>VWZZ01001816.1:67365-89947 GCA_013399095.1 Psophia crepitans
GGAGCTGGCGGTCTGCGGGATCGCTTGTGTTCCCTGAAGCTGGCGGCGGCGGGGGGGAGGGTGGAATCTGAGACTTGCTCTCCTAACCGCCAAGTTAATTTCCGATACCCAAAAAGAGAAAGAAAGGAAAAAAAAAAAATCCTTCCTGAATCTAGATTCTAAGGTTTCAAGCTTCTGCTAACAGTATTTCCCGAATGGTGCAAGTGCGTGTTTTCCTCCTGAGCCGGAGGTAGTAGGTGTAATTCTTCTGGTGAATCTATAATAGCTGGCTTGGCCTGAGAAGTGATTCGCGGGAAGGGTCCAAGAGCCCAGCCACAGCGGGACCGCGCCGCGGATGGAAGGAGCAGCGCCGGCCGGCGGCCCGCAGTTACCCCCACGGCCGCTGAGGGCGGGCTGCCTGCGCCGGGAGGCGGAGGAGTCAGACCTGCGGCTGGCGTTGGCCGGGACGAGTGAGCGCTGCACGCTGATCCGTGAGCACGGAGCGCTGCTGGAGTGGAGTTAGATTCCACGTGTGTGCGAAACTTGCTTTAACGGTAGCTCTGGCAAAATAATCACAACCCCCTAGTCGCGTTCGTCACCATTCACACTGAAATTTGTAGCCACGTTTGTCACCGTTCGCGCTGGAACGTCGCGCTGAATACAGCGGGCGCTTATTTGTGAGATCCTGTCACAGTCGTTGGGCAAACGGCTGTTACAGTGGTGCGCGGAGTAGCGAACTACACCCGCGCACTGGCAACCGGAGCTGTGAACCCGACGGTCCGCAGGAACACGGGCGTTCAGACACGCTTTATCCTGGAAGTACGCTGACAACCTGCCCCCCCACCCCCCCCCCCCGGTTAATTGCTCATACCGAGGGCGCCATCCTGCGTCGGCGAGCGGGGAGGGAGCGCCCGGGGTGCGCAAGGCTGCTTGCTGCCCTGGGACACCGCCGGCGAGTTCCTCCCTCCTCTTCTGCGTCCTGTACGTGCTTGGGTAATTGCTGCCGTGGTGGCTACGTCTGGATATGTCCACTTAATTAAAACAGGTGTTTCTAGTGTTGGGTATTTTCTCCTGTATTCCAAAGTTCCTGCTTCTGCAGCAGGTTGACATGTAAGATGGTCGCATGGATGGACGAGGCTCGCCAAGCAAGCTCTGCGGCAGGCACAGCCAGGTGTACCTCAGCCACATCGTCTGTCTGCGTGGACAGGCATGGCAGCAGGTTCCGCTCAACCTTTTCTGCAAACTCGGTGGTGTATACAGAGAACTGGGAGGCTCTGTCCTTCCGAAAGGAGGGATTGTGAAGAGGGAGTTTTTTCCCCATTCTGCATCAGGACCAAAAATAACCTTTTGAACAGACAGGCGCATATCACAGCCAATTGCCTCATGCTTATGGTATCCCCACAGGGTTTGGGAGACCTGCCTTCAAACCAGACCCTGCCCAGATCAGACTGGGGAATGCTCACGTTGCTGTCTGACAGCTAGGCTGGAGACTATTCTGGTGTGGAAGACTGTCCTCTCTGTGGCTGGAGCTGTTCCGCTGTGTATAACTAATGAAATACTCACCAAGCTAAAAAGAAAGACAGCTTATCGCTGTCTGGTTAGGGCCCTCACATGGGTTCGACTCCCTGCTCTAAATCAAGCAAAGTAAAGCAGATATATGGGCTCTGCAAAACCCAGGTGCTTGCTCAGACCAACAAGTTATTTATTCCCTGTCTCAGACAACTGCATTTGCTTGCCTACCCCAGCTGCTGGAGCTGAGAAAATGTTTCCAAGAGCAATTTTGTCAAAACTGGTATATTACCAGAAAAAGCTTTGGCTCCAGTTAAAAAATTCCTGACCATCTGTGATTAGAATTTCTGACAGAGTTCCCAATACAGTTTGACTTACCTGTTTTGCTTTATGGCATAAAATATTTTTTTTCAGAGTGAACCTCATTCAGATAAAAATAGTGAGTTTATTTGATGACTTTTATTTTTGTTTTATCAGCCCAAGTAATATCTATATACATTTTTTATGATCTGCAACTTTCTAGAAAAAAAAACTGCATGGAAAGTAGCAACCCTTCTTTGCTGCAAGCAGAAGTCTTTGTAGCAGGGATAGGAATTCTACTGTGAATTCTGATAATATGCGTAAACTATATGGGCAACTGTGTGTCAGAAGCTCTGGAGAGGATTAAGCATTTACTGAGCACAGAGCATAGTACTCCATGGCTCAACCGGTTTGTTAGTCTTTGCTGACCGTAGAAGAAGTTAACTAAAGCACTCTTGACTTTAGGCCTTTGAATCCTTTACTATGTCAGTCAACAACTGATAAGATTGGCAAGCAAGTTTTTTTGTTTCAATAAATATTTATATTAAACTGCAATTTAAAATTGCTATATATATTCAGAGGTATTTGGCATTGATTCCGGGAATCTTCCTTCTAACTGAAATAAATATAGAAGAGAAAGTTACAAGTCTTTGGTGAGCAGTGCATTTTGGTAAGATGAGATTTTGTTACCTGTACATTTGGATGGACGTTCTTGAAAGTATGGGCTTTTTTCCAGGATCTATTTTTTTCTACCTGAAGATAATAACCTATAATATTTAGAAATATCCCAGCAGTGTTTGGGGAGAGAATAATTTTTAAAAATTAAATATTAAGTGTTGTTATAAATTATATAAATACACTCCCTAAAATACTTTGGTTGACCATATAGTTAAAAAAAACCACAAAAAACCATTATAACCTTGCATTTATATGTGCTATAGGTTCTGTGCTTTATCTATACTTACAGGGAGAAAGGCTCCTGATTTGCCTAAGGGCTTCATTTTTAGTTCCCTGAACTAAAAGATTCTAGGGGTGCTTGAAGGTGATGGTGCTATAGAGATCCAGTATCTTTCACTGGTGTTTCCTTGTAAATAGCCTGGATTCAGATTGCTTACAAATCTCATCTCCCTTTGCAGGAAATTATTTAAATCTCTAGAAATGACCCCGGGCCATGTGTTCAGCCTAATACCAACCAGTTGCCATCAGAAGTAGTAGCTATTGTACCTGGCACATTGTATTTCAGAGAGAGAATGCACATCAAAGTTGTACGCAAAACGCATGCCTTTTGAGTTGAGCTGTCCTTGATGACCCTCTAAAACAAAATTCACAGCATTTGTTTTCAAGGATGGCTTTGAGGCTACTTCTGCCCAGCAATGCAGACACTGCCAAAGATGTCTTCATTTCAGTAGAAAGAGCCTTACCAGAGGCAGGATGGCAGACCATCGTTTTCTGGGATGCTCCCTGCAAGCAGCCTGTGTGTATTATGCTGATGCAGAGCTTACCCCAAACCTCCTTGTTTCTGCAATACCCTGTGAATCTGGCCAACCCAATTATTTTAGTATAAGATTTGGAAATAAAACTGGAAAACTTCATGTAACCTTGGCATCCTCCAGCATGTCCTGGCCAATTTCCTCCCTGGTGGAACACAGATGAGGCAGGGCAGAGAGAAGATCAGAGAATACAAAAATGGTGAGAGAAATGCTTGCTCAAAACAAGGAGGTGAGGGGAACAGGGACAGGACACACACGACACGGATGACAGCGGGAAGGGTAACATTAAATACCTGCCTAGTAAACCTGAAATGAGGAATCTTAGACTAGTCGAACTGATTAGGGAATCTCTATAGCAGAACAGATGCTGGCCTCAAGTTTTGCAGGCAAATAAGAAGGAACTGATCTTACCCTCTTTAAAGCAGAAAGTACACAAAAAATAGGAATAGTAGTAGGCAGAAAAGAAGAGGTAACTCAGATGAGGGAGTTGTTTTATTTCAAAGTCAGAGTATTTTTTTCTTCTTCATGTATTTCCAGCTTTCCACATCACAAGATAGATACCAGAAAGAAGATTAGGTCAGTAGGCATAAGAGTTTGTTTAAAGGGAGCATTTTCCAGCTATATGTGTTATAGTTTTTCTGTGTATTCCTGTTTTGTCATTTTCCTATTTCCACAGAAACTTGTTCATAAGATCTGAACAATCTGTAAGGCTTATGGAGAACAAAGCTGAGACAAATTGTACAATGTGTGGAAAATGCGTATGGAAAATCTCTGGAAAAAATTGACAAATGGTATTGCTCAAAGATTAGTGTACACAGAAACGTATAAAAACTATGCAGAAAATCTTAGCAAATACATAAGAATTCGGTTATTTTGATTTTAGAATAAAAAATCTGGAATTAACAAGAAGACTTGGCTATTACCATGTCAAACATTGCAGCGTTTTGCAGTTTGGCACTCAGCACTAGGAATGACACTCCCAGTGAAGAATTAGGCACCTCCGCCTCAGGTGCCTGAGTGACTTGTTTAGTTTCTGAATTGAGGGAGAATTACTGTGGTCATACTGATGAGCATCACAGACTGCTCATTTAGCTTATGCTGAACTATGTGGTGATTCCCCTTTTCTTGGTATGCTTTATATAAAAGCCTGAACACATACACTAATGTCAGAGATTGTAAAATTGGATCGTGAAATGAGTACAGATTTATTTTGAATGGAAAAAAGAATTGGACTTTGCTTTCCATATTCCTGGACTGTATAGCTGGAAAAGATTTATTAAAGACTCTAGAGCATACTGTGCATACTGCTTTGGACACAGATTACAACTTTGTCTAATTTAGATGGGTTTCTGGCGTTCTTTCTACCACAGTGTCTTGCAACAGTTTATAAATGGAACTATCTTTAATAAAAGCAGTTAAGCCAATGGTTTGAAGAATAGCTGAAAGAAAAAATACAATGCTAACCTCTCCCCTTGTAACTTTTGGGTATCCCCCCAAAATGCAAAGACTTATGTGAATGTGGTAAGGTGTTATGTGAATGTGTTTAGTAAATACATTTATTTCCTCTTATCTCACAAGTAACTTAATTGTTCATTTTCTTATAAGATTGTCGCAGCACTAACAGCTCCTCTTTTAGGGAAGGCAGTGTTCTGTTTTGAAAGGGTTTAAAATACCCAACATTTCCCTTTACCAACTTGTTTAGGATTGGCTGGTTTTGTGCGAGGATAGTCTGTGCAGCAGTTAGAGCTCTGAACCTCATATATGTCCCTGAACTGGAACTGGTTAGACACTGGAGATTGGAGAGTAGAAAGGGGAATTGTCATGTATACTTGCCTTGTTCTTTGCCCAGTTAACCCTAGTTATCCCCTTGTAGCCACTTTTCGAGACAAAATCCAGGGCCAGATCTATCTTTTGGTATGACCCAGTAGCTGTTTTTATGTTAAGAGCAGTCTTCGGTCTTCAGGTTCTTCAGTACAAATTGCACATGGCTTAACTTAAAAGCCGTTCCCACTAATTTTCACTGTAATCCACTGGTATTCACAAGCATCCACGGCAGTCCACTGCGCTGTTGGATTTCATGCTGAGGCAACTCAAGAGCATCTACATATTGCATTTGGCTGCTCTGCTGTGACAGCAGTGATCTCCCACGAAAGAATACTCACAAAAAGAAGTCCCAAAACAGAACAGCTACTCTTCTCCTAGTAATGACCGCAGCTATTTGTCAAATCAACCTCTCAAAGCCCTCTGCCACTTATGCAAAGCCTGGCAGCAAGAGCAAGTACCATGATGGTTGAAAATTAGATAAACCTTTCATAGAATCATAGAATGGTTTGGGTTGGAAGGGACCACAAGAATCATCTAGTTCCAACTCCCCCGCCATGGGCAGGGACACCCTCCACTAGACCAGGTTGCCCAAAGCCCCATCCAGCCTGGCCTTGAACACTGCCAGGGAGGGAGCATCCACAGCTTCTCTGGGCAACCTGTTCCAGTGCCTCACCACCCTCACAGGAAAGAATTTCTTCTTAACATTCAATCTAAATCTCCTCTCTTTTAGTTTCTACCCATTACACCTGGTCCTGTCACTGCACTCCCCAAGAAACAGCCCCTCGCCAGCTTTGCTGTAGGACTTAGTCTTCTGCCAGGGGAGGTTCAGTTTGGAGATTAGGAGAAATTTCTTCTTGGAAAGAGTGGTTGGGCATTGGAATAGGTTGCCCAGGGAGGTGGTGGAGTCACCGTCCCTGCAGGTGTTTAAAGAAAGGTTGGATGTGGTACTAAGGGACGTGGTTTAGTGGGTAATAGGTGGTAGGGGGACAGTTGGACTAAATGATCCTGTAGGTCTCTTCCAACCTTAATGATTCTATGATTCTTTGAAAATCAGAAACAACTTTTTGTTTCTAAGAAGTCAAAAGATTACATTTCTTAGTTATAGGCCTATTTTCTGGGTGCAATCTGTAAGTTGAAATATGATCTGTGTTTAACATATTGTGTTTGTTCCTGCTATAGCAAATAACAGCAATTACTTGCATCAATATGCAACTTATACTGGAAAAGAATAAGATGCAATTTTTCTTAACAACTTTCAGGATGCTTAATATTATTGTTCCACAGACTTGTATAGTATATGTTAGCAGTTTTGCATTCTAACATGAAATAACCATAAAACCATCCAGGGGTATGATGGTGATGGTGTGTCGCTGATCACAGATGTTTGAAGGTAAAGCAGGAAGGAAAAGCAACTTGTTCCTGTGTTTGTACTTACATGATGAGCCAAGATCAAAAAACGCCTCATCCTCCACGTGGTCATCGCTGGAAACTCTGATGTGGATTCAAGCTGATTCTAGCAGCAACCTTCTGAGCTCCTGAAAGACTAACTTCTGCTAACTTCAGTTTTTCTTTTTTCTTCTATATTTTTTTTCTTTCAGCCATCTGTAAATCTATAAAATTTCATCCACAGATTAGGTTATCTGGCAATAAATAGAGTAAGCTCCTATTGCATAAACAGTTTCCTGCATACATTTAATTACAAACATAACACAACTCTCCCAGTACTGACAGTTTGTATAAAGTTTGCCTAACAGTAAGTACCTACAGCCATCTTAATTTAACTGTATTTACAAGGACAATCAGGTACATAGATAAGGAGTACAAGCACAGATGGAGATATCCCACCAGCAAGTGTCTATCTATGGTGAATTTTTTCCTGCTGCATTTGAAAGGACTTAAAGGTTTGTCTGTTTCCTAAGGCATCTAACTGGCTCATCCTGAGTAGTGCAGAAGTTGAAAGTTTAGTTTCACATTTTACCAGATGTGGTTGGTATTTTCTATGAGATCAAATGGGACCACAAGGGACCCAGGTGTAATTAAACATTAATTACTTCAGAATTCAAGGATCTGCATAATTCAAATAGTTTAAGTTTGTGCAACATCACGCCTTCATTTCAGCTGGTACAAATTTTAGAACAGGCTGAAGTACCTTTTAGTAATTATAAAAAGTTGGTATTTTACAGCTGCTTCCACCAGTGCAAGACTGCTTATTCCCCTAGCCTAGGCTCATACCTCTTCTAAAGTATCGTTAATTTTATGCACCACCTGTGGGTATAGCCTGTCATTTCTATTTAAAGTCTAGACACAGAGCATTTTTATTTCTCGTTTTCAAATAGCTCTCCCTGGGCCATTCTCCTTCTCTGTCCCCAGATACAATGTCTGACTTTCAGAGGTGAAAAACAGAATTGGGATTCTCTCTGAATAGACTTGGGGGAGGGTGGAGGGGTAACCTTTGCTCTTGTTCTGCCCCAGATTCTCGGCTTTGCACATGAATGGATACTCTTCCATTGGGGTCTTTCTTTCGGGGGATGAAACAAATTAACTGCAAAAGAATACCAGGGAATTCACTTTGTGCACTACCTCTGCAAAGATTTTTCTGAGACTCCGTGGAAAAAAGAAATTCAGGAGCTTGAAATGCCGAATGCAAAACTTTCAGAATAGGCAGGGCCCAGCGTTCCTCGCACACTGCTCTACAGCAAAACTACACATAAATCTCCTGCCAGCCACATGGTTTCTTACCAAAGATGGAGTGTAAAATACATTACTATAATTCTTCTGAAGTCCAGCTGTAGTTTTGAAGATAAAAAGTTTTGTGTTGTTTGTTTAATTGCTGCTTTCTGACTAGGGAGGACAGAGATTAGGTGCTTTTTTATTTTTAGTTCAAAAATTTGGGGAATTTGATGAAATACGATGTGCAGAAAAGGATTTTTTCATCCAGAGAACAGAACTCTGTGTGACAAAATGCCGAGACTTGCTATAAAGTACGATTAGGTATTGTGACTGTTTTTCTCAAAAAGCATTCATTATGCCTGTGCTGTTAAACATGGCACACATTCTAGTAAATGTGCCTGGGTGAATGTGTTGCTACCAAAGTGTCTTCTGCCCCTTGCTAACATTTAGGCCTTCAAGCATCTCAGAAGTTCCTCCCGTTGTTTCATGTGTGTGTTTTACATGGACACAGGACTGAACCTTGTATGACCCAATATGAAGAAGCTGTAGAAAAAGATGACCATTGGTGCTCTCTGTGTTTTCTCAGTTACGAAGCACTTAGTATGTAATATACGCTTGTTGAACCTGACAGTGTTTTCAGGTGAGGCAATGGCACTGCGATCAATGAGAATGAATGCTGTGCTTTGTCCTTTGACAATGAACTACCATCAGCAGTGGGATCAACAGCATCTCAGGGCTATCCTAACGCTGTCTGCCTCTCTGATCCTGTTCAGGGACAAAGTGAGTTCTCCCCCTGACTTCTGAGATGCATTAAGAATATTAACCATAGGTATCCGCAATATTAATGGTAAGTGTGTGCAATCCAGTGGTCATTACCTCTTGGTTAATTAAACAACTTTTCACAAATGAGTAACAGTTTACTTTATATTAGTTGGCAAGGTCAGACGGGCTTAGTCACTTCAGTCCATATTAAAAAAATAAACTATTTTATTCAGGTCTATTTATGTAGATTTAAATATAGATCTGTTTCACTAAAAAATGTGTATGCATAAATGAAAATGTGTATATGATGGTATTGGGAGGGTGGGCAGGGCTACTATTTAAATTAATTCTTTATAATTTCCATAAAGTAATGCTTTGCTATTAAAAAAACCCCAAATGGATCTTGTCTTATGTTTAGAGTATTGTGTTTAAACTCATATTCCTAGCTTTTCTCATCTTTTTTGAATGAGAATTTTCTGAAACATTCAGATGGTTTGATAGTAGCAAATTTATAAGCACTGTAGATTTACAGTTACAAAGTTCTTATAGCTGAGAATGTTGCTGTTTATCTCATTTAGATTCAGCTTTTCAGACAGGTGTACAGGGCCTCGCAGCAAGTAGTTCCGTTTTTGAGGCTGAACAGATGTAGTCTAGATTACCCAAGTGATTTTTTTTAAACACAGTGAAATTTAACTTGGACTAATTAACTGTAGAGTCAGAAGGTAATTTGCATGATTAACAAACACTTTTTTGTTTTTTACACTTTGGGAAAAAATAAAAGTATTTAAAAGGAATTCCCCTTTTAAAATACAGTTTATTTTGGACATACTTCTTATCCATCTGTCTTCTTGTTATTTTACTAAAATAAACATAGTTAACTGTTTTTTCATAATATTGGTAACAAGATCAGAATCTCCCTACAAATATTACAGCTCTGTCAATGTAGGTAATTTGTATTTCCCAACTTCACACTTGGTCATCAGGCAATCATCCCACATCAGGCAGCATAATACTTTAAACCCCTGAGCTATAGAGTCGTAGACTGGCCAGCTGGAAGCAAAATAGGTTTCCCCTTACCCATTGCCAATGTGCTGGACTCAACCAATTCCCTGAAGAAAAATGACTATATACTTGGCACACAGCAGCTACTAAATTTAAATTCCTCCTGCCCCTATATACTAAGCTTTCTATCTGGTTCAACACTGAACTATGATTTGGCCAGCTTGGATTCAGAAAGGGATCTTAGCCATCAATAAATTTTACTGAAAATGATGCTTTGCTTTCCTTTCTTTTATAGTACTAAAAGGAAGTTCCAGTGAGATGGAAAAAGTGGCAGATACAGCCAACCTAACATGCCATCAGCAATCATTTTGGCTCTATTACCTGCGCCAGTCCACATCCGATTGCATGGCGTCATTTCTCTCATGAATTACTGTCATCTGAAGCAATGTTCATGTTTAACCAGCAAATTTGAACCGAATGCAGATTTTCTAGAAAGGAATGGAAGTGGAAAATAGTCTGAATAGTCAGTTTTGCTTAATGAAAACAAATTTTATTTAGGGTTCTCAACTGTTCTGCGACTACATAAGATTCATCCAACATTGCATGAAAGAATCATTGTATCCCTCTCTTGTGATTGTTTAAAATAAGTGCCACTAATGTGAATAAACTTTGGCTGTGTGACTCAGCAGACATTTATTTAACCGACATGTTTATGAGTTCTCTGATGTCCATTTATTCTAGAGAAAACTTAATTGCAGAATTAATATTTTTGTCTCAGATTAGATTATGTTATAAACTAGCCATTTGTGTTGGAAGTCTGACAGATGCTGGATAGGAGATGAATAAATATCAACAACTTTGGCTTAAGAGATCAATACTAAAATGTAACTATTACAGATGCAGAAGCATGATTCTCTGGTTTTGTAAACAATGAATTCCAGGTGTTTGGTTTCAATGAAAGCAGGATTGGCTTCTCTGTTTTTACTAATCTAATTTTGACACATAGGACCCTCTAACTGTCTTCAGTCTCTATTATTCCTACAAACCATTTTTATGTTGAAGCAAGGTGGAACGACCCATTAAAACATCTTATAGACAACCTCAGTGTGTATACTAACATTGAGATAAATGTATACTACTAACTTGACAGAAAAGGAAATTGTTGTCAGATGTTCAGAATTGTTATGCATATCCCTGAAATTAAATAGAAAATTAAGAGAGATGTTTCCATTGGATTTTTGGACTGAGAACTTTGGGATTTTTTTTCTGTGTAACATTCATATTTTAATGTCTACCCCATATTAAGTCAGAGTGAATTTTTCTTCAATACAATAATGGTTTAGCAAAAAAGAGTCTTTATACAAGCCAAATGCTTTTCAGGTTGCACTGCCTCCACTGCTGTTTCATTCTTCTCTAATACACGATTTATGTTTGAGGGCATAAATGATTCTATTCTATTCTATTCTATTCCATTCTATTCTATGCTATAAAGACTGCTCAAATTTGGGTTTACCCACCTGTGATCAAATCTTTGGGCTTTTATCCACATGTGATGAGACTCTTACAATGGTTACAGTTTTCTTCTCCTTTCTTTGAGTTTAAGAGTTTAGGAAGAGCAATAGTGAAGTTAAGAAGGAAGTGGTTTATCTGATTAAAAAAAATCATGCATCTTCACATTTAACAATGAAACAAAATACAGTCTGGTGTTAAACTGTACATCCCAAGCACTTAGCTGACCTGTGAGAGACCCAGTTTCATGTCCCCGCTTCAAATAAATCAATTTGGAATTCATTTAACATAAATCAACTGGAAGTGATTGAACATAAACCCAGGGAGAGATCTCTGCTTGACTGGTAAATTGTTTTGTTGTCCTGTCATTTGGTAAATCAAGGATCTCACCTTTGCTTTGCCCTAAGGTTTTACACATCCTGTCTAGGAGCCCTTGTGAATAGATTGGGGGGTGATTATTCTTCTTTTTTTGGACTTTCTAGAGCTGACAAAACCTTTCCATAAGAAGAATGCAACAAGCTGTAGTCTATGGCTTGAATTTTAACTTAAAACTGGGGGGGGGGGAAAGGGTCCTTATTGGTTACACCTACAATGGGGTATAACTATTACAAGAAGCGAAAAAAAGTTGATGAAATGGCACACCTCTACACTGAAAGATTTCCAGCTATTCCATCACTACGTTTACAGAACTTTTTGGAAAGTTGCTCTTTTCCACAGTTTTCTTACTATTCATAAAGCTTAGGAGAGGGAGTACAATTTGGACTATGATCCTATAAAGTGATCTGCCAGGATTGCAGAATGTCAGGGATCAGCAAGCAAAATACAAAACCTTTGTAAAGAAAAGATGCTCCCTTTCAAACCCTTAACTGGCAACAGTTTCTTAAAAAATAAGTAAGGATAGATCACAGTAATAAATAAACAGCAGACAGAAATGTAGTACCTAGCATATGCTTGATCTTTGGTCCACAGTTTTCCTGACATACCAAGTGTAATGGGAGCTCTAGACATTCAACACATTTAAAAATCTGGTCACTTAGGCTAAATACAGAGCTAAGTGTGCAGCGCCGATTTATAAATGCTGTTTGTCAATCTTTTCCAAAAAAATGTTGTTTGGTTTTGTGATTGGAGTTATTTTTCCCACCTTCCCAGTTTTGCGTGTGGCAGAGTGCCTCATAGCAAAATCTGTGGTTGAGAAAATTTTGTCCTTTTCTGATGGAAATAAATTCTCATGTTCTGGGAACAGAGGACCAAAAGGCCCAATAAAAGCTATGATCTGGATCCCTATGGCTTGTTTACACAATCTTTCACTGGCAGTGGCTCGGCATCAAGCAGTAGGCTAGAAGAAAGGAAAGCATAACAGAGTGTGAGGCCACCTAGAAGAGATGTGCACAGTTTTCTTCTATGAAGAAGAACTGATGGAAGCACAACTTCCACCTGGAGTACTGCACCCAGCTCTGGGTTCCCCAGTACCGGAAAGACATGGACCTGTTGAAGCAAGTCCAGAGGAGGGCCATGATGATGGTCAGAGGGATGGGGCACCTCTTCTATGAGGACAGGCTGAGGGAGCTGGCTTTGTTCAGCCTGGAAAAGAGAAGGCTCCAGGGAGACTTAATTTTGGCCTTCCAGTACCTGAAGGGAGCCTACAGGAAAGCTGAAGAGGGGCTGTTTATAAGGGAGTGCAGTGATAGGGCAAGGGGTAATGGGTTTAAACTAAAAGAAGGGAGATTTAGATTAGGTATCAGGAAGAAATTCTTTACTGCGCGGGTGGGAGGCAGTGGAAAGGTTGTTCAGAGAGGTTGCGGAGGCCCCATCCCTGGAGGTGTTGAAGGCCAAGTTGGATGAGGCTTTGGACAACCTATTCTAGTGTAGGGTTTCCCTGCCCATGGCAGTGGGGTTGGAACTAGATGATCTTTGAGGTTCCCTCCAACCTAAATCGTTCTATGATTCTATGAATAATTTTTGCAATATTTTAGCATTTTCCAGCTGGACCTGGCATGTCGGTTCACTCGCACCCCTTTCAGACTTCCCCCCATAGGGTCCAGATTCCTGTCCCTGCACAGATAACCAGGATCAGTTGTCCCTCATCTTTTTTTCCGTGTTGATATAGGGACCCCAGGCAGATTTTCTGTGTAATACCAGTGTTCCACTGAAGATTGGAGACGGATGGATGATTCATAGAGAGTTTGATATTTGTGCTGATCACTTTCTTCTCTGGCGTCAGTACCAAGTAGCAGATGAATACTGTTAAGAATTACTTTAGGAGATAATGGTAGGGTGCCTGGATCAAAAATTTTACAAACTTTGTAGTTACATGGAATGCAGCTATTTTTACCTCTATAAGGAGACTTACCAGGTCCTCTGGGTTTCTTGGAAGCTGGAAATGAAAGAGGCATTCATCTACTTTTCTCTGAAAGTATTTATCTCCTTGTTTTTTGCAGCAGCATTCTAATCAGATGAAGGTCGGCTGCCCACAACGAGAAGGCACCTGAAGAGCCAAGATGATTCCCAGTAGCTGGTAGTCTGTTACAAGGCTTACACTTTCCACTGGGTAAGACATGACATAATCAGCTGCTGGAGGAGAATGCTCTTCTCATATACCTTCCAATGTGTTGGGAAAGATCTAGACTTTTTTGTTTTTATTTTTCATACCCAGGCTTTTGTTTCTAACAGGATTCAGTGTGATTTGGCAAATTTTCTTTCACAGTTTTACAACATAGTTACTCACCCTTTTATTACTGAGAAATAATATGTGCACTAATGATCCCATGTTTATAGGGAAGTTTTTGGAAAAGTCTGAAAAAGAAAAACATGTCCCAAACTGAGATTTTTTCATTAATTTGAATTAAGAACAACTGTGGGCCGTGCCCTGCTCAGAAAGCAGCTGAAACTGCATCTGCTAACCTTCTTGATGGGAAAGGGACCATTTTGTGCCCCTTAGCTTCCTCTGGACACTTCTGTGTGAAAAAAGAGATGCATCCCTCAGAATTTCCTCACAAACCAAATTAAAGTGGTTTTTGAATGCATTAGCTTTGAACAAAAAGTCTTCATAGAAAACTGTGCCACAAAGAAAGCAACTGGATTGAGGTTGAGAGCCAGACAGGTCTGTTTTGAGTTATAATAGGGTTAGGGAACACCCTGGTGTGAATACTGCTTGACCTAGAACGTACTGATTTTGGAAAGAGAAATGGGAGAAGAAAGGAAATAGAAAACATAAAAGAGAAAGTCAAGAACAAAATATAAAGAAAGAAAACTTAAAATATGTATGGAGGAAGATAGAAAAAGAAATAGACACAGAATCTCTCAAGAAAATATATCGTATAATCTTTTTTAATGGTATGAGCTAATAGTGTGAACATGATAGAAGCAAAAAAAGAAATTTAACTTTTTTCCAAAATAAAATGGTAATTCTTATTCTAGAATTACTCTATGTGCACGGACTGAGATTTTAACATTATAGCATGTAACATAACTTTCTCTTTTTTTAGGCTACTAAAGAATATATAAGTTCTTCATATATTGAGTAGTCTATAAAAACAGTAGCACTTTATTTGTACTTCATTATGTACCACTATGCCAATCATTATGTACCACTATGCCAAAATGGGAAGACAACTTTCTAAAACTGATCACATCTGGTCTTATGTTTTAATTATAAAATGTTTTGAAAGAAATAGCAATTATTAAAAAAAAAAATCCCTCTGTTTTAATATCTAGCTGCCATAAAGCATTGTGGTGATTATTTAGTACTTAAGTTTATTTGAAACATACTGTTAGTGAACAATGAAATTTTGAACACTATTATTATTGCCAGTAAATTTATGCAAAAAATTTCCTCAGCCTTGCAAAAAACAGGCATAAACGTTGAAATAAAATGTTTCATGGGAAATTTAATTAATTAATTAATATACTAAAAATATTCCACTTGGTCTGATTCAGACTGATTTGTTGATTGCAGACGATTACATAGTTTGCTAATAATTTGCTAAACACCCATATCTGATAATGTTTTTTCACATAAGCCTGATCCCTGCCAGACATATGTATGTTTATTGGAAAACCGCATACTAACATTACTTTAGTATTACTTATTTCGTGAATTAAGTTCTGAACTGCTATCGCAAATTAGATGTTTGAAAGTGAAACACATCAAATTCGGTTTGATTACTTCAGTCTCTAGGTTTTTTCTAGGTACTCCTGCTTTTTAAAATTGGCGCTGGGTTTGTGTCCCCTTGCAGAAATACATGCAAGTTTTCTACCTTTCAGATTGCATTTTGGAATAATAGCAGCTTGAAAACGACCTTGCTAAAATGTTGCAAAGATAACTTTGTTCAACAGTCATGATAATGCTTCTTTGTAAACCTTGATGCTGCAGGAATCCAGTGGGACAGTTTCATCCATGGTGTAGCCCCACAGACAGTCTTATCTCTAGTGGAAAAGAACTGCAGCAGGAATTAATTTGGCTGACTAAAATAACTCTCTCTTGATTTAAGGTGAGGGTTTACATCTAACTCCTGATAGTTCTATACAGAGTTAGCTAATTTTTTTTAGGCTGTTTCTGGCACGGTATAGGACACTTCTTATTGTAAGTACTTTTCCTATCATACATCCTACTGGGACTTCGTTTGTCCTCTACCAATTGCATGTGGTTTACATGACTCTTGGCTCTCTAAAAAGTGCTGCTTCTCTTGCAGTAATTCACAGTTGATGTAGAGATGTAATATTTCATAAAATTAGTATCTGTGTTACATTATAAAATTTGAATACTGCTGCAGCTACACTTTTCTTGACGTAGAACAGTCACAGTTTGACTAACTCAGTCAAGACGCAATTGTTATTCTCAGCTTCAGTGTTCCTGAACTGTAACCCATATGTGAGAGCTTTCCTTCTGAGTTAATCATCTCAAAGCTGGCAGTCCAGAGACTTGCAAATGTTTTTTAAATTCAGCTTTGTTGTAACTGCCCATGTCAGTCCTAGCTGTAGGAGGAAAGCTACATTCGAATTTGTGTGTTGTTCTTAGCAGAATTCTGCTGAGACCCTCACATATGGAGTTACGGTGTTATTTTTATACCCTTGCCAGTTCTTCAATATTTCATCTTCCCAAATAATAGACGTGCAATGTTGCCAGAACCCTGTCATATACAAGGGACTTTGATCAGGTTACACTATTTTTGTCAAGCTTGCACACAGTCAGTCAAAGAATGTATTGACTGCGCAGCCTTAACCTTCACAGGCAAAGAGCATCAAAACTAAGCTCCTGTTTGCAGTCAGGGGTTGCCCTGCAAATTTAGAGTCATCTGGAAACTACTTGATAAAGTCTAGTTGAATGTTTAATTTGCAAAACAGGTAAGAGGACTATTCTGAACAGACTAACTTTAAATTCAGCTCAATTTCACCTTTCCGTGATGAAACACAGACCTGCTCCCTTTCTATTAAGCAACTTCATTCACATTGACCTCAGTCTTTGGATTCTTCTCTTAAATACAATAAATTTATTACCTAGTTTTCCAGTGTTGCAGAACACATTCCTGGTTCTAATAAAAATACAATTATCAGTGCAATGACTCACAAAACAAAAACCCCTAACAGTGAAATAGACACAAATCCAAAAGGAATGATACTGAAAGAAAAGTGTGCTGCACATTCACATAAAAATCTAGATGCAACTGCAGCAGGTTATGCATAGACAGTAGCATTGTATGCTGATGCTTGCTCTTTGGGAACATTTATTAATATAAATTAATAATTTAACTGTAAGAGCTTTATAGCCAGTGCAAATGGACATAAAATTAAATATTTCTGTTAAATAAAAGTGAAAGAAATACCAAATATGAACTATTGTAAGAGATATCAATTTTACGCACTGTAGTTTGTTTCTGTGGGTAATTTAATGTTCTGGCAAAGATGTCTCTAGATCATGACACCAAAATAATGGCTTGCCTCATCACCAGTCAAAGTTCCACAGTGTTCTATTAAACAAAATAAAAGCACTTTATAATCTTAAAGGAACTTGAGCAACCAATTGTCAGGGAAATGATCTATTATAAATATAAAAAGACTGGTTATTTATCAAGTAAACTGCAACATTAATCTAGTTTAATTTGTATTTTAAGCTTCTCTGCCTGAAACAATCTCCAGCAACTCATTTAAATGCAACCTAAATTACAATTAGAATAGGAATACCACCAAAATTACATTTGTCTTGGCTAACAATAATCCAAAAGCTCATTTGGAAGCACCTGCAAGCAGCATTTGTTGCCAAATAGAGAAGCAAGATTATGTTTCATTTGACACAATAAATTTTCTAAAGTACAGAATTTAAAACATTTGCAGAACAAAGAACTTCTTGTAACCATGGCTGATTATAATTACGAGTAGTTCGGCACTGCTGAGGTACCTTGGAATGCTCATTGTTTAACCTGGAAACAATCTGAACTAAAACATAGTGTTAGTGTTGCCTGAGAATATGCATGAAATAAAGAGTCTCACTGGCTTAATCACTAGAATTTCACCTTTGGGAAAAAGAAAAAGTATTGTGATCAAAAAGTTGTTATGCTAAAACAGTTTGAAGCAAAATAAATAAATAAGCAAATAAAATAAAAAGCCATCAAGAAAAAAATCCCAGTAGATCAAATCCAGTAAACCAAATGAAAACACTGAAAAAGCCCCAAACTTTCTCCCAGAAAGTACATGGATTGGCTATCTCTTGTGAATAAATAACTCATGAAGGATGAATTGCAGACTCAAAATAAACAGGCACAAGGTAGTAATACCTTCCCAGACCATTTTACGTGCTGTTTTTTGGATTTTTTCCTTTTTTCTTCTTTTTTTTAAAGTTTTAAATACAATATAAGATACAGAAAAAGTAGTGTCATTGTACCAAAACACTAAAGAATAATCAAGGTTTCAAGATAGACATTATTCCAAGGTTATATGCCTGTAACTAGCCATAGAATTCTTGGTCAGCATCACTTGGTTCTCTCTCAAAAACACAAACAAAAAGCTCACGTGTGCTTCTGCAAAAACTTTATATCCAGAAACTTTTATGCCAGTCTTTCAAAATCACAGTTCTTTTATCTGCAGCAAAATCCAGACAAATACAACAGTTAATTTTAATGTCGTTATCAAAAGCTGACAAGTTACCTGGAGAACAATTTTGTTGATTCGCTAAGAAATAATGTCAGTGAGTTTGAACCGATCGCAATCTATGGCAGAGCTGAGTTTGCGAGGGCAGATGTGTTTTGCTGTTCCTTGCAACCCTGTAATACTACCTGCAGGAAGGGGTTCGTGTTGCTAGATCAGTTTCTTCACAATATGAAGTTTGCTGTACCTATGTATTCTGAGAAGTGAGAAGACTCAGGGGCTCTGCATGCAGTACAGAAGAACTGCTACTGTAGAATTAATAATTTTTTGGATCTCATCAAATCTGAATGGCAAATAGTGCTCTGTCAGGTTGAGAGTTTCTACTGATCAGTCACAACTGAAAGCACCATTCTCCCAGATTTTGCCTCTGATTCAGCAGGTGATTGTTCATGAAGTACGCCCTGGATAGTGGCAGGATTGACTGACATCTTTCTCTTGACCATATTAAAGCCACCAGCTCAATACTGGGAGAATATGATATGGAGAAGCCTCCTGCTTATCTGATGCTTAGCAGAGTCAGAGCTGTGAGGGGTTTTAAGCAGCATCAATACTCCAGAGATATGGGCCTAGTCAAATGAAAACAGCCGAGTACAATACTACCTTACTCAGTAATGATTGAAGTCAAAGAAATCTGTCCTTGCTGTTTGTTGCTATCATGGCATCTATCTTGATCACCACTGGATATTGTAGAAAACACAAAGATTAATTAGGGATTACCAAGAAGCCTGACACCTCTCAAGATTGTCCTGCTATGATCAGCCAATTGTCTATGTATGAATTGACAAACAAGTTTTTATCTGAGATCTCAAGAGCTGAAGGGCAGTTCTGTGTGTTAGTAAGACTGGCTCAGCTGTGAATCTCAAGTACACTTCTCATATCTCAGACCGATAGCAACACGATGTAAACAACCTCTAGTTCAAAAATGACTGAAATGATAGAAATGAGTGTTGCCATTCAGAAGGCACGGTAACATAGGGAGCGTCCAGTTTCCTCTGAGCTACGATATGATGAAGTTTTCTCTTCAGAAAAAGGAAATAAGACTTTTATCTTAAGCTTCTGCTTGATCTCTTCTACAACTCCAAAGTAAATCAAAGCAACCACTACTTTTTGTAGTGAACAAGGTGCAAAAACTGCCCTATCAGTATAAAATGAGATGTTTACCATTGCTGACAATGCCCACTGTTCAAGTATCAACTGTAGTGTCTGACTGTGTCCAGTGGAATCTGGGTTTTCAAAAGTCATCTCCAGGATGGTTTTAATGTGATCCATGGTCGTGTTATGAAACTGCAAACTGAGCAATCAATTCTTTTACAGACAGATAAGATACTGTCGTCAGCTGGAATACCAGACACCTTTAAATAGGTATCTGAATTGGGACTCCTGTGGCCATGGATCAAGCATGCTAAATGCTCTTTCATTACACACAGATGATCCATATGAACACTAAAGAGCTGACAGCAAGTCTACAAATAACCTGGGTACATCCTCTTGGATCTCTGTTGCCCTAATTTTAAGCTCTAAATTATTTTCAAGAGACACTTTTAGAAGATCTGTAGGTTATCAGCAGCCTGACAGACTAAATTTCCTAAAAAGATGGTAAGGAATGGATTTTCTCCTGAGCCACAGTTCTCTACACCAAAAGATCCTCTACAATAAAAACTCTCTGAATAAACATCAGCTGTAGGTGATGAGAAGCAAGTTATTTTTTTTCCAAGACGTGAGCTTTAGGTCAGAACTTTGAAAAAGTGAAATCTCAAGGATGTCAAGAGTTACAGCAACCCACAGGTCATCTGTTTGCCATCACTCATGTATTGCACCTCACTATAGGATTCTTTCTGGATTTTAGTTTTGTAATCACTACTCCCACATCTGGTATATCAAGATGGACAGTATTTTCAAAGGCATATTTTGGTAACAGGAAGATCTTGCTTGTCTCTGCTGGTATACTTGGTTTCAGAAGTGAACAATTTTTTGTTATTATCCCTGTCTTTTATTATTCTTCCACAATGTTTTAATGAATTGGCTTTGCTTGACTTTTCGTTATAAGCTGGATGCATTCATACTGATTTATAAATACGGCACTAAGCACGTGAAACTGAAAATGTGATCTCTTGGTCGCAGAGCAGATGCTGATGAAATTAATGCCAAAGTCATAGCCTCCAAGGTGCAGATAATTACAAACATGCTGGTATCAGTAGTCACAATGCTTTTTATATTCCTTCCCCTTGGAATTACAAATGTCTTGTTTTGAAGTAAGGGTTAAAGTAAAGGGTTAAAGCTTCTTAAATTTTGGCTGAAGGACAGTAACAGGTAAGAATAGCTCAAGTGCCATATCTGAGTACTCACGTGCAGGTTGAAAGACAGCAAGAGCCGTGGATGTAGCATTTGTCATGGATGTGTACTCTTTACCTGCTGTATTTGTTAATTAATGATATGAACAATTATGACAGACTAATTTCAGTCATTATCAATAGCTGAAGGCAGGGGGTGGGGGGCAGTATCTGTGTGTATGCCTGAGTGGTCTCCAACTTATCTGGGGAGCAAAAGGTCTAAAAAAAATGTTTAGGAAAGAAACAGTACTTCTTTTTTTCTTCAAAGATAGGATTTGAACTTATACTGGTCCACGCTGCAACTTCTTGCTATGAGCAGTAAGAGGGAAAGTTTCAGTGCCATCCTGACCTTTCCCGTGCACTAATGTACCAGGTGCGTGTATATAGCTCTAAGAAAAAGCTATTTAAGAGTTTATGAACTTGCACACTTAAGGTACAAAGGTATGTACAACAGAATCCACACCAAACCACATGCAAAACAGAAATTTTTTCCATGAAGCGGAACAGCATTCTCAAGTGACAGACTTAATACTCAGTGTTAGATTTAAACCCACTGTACCGGCCTGCCCCTTCCCGCTGAGGTTTCTCATCACGAAGACCATTTATCCTAAGTAGCAGGAAATGAGAAAGGAATCCTGGGGAACACTGAGTAGGGAGGAACAGGGTACATGGCCTTCGATACAAGCAGTGTAAGACAGGAAAAAATGGGCATGCACCCGAAAGCAGATCTGCTGAATAGGCCTCTATTCTGTGAGTCACTCGGTGTATGTGTAAATGTCTCCTAACACAAAATCGCTACCGAAATTACCCAGAACAGGTCAGTATCATGTCTGGTAAACAAATGGATATTCTCCTTCACACCATAGGTAGTTAGACCGTGAAACTATTTGTCACAGGACATTCCAGATTTTCAAAATAGTACATAAATTCAAAAAGCAATTACACACATGTATAGGAATCTCAGTTGAGAACATCACATTGGTAATTATGAAAAGACTTGGCTCTCTTCCTGGCCCATGCAGCTGGAATGGTACACACAGGCCTGTTTTGTAAACTCAACAGCACACTGGATGCTGAGCACCTGTGAAGCTGTTCTAGTGCCACAGCTTTACCATGGGTGGAAGGGTCGCTTCTTTCCTCTGACCCTTCGTGGCTTTTTCACAGTGAAGTGTTTCATAACTGTATTAATTTATACACTAGCAAATATACTTGATATGCTTATCTAAAGAAAGTAAATGCAGGTTTCTCATTGTTCACCCTTGACTAAAACCAGGCACAAAATTATTACTGTGAAGTAACACAGGGGTCCAGCTAGTTGAACCTGTCAGTATACCTCCTTTTAGAAAATTCATAACTATCCACCCATGTATTAGATCAAATTTTCATCTACTCAGACTGGTAGCTCTGATTGTTAATTGAATTTCCCAGATTTTTTTAATGTTAGCTTTGTAGAGTTAAAAATTTACATTAACAAATCCTTATTTCACACAATGCACATAGGTAGAGTCCCAATATTAGCATTAATGGAAGTATTAATTCCAGTTAAATAACTGTCACTTAGACATGCATGGAGAAAAAAAAAATGGAGGAGTTACCCTACTCTGTCTTTAAATGTACACGTCAGCCTTCCTGATACTTGATACTACTGATAGAAGACCTTATTCCAACTTTTTCTCATAAGGAAGATCTGTTCTTCGTTAGTGCCTTGAACTTCTTCCATTTACTTGCCAGGATTTTTCTAGGAGCTACGTCTTCCAGCTAACTCTGTTTCAGTCTGAACCAGTTTCCCTTAAAAACTGATAATGCATTTTAGGCCATGCAAGAAAATGAATTACCTCTTTCTACAGTTTTCCTTTTGCTGTAGTAAGTGACTTAATCGAGCCTAAGGAAAAAGCTCTACATTAAAGTTTTGGGTTCCCAAACCTAAGCAGAAAGGCTTTAGGGAATGCAACAAGATACTGTGGAACTGCAGGAGAGTCTCAAGGAATACCTATGTATATCTTCTCCAGATACAACAATTAGCAGTATAGGGGCTTCTGAAACAGTTAGAACCATAGAATCACAGAA
>VWZZ01001817.1:0-20609 GCA_013399095.1 Psophia crepitans
GGGGCCGAACCACGACACAGGGAAACTGATAATTTCACTGAGCTGGTAATGCAGCTGTCCTCCCTGTTGTTCTCTGTTGCTTTCTAAGGTGTTTTGATGTGACCTGCAGTGGTGGCTGCTGCTGTCTATTTTTAGACAGCATTGTATTAATTTGTCTTTTGATTCCTGGATTAATTTGTCTTTTGATTTAAGCAAAGATTTTAAAATAAACAAGAGAAGATCTTTACAGCAGAAAAAGCACTGATGAAGCATTAATTCAAAAGAGCTGGTGATTACAACAAAAAGGTTTGATTTGAGTAAACCCTTAGTATTAAACTTATCACTCTGCACTTGTCAGCTGAACTGGATTGATGGGTTAGTACACAGGAGCAAGCTCATTCCTAGGGCATGTTCTCTACTTAGCATCAAGAAAATATCTGTAAGTCTGGTTAGGGCGAGCTAGAATTTTTATTGCTTATATTCATCAGAGAGAGATCAGAAAGGGATTTAGAAAAACTATTGTTTACATTTAAACATTCAGTACATAAGCCTCCCAGATTGGACCTGTGTCAGGGACTCTCTACTCCCATCTCACGGTGAGCAGAGACCACAGCAGCTCCAGGAGTGGAGACCCTGACCCTGGGATGTCTGTATTTTGTGGGAACTGCAGACATTTCCAAAATATATTAATTCTGTATGAAACAAAGTCAGATAATATCACCCCCTAGAATAAGATTTCTCCAAGTCATATAATTAAAATAAAATGTACTATGCTGTTTTGATTTAGACTTTTTAATAATGTCTCACATCATCCGTGTGCGTTCCTTTGCTTTGAAAAGAAGCGCTAGTGCTTTAAGTCCACTCTCTAATGCTACTGGGAAAAAAATCATCTGCGAAGTATGGTGAACCGTACAAAGGAGCAATGAAGAAGATAGATCACAAATGGATACTTAAAAGCAACTCCACTCTTTATCAATTGCTCCTGCTTGGTGAACCCATCCTTCCCACAGTGACATGTCTCTTCTGAGAATGATCAAGAAGGTCACTCCTTTCTTCTCTGTCACACCTATAGTTTAGGAGAAACATGGTAATACCTCGTTTACAGTGACAGATCTCCTTAAGAGAAATGAAACCATGTATTTCCTTCTAAACAGGAGAATAAACTCTGGATGCTTTTATATCGTGACCCATGGATCCATGTCTTGGCACTCAGAGGCTGTGACAAGACCTGCTTCAATGCGTGCCTGTGAAATAGCCGTCTTAGCTCTTGGGAAATGCTCCTGTTGCTGTGCCTAGCACGCAGAGCTGCACTTGGAGGATGTCACAGTTTTAGCCAACTTCTTCAATTAACGTATCTTTCCTAGCATCAAACTTCTGCTTTTAGTCCATAATCACTGATTGTTTTACATGTCTGCAATTTTAGCTCATCTAGCATGAGCCAGGTGAGGATACCTGGGTTTCTAGCCTCCTTCCTGCTCCCATATGCCCCTACACTGACCACCCTTCAAGGCTCAAAATCTTACCACTGTGCAGAACAGTCTTTTCATAAAATTCTGTTACCCTGCCTGATAAATAGAGGAGCTCCTTCAGTTATGGGAGACCGGCACATCAGTTTACCTCTTGAGTGGTTTTGTGCAGAAGCACACTGCGGGGTGAGCCGCTTGATCAGGTGCCATGGTGTAGAAGCTTAAGGGTTGTGCCTAGAGGCAATCTTGACCATGGCAAGAAGCCACAAAAAAACCGTGAGGGTATTTACTTTAAAAGGAAGAACTGAAGTAGCCCTCCCTCATCACAGGCCTTTTTCTGATGGGTGCAGGCACCTTTGGCATCCAGGGCAGAGGGAACTGGCTGACAGCACACCACCAGGAGCATGAACGCTGTCCAACATCACATCAGCCCACTGAACCTTGCTTCAACTCTGCCTGAGACCCTGGAAAAGGGAAATTCTGTAGCATCTACGTGTGTTAGAAAAAGTTGGAGGAGAATCCTCTGATTTCTCTGTACTTCAACAGGGGTGAGACCTGTCAGTGATGAAGGTCCATGGTCCCTACATAACTTCTATATGTCTTTAGCAGAAGCAGTGCCATTGCCAAACATCTTTCGTATACAGAGCCATGGGAAAGTTGTAGAGGGATGTGCAAACTGAAAGAGGCTGGAAAGCTGTTCTGTTTGATTCCTTTGGATTTAAAGAAGGGCTAAGAGCCCTCTGATTTGTTTGATTTCTGGTAAAGGTGAGGAGCCTCTGTTTCCTTTTATCTGACCTATTGAAGGCAAATTGACACTACTCCCATGAGTTCATGTTATTGACTTGTTTTGCTGTAGTAATAGAATCACAGAATCATGGAATAGTTAGGGTTGGAAGGGACCACAAGGATCACCTAGTTCCAACCCCCCTGCCATGGGCAGGGACACCCTACACTAGACCAGGTTGCCCAATGTCCCATCCAACCTGGCCTTGAACACTTCCGGGGATGGGGCCTCCACAGCTTCTCTGGGCAACCTGTGCCAGTGCCTCAACACCCTCACTTCCTAATATGTTATCTAAATCTCCCCTCTTTCAGTTTAAACTCATTCCCCCTTGTCCTATCACTCCCTGCCTTTGTAAACAGTCCCCTGCCAGCTTTCCTGTAGGTCCTCTTTAGGTACTGGAAGGCCACGATTAGGTCTCCCCAAAGCCTTCTCTTCTCCAGGCTGAACAACCCCAACTCCCTCAGCCTGTCCTCATAGGAGAGGTGCTCCAGTCCTCTGATCAGCTTTGTGGCCCTCCTCTGGACTTACTCCAGCAGATCCATGTCTTTCCTGTACTGAGGATTTCAGAGCTGGATGCAGTACTTGCAGGTGGGGTCTCACAAGAGTGGAGTAGCGGGGGACAATCNGCACCCCCAAGTCCTTCTCCTCAGGGCTGCTCTCAATCCATTCTCCGCCCAGCCTGTAGTTGTGCTTGGGATTGCACCGACCCACACGTAGGACCTTGCACTTGGCCTTGTTGAACTTCATGCAGTTTTCACGGGCCCACCTTTCAAGCCTGTCAAGGTCCCCCTGGATGGCATCTTTTCTCTCCAGCGTGTCGACCGCACCACACAGCCTGGTGTTATTGGCAAACTTGCTGAGGGTGCACTCAATCTCACTGTCCGTGTCACCAGCAACGGTGTTAAACAGTGCTGGTCCCAGTACTGAACCCTGAGGAATGCCACTTGTCACCGATGTCCACTTGGACATCGAGCAGTTGACCACAACTCTTTGAGTGCGGTCATCCAGCCAATTCCTTATCCAGCGAGTGGTCCATCCATCAAATCCATGTCTCTCCAGTTTAAAGACAAGGATGTCATGTAGGACAGTGTCAGATGCTTTGTACAAGTCCAGGTAAATAATGTCAGTTGCCCTTACCTTGTCCACTAATGCTGTAAGCCCATCGTAGAAGGCCACCAGATTTGTCAGTCACAATTTGCCCTTTGTGAAGCCGTGTTGACTGTCCTCAATCACCTCCTTACTTTCCATGTGCATGAGCATAGTTTGCAGGAGGATCTACTCCATGACCTTGGCAGGTACAGAGGTGAGGCTGACCAGCCTGTAGTTCCCTGGGTCTTCCTTCTTTCCCTTCTTGAAAATTGGGGGTTATGCTTCCCCTTTTCCAGTCGGTGGGAACTTCACTGGACTGCCAAGACTTCTCAAATATGATGGACAATGGTTTGGCCACTTCATCTGCCAGTTCCCTCAGGACCCATGGATGCAGCTTGTCAGGTCCCATGGACTTGTGTGCCTTCAGGTTCCTTAGGTATTCTCGAACCTGATCTTCTCCTACAGTGGGCGGTTCTTCATTCTCCCAGTCCCTGCCTTTGTCTTCTGTATATTCTGTATACAATATGCAGTCTCTCCTAGCCCTGAAAACATTTCATTTTATACCCTAGGAAAGGCGGTAGGGTTTATTGACCTAGACAACATTTGTTTTCTGGATTCCTAAGGGATGGTATCAGCCTCTTCTGGCCTTATCTTGTTGCTGTTACTTTGTCGTGATGGCATGTAATGTGCACGTGCCTTAAGGTTTCTTCATTGCTTGTCTCTTGGTGCAGGCCAAAAAATGGTCAGTTTCGTAAGGTTCTTGAAGGAATTAATAAATTTGCCCTGTCAGAATTGTCTGTGACATCTTGCCCCTCAAGACCTTACTGGGGACTTATTCTTCCACCATCATCAGTCTTGCCATTCTACAGAAGAAGGACCCCAGAAGCAGGACATACAGTAGGAAGGCACATGAGGTATAGGGAAGGAAAACTGCCTGTGGATTTGTGAGATTGCACAACTTCTGAATGTAGGCCAGGGACAAGGACTGGATGTGGGGGAGGGAAACACATGGGGGTTTGAGCAGACCCATCCAGAAGAACACCACTTGTGCCACATAGGCTCAGAAATCATGCGCTTTGCCAGTGGGCAGTGGAAGTACAATTAGTCACCCAATGTGCAGGCTTCCCTTTGTGAGAAGGAAGATGGCATTATCTGGACCAAGCTAAAAATAGCCTCTATCTCAGAATTCACCCGTATGTCCTGTTTTTAACCCTATTAATAGGGTTCTGAAAATTAATAGTTTTTATTGGTGTAATCCCTACTTATTGTTAAAAAGACAATATACCAAGATAAACCTGTTTGATTTTTGTAATCCTGTTACTTTCTGATTCAAAACAATTCTGCAAGTCCAAACTTGGTAAGTTATGCAGTTTTTTCTTGTGTTTCTTTAAATAAATTTTCTAGGAATTAGTTGTGTAAACTTTTTCAGTCGTGTAAACTTTTTCAGTCGTTGTTTTTTTCCCCCAGTTAATATATTCTATGCCAATGAGTTGTAGAGCCATAGGGATATTGAATGATACCAATTAAACTCAAGATCTGACAATCTATTCATAAGTAGAGCAAAAGATTTTGTTCAAAAGGCAATTCAAGTTGCTTCCCCTTACAAGATGGTATTTGCAATCAAAATAGACTTTATGGGGCTAAAATCTATTTTTGGCTATGCTGGTGCACCACTACGGCAAACCAGCGAAAGCTCCTGTGAGTGGAAACGGGTGTATTTCAGAACCATTTGAGTCGCTTCGTGCAGAACCCAGTGTCAAAGCAGGTGTCAGACCTTTCTCACTTTGTCTTTATATTTGGAATGACATGGCTGTCGTTAAGCACTCAAGCAAACGTGCTTGCTTGTGATATTCTACACTTGGAACTGAGAGAGGTAGTCATTTCAGCTTCCTTTTTTTTTTAGGAAAAGCTGTTTTTCACAGCTAAATTCAACGTTTGGAAGGCTAGATTTATAGACAGTTAAAACATTTTTTTAGTTGTATCTCGAGATAACACCACAGTGGGAACTTAAGTATTCCAAGATCATACTTGCAATTTGTTGAGTTTTAGAAGCAAATTAAGTAATTCAGCTTTCTTTTCTTGATATATGACCTAACATACCTGTCCTTATTAAACTAAATGACATTTTTTAATGTGAATGCATTCACGCAAGATTAATTTCATTTTCAGAGGGTCATTTCTGAAATTCAGAGTTATTTTTCCTAAAATAAATTAAAAATATTTTTAAATGTCAATAGTCTAAACACTTGTGAGCAGTGCTATAATAAACCAGCATTCTTACATGCTGCAGATGTTTACTGTAGTGAAGAAATAGATTTCGGCTTTGAGTCTCTGGCAGGTCATGTATAAAAGAGAATGGGTCAGACTCAATGCTAATTTGGGGATTGTTTTGTGCTCTTCATCCACACAGTACCTAAGCACTGATTTATACCATATGGAACTTCACAAGAGAATTTTTTCTTGAACAAAGCAAAACCGTACCGCCAGCCTTAGGCAGAACCTAGTACCATAGAAAGACTGCAGACTTCCCTGAGGAGGGCAAGGCAGTGCAAGGAGGCTGCTGCATGCACGTGAAGGCAGACGCTGACTTAACCAGAGGCAGGCAAGCAGCCCTCCTGCGCTCGGTGCAGGAGCCCGGCTGCCTGGCGTTGGCTGTGCACAGGTAAACCTGCGCCTGGCAGTACAAAGGGCAGCCAGTTCACATTAAAGGACTTTGAGCAATGATTAGGCACAGGTGAAAGTTCAGTTGTGTGGGTGACTCAGAGAACGTGAAAGCAGCCAAGGGCGGGGAGGAGAGCATGAAAAGGTCTTGGTACCTGGACCAGCATGTGGGTGATAAGATGGGCAGAAGGATTCAACCAGTTCGAGAGCATCCTCAGGATACTGTACTCTTCATCCACGTGCTCAGCCCTAAGCCAGGGGTATGTTTTGTGGTGGAGGAAACAATGGCATTGCCGTGATGTGAAAGGAAACATCTTTTCAAAGCAGTCAGGATAGGAAACAAGGTGAAAAAAGCCAAAAAATTACCATGCTATTTCGTATCATACGTGTGAACTTTGTGAGGTAAAATGCTCTTCTTCCCTTCATCCAGTTTAAAAGACGGTAGTTTAACACAGATATCCACTATGTCAAAGAGGGTAATACGATATTTAAGTGTTCAGTATTTCCTTAGATGGGAGCATCTACTGCTGCATTAGAAAGGTTTCAAAACTGTGCAGGATATAAATACTCATTCTCCAAACCATACATCAGCTGCTGAGTGCCACAGCGGTGAAGAAAGATCTATAAAAAGTGAATCCCTAACCAGCCAGTACATATTTTGTGATAATCCAGCTCCTTTGTCTGGCCTTGGGTGGGACTGTGTCAGCTGTGACGTTCCTCTTTCCCAGCTGCAAGAGCACTGCCATTACTCCTGCTGCTCCCGGCATGGATCATTCCAGCAAGCTAAGCAAACTGGTCATTAATTAGCCTCAGGAGATTAAAAGCTTAAAAATTAATAATACCAGTAAAAAAACCCAAAACAAAACACTAAAGCAAACCAACAGGTGAAAGTTAAGCATAATTTTAAGTGTGAAAAATTAATTTTGCATAATATTTAATAGTCATCCACCTGATTCCAGAGGAAATACATTTCAGTGCTTCTAGTAAAAATATTCGTAGTTCTTTTTTTCTTTCCCTCAAAATGAAAAGGTCAAGACTAGCTCTCTCTTTGTGTCCTTTCTGAGAAACATTATCATATCATACTTGTTGATTAAAACACAAAAAACAAAGGTATGTTGGCCACAGCACCTGCAGCAATAATTTTTACCTTCACCATTTTTTCATTATATCTCCTTCTATTTCTATATTATTCCTCATTCTACACTGTAACTTAAATGATTATAAATACAGATTAGTAACAGCTGTAAGAGCATTCAAGAGTGCTTTATACATTATCCATTTATTAAATTAATTATGATTAGTTTATTTTGGTATGTCTTTCCTCTGTCTACATCTTTTGGTATTATATTTTGCAATTTGAGCAAATTTTTTCACATACTGTGAGCCTGTACATGTGACCTGCTGAGAAATCTAATAGTTTGCGTACAGTCTTGTAAAAAAATAGGCAGGATCAACTGTTACAAGCTCGACCACAGACTCAAGGATGAGATTCATTCACACTGTTATGGTAGACATATCTTAAACAGGCAGTTTTATTCCACTAGAGAATGCGGTGTAACTATTGCAGGTGATAAATATTTTCTCCCTACCCACTGCAAATTGCTATTTTCCATCACAGTTAAACCACCATGTTCAGTGACATCCTTATGAATTTGAATTGACAATGACATCACTATTTTGCACTTTTCTAAATTTAAGATTCATTTTATATTGAAGGAGTGTAGGGAATTTCAAACCTTTTTGCTACAGATTAGTGTTCCCAGTAACTATTGCCAAATTGCAGAAAGACAAAGAGAGGAAGATGTTCCACTTAGTAAGTAGGTCCCTACCCTAGAATTCAGATTCATCGTTTCCATACCATACCTTTACAGATGTCCACTATTTAATCATCTCGGGTCTCCACAGGAGCTGTGTAAGTATGGCGTACAGTAACCCTCATTTTACAGCTAAAGAAAATGTTATCAAATTATTAAATTACTAATCTGATGAAGCTGGGTAATGAAAGGAATCACTGTTAAGAGCCTCCCCTTCTGCATTTGTCTGTATTTCAGTGGACTACTCCACTTTGGCTGTTCTCTCATGATTGCAGGCTGACTTGGCTGGTCCTGAAGGACCAGGCCAGAGTGGACAACCCAAACACTCTGAGTGAGAAGAGGTGTGGGGCAGGAATGCCCAAGCCAGGGCTGTTTTCCTGGGCTGGCTTAAGGATGTGTGGGCAGAAGTAGTCAAGAGACTCAATGGGCGGCTGCAGGGAGTCCCAAACCTGCCCAAGAGCAATTTAGGAGGGTGCAGGCTGATCCAGGCCAGAAGTGTACCGGGAGCTCCTGTAACAGCTCATTACTGCAGATGACCATGTTCCATGTTGGGGATGTTTTGTGGTACTTCTGAATTCAGATGTAAGCATGTAACTCACCACTCAGAACCGTCCCATCTATCGGCCCTTGGATACCATAATGGTTCACAATATGGTGACTGACAAGCTTGAGATTATCTAAACAATTAAAACCATAGAAATTTATTTTCTAGCTAGAGAAAAGGTAAACAAAAAACAAAAAACCATGTTTCTTGACAATTTTGTCTTTCCCAGAAGACAGAAATATTGTGTGTGTTGGTGGGACAGTCTCCCAAAGGCAGCCTTGTGATGTGGCTGCATTGCTGTCCATCTCCCTGTGCGTATGCAACCACTGAATGCTGTGGCTTGTAGTCTTAATAGATAACAGACATATACAAACTAAGAGCATCTCAGGTTTAAGGACAGTCAACTTAAAATTTTCCTAATGTATTGAAGACCATACACACTTGTTATAATGATCCAATAAATGAATGAAATAAGTTTATAGTTGTTTTTAATCATATGCAAACACAATAGGTTTCCATTACTGGATGAGTAAGAGCAATTAACCTTGCATGGCATTAATGTGCTAGGTTTGAAATGTTTGTAAACTAGGAAATGGTACTGTTTAAACATCAAGTGTCCTTACAAGACACTAATGAAGTTATGTTATGCTTTAAGCTAATCGGTGTTGTCAGACATTCGTTTCTCCAGTATCTGGTGATAAGAGGAGCACTGCAAGTGCAGTGGTAAACAGGAGGATTAGCTGTAGGAAATGCAGAGTAGCTGTGGCTAATACATGCGTGTGTAAATGTCACCGCTGAGGATAAAGACAACATGTTCATGGATTTGCTGGGAGAACTGTTTTCCTCCAAAGATATATCTGATAGATCTCATTCATTTAGTTTCTGTTAAACAATGTATAAGCTAGACATTACTTCCACTAGGCTTATATGAGTGCTTTTATGATGTTAGACACAGGGTGAGATACAACTCCCAGGCATTTGGCCACCTACAAGTTGATGTATCTACTGTGACCTGGATATGTAGGATGTGTCTAGGTCTGATGGGGACAGATGGACTTCTCCAGAAGGTAGTTTGCACCAGGTTTAGGAAATTGTTGCAAGAGGAAGGACCTCAGCAGTGCCTCTCTGCTCCCAGCGATCATGAAGGTATCTTACCTGACCAGCTTACACTAGATCCCTACCTTCCAGATGGCCTGGGTTAGATAGGAGAATATTAAGCTTTGATCTTCTTGCACAAGTATACAGTTTCCTATAATAACTTCAATGATTTACATGTAAGTGACTCATATATGACAGTTTAGGAGGAGGAAGCTAATTAACAACTGCCCATCTTTATCTCTAGCTAACAGTGTACTGAACTCCACATTCAACATTGATGAGAAGAGCATTATGAATAATAATAAAATGCTGGAGAGAAGGCAATCCTACATATAAAATGTGGATTTTAGCTGGAATTTATTCAGTTTCCTAAATGCATACTGTAACTCCTAGCTGGATTTTCATTTAAATAGAGAAAAACACATTTTAAAAAGTACAAATAATCTCAAATAAGTTCTGTAGAATCCAGCAGACTGTGAAAAGCAATGTGGTTGTGAACTTACATTGTACCTGCTACTTTCTCATTTCAGGACAGGTTATTATAGTCATGTGGCTCAGAGCTGTTGAGTTACAGCAATATGCCGGTTCTCTCAGCGATCTGAGAGAGGACAGCAAGCAAATACATTGACACACTGTGCATATGATGCACAGAGTCAGGATTTTTTGGTGTGACTATAACAACACATGTGATCAATTTTTAAAATGTATCTTCCTACCTGTGGAGATTCTCAAACGTAATTTGAACTGATTTTGCACCCTTTTTAACCAGAGTTTTGCCCAAGACTCAGCTGTAAATTTGTGGAGTCCCAGCGACTCTCAGAAACCAGAAATCTGCAAACAATATTGCTGCATCTCTCCAGGTGGTGGCACCCCAGCCCTGTTTTTCTCTGAGGCAAAAAAAAGGTGCCCTGAGAAGTCTACAGGAAACAAATGCTTTGTTTCATATAATTTGTTCCATTTCTAAATAAGCATTTAAACCTTACGAGTCACACTTAAATGAATCATTAGTAAAACAAAACAAGAACTTCTTACTATTGTTACCTGTGGTACTTCATTTCTTTTCTTCAAGCTTTTTAAAATACACTGTCGTTCTGTGCGTAGAGACTGTTTATCATTTCATGCACTATTTGCTCATGTTAAAAAATGAAGTGACAAAGAATAGAGGCAAAGGTCTCCTGCTTGCAAGGAACGGTGGATAAATTTATTTGTTTGTACTATGGGGTTGCAGTTCCACTAGAAGGAACACTTGACATTTTGATGAGCGTCTCCAGGGAAAAAGTTACTAACTTCAGAACTTAGTTTTGATTATAATAAGGAGATTACATTATTCAAAAGCATCCCACTGGTAAGGTGCAGCATTTCCTGAAACAGTTTAGTGGAAAATGCCACATTAATCAGTTCAGTATTTCACTCAAATGGCTTAATGATGGGAAGAAGCTGAAAGCACTGTAGTATGAAAACAAAAAGAGACTGAATATTCATTTAAGGGAGTAGGATCACATTTAAATGAACTCTTTCAAAAGTAAGTTTGAGAGAGGGGAATGACAGCAGGGAGGAGGCAATACTGATTTAATCTTGTTGGTGTGCTGGTACTCACAGTGGCTCTGGTGCTGTGCTTAGCTGGAAGAAGACATGAGGCATGCCTGAAAAGTCTACAGCCCTGCAAGTTGTGCCCACGGCTGACTAGTTGCAGTGTAAGTATAATCTGCTGTCGGCATTTACGCTGTTGGGATCAGAACTCTTTCTAATGAAGAAGGCAGATCAAGCATCTCCAGACCCACTTTGGTTAGTCTGCCGTTACAGTCAAAACACAAGACCACAAAGATTTAAGCTGAGTTGTTTCTCTTATCTTCAGAATGATAAAGGCCAGACATCTGGGGCCAACTTTTTCGGAATAAGCAAAGAAATGAACATGAGGTATGTGAATGTGAGTTATGACTGTGCACAATCACTGCACTTCTGCCTTTCACATACAGAGCTGTCCATTTTTGTCTTCTCACGTGCCATCCACAGGCACTCGTGATATCTCTGTTAATGATGCACAGTGTTACCCATGTGTTTTGCTGTCACATTCATGTGCCTAAACATTTTATTACCCTGTCCTTTCTCCTCAAGTTCCCATCTGTATCCCTGGGCCGTCAGAAAAGAGTTTGCACAGCTGGTTCAATCTCAACCTATGTGAAGCGAAATGAAGTTGTCAGTCAAACCATTAATGTTGTAAAGGATCAGAATGTGGGCTGCAATTTTTATGAAGAAGTGACACACGAAGGTCTCCCCACCCAGAATAGTGATGCCTTTAGTGGTAAAAGTGCCCCTTAGATGGGTGAGACATTGAGCTAAGAGAAGCAAGGAGTCTCGCTACAGTTTTTCGCCACACCACTTTGTCTGGTCCTCCTCAAACACAGGGACACAACAAAGGGTCTTTTTAAGTGATGATACTGATGGAGAAGATATATACAGGTAAACAGAAGGATCCTGGAAATCCTCCCTTGACTCACTACCATTGAGATACAGCCAAATCGCACTACCTGCATTTTGCTAATGTACACACTCTAGGAAAAAAGCCTGGAATTTCACAAAATGGTAAATAACTGCCAACATGGATTTGTCAAAAGCAAATCATGTCAGACCAATCTGATTTCCTTCAATGGCAGTATAAGTAGCTTTGTGGTAAAGGGATAAACAGCAGATGTGATACATGTGGACCTCAGTGTGTCCTTTTGCACTGCCTGCTGTGGCACATTCATAGGCAGACTAGTGCAACACTGACTAGGGGAAACCGCTGAAAGCCAGGACACAGGTCTTGAGAAAATCATCCTCAGAGAGCAGCGATCACTGATTCACCATCAGCTTGACCACATTTATCAAGTGGGATTGTATGGGCATCAGTCTTGTTTTGGCTACTATTGAATAAGGACTTGGTTGATTAACGAGAGAGGATACCTCCTGTATTTTCATATAAGTCTAAGCTGGGGAGGATTGCAAATAATTTAGATGGCAGGGCTAGCATTCAAAAGGATCTCAATGAATAGAGATAAATGGACTGAAATAAATAGGCTGCCATTCAAAGAGGATAAGTGGAAGTCTCTTCTCTACCCACTGACTGAAGTTTTTAATTGCAGTGCTGGGAGAGGGGGGCCGCTGAGACAGACAGCAGTACCACAGATAAGGATCTGTGGCTTTTAGCAGGTCACAAACTAAACACAATCTAACTGTCGTGATGCTGTAAAAAGCAAACCTCATTGTGGGATATATAATACCCGAACTATGTAAGGCATGTAAAGCAATCCTTCCTTTCTGGCAAGGCCTCAGCTGGACCACAGCCTCCACTTTTGCATGACACACTTAAAGAAATACATTGAGGGAAATATCTCTCCATCTGCAGAAACCAATGTAGAAACAGCGGCAGTACAGAGACTTTACACTACTAAGACTCCCACAGTCAGAAATATGTTGTAAAATATTACTGCATGCTTTCAAATAGTTCAATAGGGCTAACTTGAGAAACAAAGAGATGAAGACAAAGGCGGTGGAGATTTTCAGGCAAGATGAATAGAACTGAACCTGTATGGTTTGCTTAGGCAGTCATAACAGACGAAAACCTGTGAAAAGTACAGTCGTTGAGAATAGTGGGAACAATTCTCCATGTTACACACATGTAAATACAGAGCGATTGCAGCAATCAGAACTGGAAGTCGGGCTAATCTTAAAAAGACTCCTGCCCTTGTGAACACACAGTATTATTAGGCAGTCTCCTTCAGGATGTACTGGAAGCCCAGCATAAACCAAACTGTTACTATCACCCTTCAGTGACTCAGTAAGTAACAATCCCGTCGTCACTGTTAGTGGAGAGAGATTACCACACACAGGTATTATCTTCCTCTAATTTGTAAGATTCTATGAAAAAAAAGCCACCCAAAATTACTTGTTTCTTTTGCTGTCATGTTATTACAAATTCTGTAATTCTCAGCAGGTTTCCCACTCATTAGTCCGGATTAATGCGTGTGTCTTTAAATAGAGATTGTCTCAAACTGAGATCATCGTATTTGATGTTCATTAAGCCCACAAGAAAAAAAAAGTTACATTTAAAGATTCAGAAAGAACTCCTGTTTGCTTTGTCTAACCTCTTGGGTGACTACCTGAATTCCTCTGGTTTGGTCCCCTCCCTCCTTTCTCGTCATTTCTGAGACTTCTAGTTCATCATTGCTAAGTAAGAGTTTAGGGCTCCTTTTTGAAGGGAAGAGAACTGCAGCTGATTGCCCGGCCATGTGCACAAACATCGCCAGTCAGAAGCTGAACTCTGTCTAAAGGGTACAGAAGCTGATGGAACATGTTGTTTTCAGTATTAGGCAATTCCTCTGACAGGCCGGAGTCAGTGCCATACTTGCTGAGTTGTCAGTATGTCATCCTGAACATCGTACCAGCCACGTCAACGAAGGTGGAGGGACTATCGCCTATATCAGAAACAGAATAGCATTTGGTGTCTCTGGACACTAATAAATGTTGAGCCAAAGAGCTGAGACGGGCCAGCAGGGTCTTGCAGTGCAAACCTCGAAGTACACAGTGCCTGGTGCCTTTCCAGTCACCTTTCTCCTCTTTCTTCCTGGTTTTGCTCTTGAGTTCTGCGACTGGGAGTGGTGGGATCCCTTCCTTCCCTTGCTGCTTGCTAACCCTCGCATGCACACAGCATGCTTGGTAGTGATTCGCTGCGGAGATTTAGCCCTTTTATACCTGTGGAATGTTTGATTTTCTAGGGCTTAACATTTTTAGGATAATACTTCTCCACTGGCAGAAAAATAGAAGAAAGATGCCATGAAAGGACGTTCCAGAATGAGATAAGCCAACATTTTCGTTTCTGCATCCTTCTTTCTTTTTTTAACACTGCCCTTCGAAACCTTTTGCTCAAACATCCTCTCAGTAGCTCGAAAAGAAAAGAAGCCCTCCCTTTTATTCTTAAAAAATATAAAGAAGAATTAAAAAATCACTTTGCTGCCGGCTGTGAGCTGTTGCGGGTGCCTCTGGCGCAGACGGTTGCGTGGGGTGAGCCGTGCTGCCTGGTGCTGGGTGTCCCACAGCTCCAGCCCTGAGCAGAATTACTACTTCTCATGGCAGCTTTTCAGCCAGGAAACGCAGTGCATCTCAAGAATTAGATATCATATCCTTCCCTTTATTTTCTTGTGCTTTAAAACATAAGCTTTTATTTCTTCTGTATTTTGGCCACTTCAAATAGGTGCTGTGGTATTGAAGCCTTCAGGGCATTAAAAATCTATTTCATAATAACAAGCAGATCTTTTTCTTAGGATTTCCAGCTGAAATTCTACACATCTTTCCCTACTCCTGATGTTTACCATTCCAGCTTACTCTAATTATTCCCGTGGGTACAAATAGGCAGGTATGCAGTTGCCACCAATGGACGCTTGGCTGCCACTGCTTTTTCTTGATTATGAAACTTAAAAGCTCACATGGGAAAAAGTAGTCATATTTTCTTTATGAGGTGCTGGCAGTCTGAGGTTTAACCACTACAGCTACTCAGTAATGGCTAAGTCTACCTTCTGTCCTTCCAAATAATGGTCAAAACTCTGCTGTCAATTATCTTTGGAAAACTCCCCAGATTTTACCAGGCTTACATCTCTTTAGGAGAGAGCAGGCTTTCTGCCATGTTCTCTTGCATGACTCCCAGCTGGATAAAATCTGTAAGGATACTGACGACAGAGTATCAACAAAACTGATGGGAAATGGAAGCAGGATAAAAACCAGTGGAGTATGCTTGACCCAGAATGGTCTCTCACTTTACTAAACTTTATAACACCACACTGTATATTCACCGGTGTTAATTGAGCTGCTCCAGAGTCACACCACGAAACCTCAGGATTTGACCTGGCCTCTGCAAGCTGGGGTCACCAGAACAGGAGAGAAATTGGAAGACAGGTTTTTTTGTGCTGGATCTGAGTTGCAGTTACAGCTTCTCTTGATTTAGCTGCCATTAATGACTGCAGGAAAGACAAGAGACAAGAGATAGAAATAAGGAGAGGAAGCCTAATGTGGAAAAAAGGAGTTGCAAGAAGATTTGACCGAGTGGTGCCTGGTGCTTCACTACAGGGATTCAGAGGTCAGGACGTCCAGGACTGATTACAGGTAACGATTTTCTGTGGAAGCAGAGAGCACCTCCTTATCAAAATATGGGAGAAAGAAGACTGCTTGAAGTGAAAAGATTTTATTTGTGGAAACAGGGCAAGCAAGTGGAAAATATAAAATGAGGAAAATGAGAAACCAGAGAAGAATTTAATCTGAAAAGAAATCCCTGGGGTTAGACCAGGAGACAAAGAGTCTGGATCTCTGAGGTCCCTCCCAGACTTTCTGAAGCCAGGCAAGATGTATGTCAGGTCGCTTTGGCCGTGGGGCTTCAGGTCTCGCAGTTTCCTTAGCCTGAGTTTGCCAGTGCACTGGGTAAAATAGAAAACCACACAAGACCCCATGAACGAACCAATACAACACCTACCGCTGCCAATAACGTTCCTCTTCTGCAGTGCTGCAGGACAGACTGTACGGTCTTCAGGGCAGAAACCTCCCTGTGGTTTGTTCGTTGTGCAGTTGCTGAGAGCTGGAGGTGATATTGCAAGGTAAGTAATAATAAAAATCTCCCTCATATCAAGAATAAAACCTTCAAGGGCAAGGGTGTCTGGAAGGAAGTGCCACTGAAGAGAAAAGCAAGCTTCATAAGCAGCTACTGCAGATGAGTTTTTAATTAAAAGAGAAATAGCAGAAGAAAGCTAATCAAAGGAGAAAGACAAAGCAGAGGCCTGCTTGATATTTCTTTTTTCTTTTTCTTTTTTTTTTTAATGCTGCTTTTTATTGTTTATAAAGCAAATGCTTAAACAAGCACTAGTGGTGTTGTCAGTAATACTGTAACATTTGCCTTCAGTCCCTTTGTTGCTCAGGGAACGTGTCAGATTTTCAGCACATTTAGCCTTGCCATTTACTTCACAAATCACAGCTGCAGAGTGGTACAACCAAGCCAATCTTACTAGAAATGAAATGCTGGGGAAATTAAATGTTTCCAGTGGTATTTCCAGCTATTCTGAGTTTAGGGTAATTTTTTCATTAATTTGGTTCAGCAAAGAGATAAGCTGTAAAAACACTCTATTCCTGTAGGATTAAATAATAAAGATCACTGATGACAGTTAAAGAATACAACATTTGTACCTTTGTGGGTCTGAATGCAATTTTGTATCAATAGAATATTTTTCAGAATATAAGCACCCAATATAAAAAAGGCAGATAACAGGAGTGGGGTGTAAAAGGCAAAAAGCTCTAAAGCCCTCAATGTAAATTCACACGCTGGTGTTTGAACTAAGATGAAATGCCCTCTTCCAAAAGAAATAAATGGCATTTCTTTCTATAAATATTTTACCTTGGATAGTAATGATAATCTTTATTTTTAAGGCATTTGCAGTGACCTTCAGGGCAGGCAGTGGAAAGAAGCAGGTTGCACTGAGTGAAATGTTGTTGCTGAATTCCAGACACAGGACCCAGGCGGCGCATGTAGCTGTCTCTGGCTAATCCAGCAGCCAGAAAACAACGCTACAGGAATGCAACATTTTTTACCCAATGGCAATCAATTAATTCTTAATTAATTTAGAAAAAAATATGTTTGTTTTGCACAAGTTAAAAAGCTCAAGGAATAAGGAAATGAGGAAGGAACCTTATATTCTTCCTTATGTGTGAGAACAGCTAGTAATTCTAATCGACTTCAGCAGGGGTCAAATGCACGCTGTCTCACAGCAGAGTAACAGCCAGGGACAAAAATATTCCTAAACTACTATGGTACTGCAATAAGGTTAAAACTTCAGAAACAGACACCTGACTTAACTTGTCTTACTGAAGCCAAGGTTTCCAAAGTCCCCTTTAGGAATTCCTTTGGTGTTTAAAATTTGATTTGGAAGGCACTGGAAGACAAAGGTGGTGGATGACAATGTAAAGCCTCCAGACAGCTAAACAGATGCGTATCGAGGAGAGGAGTAGAGTGAAGGTCCAGAGCTTCTGAAAATTCGTTCAAATGCTTCCAGTGCCTTCGACAGAATCAGGACATGTCCCTCCCTCACAGTATGACATAATAACTGGATAACAGGAAAATGAATCTTTATTTGTGACCATGCCATGATTTTTGATGTTGCATGAAAGGTTGCGCAATGTTAGGCACTTTATTTTAAAATATTCATGTTTTGAAATGAAGTGCAGATTACTGTACAAGAGAATCACTATAGTAACTTGTCATAGTCTTCTAGTCTGTAAAACACTAAGCTTGAATTCAGATAAATATTCACAATGAAAGTTTGGTCAAACATAAATGCGACTGGTTAAGCCAATTAGAGATTTTCACCCTGATCATTATTCTGATAACTAGCATATAATAATGGCTTGTATGTAATAGAGGAAGTGATTTTGCAATTTGTTTTCAGTAGGAAATCTGCCATGCATCATCTAAATACTAAGTGGTAGGCTCAACCTGCATCTCATATATTCTTCCAATATTGTGGATCCTGTGTTTCCACAGAAGTGTTATAAACATAAAAAAGAGAAATTTTTGAAGTATATATTAGTAATTCACTTAATTTCTTCACAAAGTATTTATATGATAATATTTCTGATTATAAAGAACAGTAGTATCTCTTGGCAAAATTCAGGTTTCAAAATGCTTGGCTTTTCTGACTTTTTTCCTCTTTCTCCAATCTTATTCCACTGTGAGGCACATTTGCATTGATACTATCCCATAAATCCTTCTTCAGCTTAATTTTTATCTGAAATACACGATTATTGTTTTGCAATTTATTTGTTGAGTGAACAGAAGGAGAAATTGCAAGAAGGAAGCAATCAAGAGTAAAGCAGACTCTGCTATATTCTACTTTTTCCTGCTAATTACTTTCTAGGTCACCACCTCTTTTCATTTCATATAAAGATACAAAAGTGCTCCCATCCACAGAACAGCAAATTAGTAGAAAGCCGTTTCCAAGATGTATTAATTTTCTCCCTTATGCCACTGCTGACGTCAGCAATACATCCGCTTGAAAAAGCAGCTCCTCTTCTCCGTAATTGAACAGGTGTTTTGCTATCGATTTCAGCAAGATCCATTGTTCAGCTCTGCATTTTCTGTGTCTCGTATTCTGAATTATTGGTCTGAACAGAGGGCTACTTGGAAAGCAAAACCACATCTACATAACTGAGTAATCTTTGGCTTTAATTAACCATTTTCTGAAGTGTTAAAATCCAACCTTCTCAGTGTGAGGGGTTTCTGAGCATTTCAGAAACACTTCTTGGTCTGAGTTTAATCTTTGTCTCTTTCATGGCATGGCTGGATCTCTTCAACATCAGCTTAGCTGTTCACTCACTGGTTCCGTAGCCACGGACAAACAGTCATCTTGTGTGTTAGATGTTCTGCACTTCACGTCAGTAATCTGTTCACAAAGTTGTTCAATTTGGAAGTGATACATCTGCTTTGTTTGAAGTACCCCTGTGCAGCAGGACAAGATCGGGAGAACGAGAGGCAGAGCAACAGCTGATGACAGAGGCAGTAAAGAAAAAAAGGGCACTGTGAGACAATAGGAGGAGTCTAAAGGCAAAGTAACTCTGTTTGCAATTAACAGCTCATGAGAAAACCTGTGGAGCAAAACCTTCCAAACGGACAGGGTGATGACACCTTCGTGGGCTGAATGTTTTCTGTAGAAACACTCCTTAGTTTATAAATATGATAGCCAAAAATTGAAAATATATTATAGAGGTTAAAATAATGACACTTTCCACCAACCAATAAATTCAGATAACATAGGCTACAATAATTCTTGTTCAAGTTGTCAAACTGTGTACAGTTAATTAAATTACCTGATTGCGTGAGCATCCCAGCATGTTTCAAAATATGATCAAGAAGCCAACAAAGTACAACATCAGCCTTCGAATGACTTTTAGAGTAAGTCAGTGGCAAAAGTGGTAGACACTGCTACATGACCATGTTGGGCAATGGAAGACCCATCAGGCCATGAGTGCTCTGGACCAGGAGAGTCCGGCCCACAGTTCTGACAGCAGGAACAAGAACATGGAGAGTACAGGTAACAGATGCAACTGGAAATGCATTTATAAAGGCACTTTGAAAGTATGAGTACACCTGTGTGCAGTACTTTATAGAATCATAGAATCTTCAAGGTTGGAAAAGACCTCAAAGGTCATCGAGTCCAAACATCAACCCACCACCACCACCATGTCCACTAAACCATGTCCCAGAAAGCCACATCTATAAACTTTTTGAACACCTACAGGGATGGTGACTCCATCACCTCTCTGGGGAGCCTGTTCCAATGCCTGACCACTACTCCAGCAAAGAAATTTTTCCTAATATCCAACCTAAACTTCCCCTGGCACAAACTTGAGACCATTTCCTCTTATGCTATCACTTGTTGCTTGGGAGAAGAGACCAAAACCCGACTCACTACAACCTCCTTTCAGGCAGTTGTAGAGAGCACTAAGGTCTCCCCTGAGCCTCCTCTTCTCTAGGCTAAACACCCCCAGTTCCCTCCCTCCCTCCTCATCAGACCTGTGCTCCAGACCCTTCACCAGCTTCACAAACCCTCCTCTGGACACGGTCCAGCACCTCAATGTCTTTCCTGTTCTGAGAGGCCCAAAACTGAACACAGGACTCGAGGTGTGGCCTCACCAGAGCTGGGTACAGGGGGACAATCACTGCCCTACTCCTGCTGGCCACACCATTCCTGATACAAGCCAGGATGCTGTTGGCCTTCTTGGCCACCTGAGTACATTGCCAGTTCATGTTCAGTCAGCTGTCGACCAGCACCCCAGGTCCTTTTCCACCAGGCAACTTTCCAGCCACTCTGCCCCAAGCCTGTAGCACTGCTTGGGTTTGTTGTGACTCAAGCGCAGGACCCAGCACTGGGCCTTGTTGAACCTCATACAGTTGTCCTTGGCCCATTGATCTAGTCTGTCCAGATCCCTCTGCAGAGCCTTCCTACCCTCCAGCAGATCAACACTCCCTCCTGACTTAGCGTCATCTGCAAACTTCCTGAGGGTGCACTTGATCCTGTCATCCAGATCATTGATAAAGATATTCAACAAGACTGGTCCCAAGACTGAGCTCTGAAGAACACCGCTTGTTTTAGAATAGAATAGAA
>VWZZ01001820.1:0-70331 GCA_013399095.1 Psophia crepitans
CTAATCTTTTCTCTGCATGACCTTACCAGATTCCTGTATTCTTCTTGTCTTGTCTGCCCCTTCTTCCAAGAGTGATAGACTCTCCTTTTCTTCCTGAGGTGAAGCAAAAGCTCCATGTTCAGCCAGGCCAGTCTCTTTCCCCACCAGTTCGTCTCATGGCACATGGGAATGGCTTGCTCCTGTGCCTTTACGACTTCCCTCTTGAAGAATGCCCACCCTTCCTGGACCTCTTTATCCTTCAGGACTGCCTCCCAAGGAACTCTTTCAACCAGTATTCTGAGCAGGCCAAAATTTTCCTTCCGAAAGTCCATGGTGGTGGTCTTGCTGATCACCCTCCTTGCTTCGCTATGTATTGAAAATTCTGTCATTTCATGATCACTAAGTCCAAGACAACCTCCAACCACCACATCCCCCACTAGTCCTTCTCTGTTAGTGAAGAGCAGGTCCAGCAGGGCACTTCCCCTGGTAGGCTCCCTTACCAGCTGCATCAGGAAGTTATCCTCAACACACTCTGAAAACCTCCTAGACTTCTTCCTCTCTGTTGTGTTGTATTTCCAGCAGACATCTGGTAAGTTGAAGTCCCTCACAAGAACAAGGCTAGTGATTGCAAGACTTCTGCTAGCTTCTTGTAGAATGCTTCATGAGCCTTTTCATCCTGATTGGGTGGCCTGTAGCAGACTCCCAGCAGGATATCAGCCTTGTTAACTTTCCCCCTCATCCTTACCCAAAAGGACTTGACCTCTTCATCATGACTGTCAAGCTCTATACAATCGAAACACTCCCTAACAATATTTTCAATATTTTCAGTATTTTCTTGGTGACTTCTGGCAGTGGGCTCACTTCAGGGAGAGGTTGCTTACTTTACTACCATTGTTTATACTGGGATTTCAGTGGATTTTGAAACTGCTTACACTTTTGGATAGCTGCTCTTACTCTTTACATCTACTTTTAAAATACCACATTTCAGCTACATTCTTTGGAAGGGGTGGTCTGTAGTGATCCTGACTGGAAGGCCACTGTAAATCGAGGAGCTGGTGGTCCATACAACAGCTAACCCAGATGGGTTCCTCTACAAGCTTCCTATATAAGCTGAAACCAAATTTCTCTCAAAAAAGAGAGTATATCTGAAACAACATCATATGGTGAAAAAGGCTCACCAAATCAGGCAAAAAATGTAGATGCATGAACCTGAAAGGGAATTTTAAAGAAAAGTTATTTTGAGCACAGGATGAGCTTTAGCTTTATTGTAGCATTTCTTTCTCTTGTAAAGATGCAAATGAGCCCACAACCCATAATTTCCACACCACAGCTAAAATGTTGCAACATGCAGAGAGGAATTTTATAAATATCTGAAATCCAGTTGGGAAATGTAGTATAATTAAATAAGGACACTCCACTGCGCAAGTTGGCTGGCCATACATCTATCTCGTTTGGATATGGGAGTGTCCGCACTGTTATTCAGAGGACTGCTTAAAAAAAATCCTGTGTCTAAATTGGAAGCCTGCTAAAAGAAGGCACAAACAGTAGTTTGGGGAAGAAGGAGGCTCCTTTGTGCACCCACCTTTATGTGTTCCTGTGCCTCATAGATTGATCTGTGTACATGCAAGCATAAGTACTGGCAGTGAAAGGATAAGCATCACATTGGAAAGATTGGTAGAGCTTACACAGCAGGCAACGTGCCATTCCTGTTGTTTGTTCATCTCTAATCACTCTTCTAGCCTTGATTTTGTGTTAAAGGCTGATTTCATGCATTGGCTTATACATTACTACAGGAATTGTAGGACCAATTAGTACATTGCTTGCATTACTTTTCTGTTGTACAGGGCAGGCTGGAGGGCAGATATTATCATTTATATGTAACTGCAGTTCATAGGAAGCCCAAAAGTGAATCAAGGCCCTCTGACAGGTTTTGTGTGAACACAGACCATAAAGATGATCCCTGTCTTCAACTGCAATTTAGCTTCAAGTGTGTTTTCACCTGAGCTCAGCCTGGAGCAGCAGTGGATGAAGGTTCTTCTTGTCTAGTGATGGGACTGGGACGGTCTCGGTTCATGTCCTGGCTCATCAGTACGTAAATTACCATGACACTTTTTCTGGCTTTCACAGAGGGCTCTCCATCCTATAGGAGACACTCGGAGGCCTGAAAAGATGTCTTCTGTGAAGGACACAGCCAGCTTCCGTAAGGCCAGCATCACTAATCCCTTGGAAGGAAAGCTCATGTCCTGTGCCACCACCAGGGATATCTCAGGAGCTTGGGGATTGTAGCAGGGATGAAGGATAAGGGGGAACAAGTAGGAATGTTTCACAAGGAGATAAGGCTTTTGCTGCTATCCTGACCATCAGCCAGCCCCTCCCAGTGGCCTTTAGCAATTTTTTTATCCTTGGCCAGTTGTGTTATGGGTCTCAAAGGAATTAAATTGCTGTAAGTTCTGTGAATATCAGCTCCTTCACAGTGACAGGGTGACTTCAGCCATCCCCTCTTCCACTTTGCAGCAGATGTTTGACCCATAAGCAGAAGTATACATCAGGAAATTACCATCCACATCACTCCACGTCAGTATATGCTGCCTGGTCCTTGATTTTCAGGTCAAAAGAGATGGGTAAGAAATAGGGGAGAATGGAAAAAACAATGTATTGCATTATATTGCAGTGAAAATGGGAGCTGGGAAGAAGCTGAAAATGCTGTTGCAGACCTACAAGAGAGGAAAGGGCAGCAGAGGTGTTGTGGGCTGGAGGGAGACTTGTCTGGGGCTGGCGGTCCAGGATCCCATGGTGCAGATAGAGTTGGGAGATGGAGAAGGCAACAACAACATGGTCCTGAAATTATTATGGTGGAAACACAGGGAACGCCAGGGAAAAACGGGTCTCATAAGAAAATATTTTTTTAAATTAGTTCAAACCCATTTTCTGTTGTTTTAAATACAGAATATTAATGAAGTAATACTTGTTGCCATTCACCCAGGCTCATTGTGCACGGCTTCCCTTTGACGGTGAGTTGTGTCATCTAACTGTTTGTGTCATGTGATCATAACAGGGCTTATGAGATCAAGGATGTCTTATTTAACATTAGAGCTGACCTTTCATCTCTATTTCAGGCACTTTATTACAGTTTGTAATTGATATAAGATTGAAGGTGCACTTAGTAAAGAAAACAGCCCAGACCCTGTCTCCAGAACAGACATTTTGCTCCTGATCTCTTCATGCTCTTAATTCAATCTTTTACTGTTTAAATCTTTCAGATCTAATTATGTCCTAACGCCACCAGCTTTAGGTTCCAAGTCTAAATCACCAGCACTACTAGGATGACTGTCAAATGTATTCTGGAATGAATCTCACGCTTTTCTTTCCTTGAAGTCATATTCATTCATCAATGGGAGGCAAAAGGGGAGATAAAAAACCAAGCCAAAGTATGCTGTGTCATTGAGCACTATCTTTTGTGGAGACAAGAGCTACTCTTATAGGCAGAGCAAGCTTTAATGATGTGTATATATTTATACAGAAATAGCTAGTGATAGCTGTTCATTTTGGTTTTAATGAAAAGCATTCATTTTAAACTTTCCTTACTTGTATTAACTAAAATTATCTTGGCTGAGCCCCTACGCAGCTTCACTGCTGCTCTGCGAATCAGTTGCTCAAAGTCTCCTCCTGTTCCCGTTCAGGCTCAAACCCACTGCACATCAGCGTACAGCAGCTCACAGAAAAGTCACAGACAGCGGCGTGGCACATGAAGTACTGCCGGTCAACTATTTGTCCTAACCTCATGAAAGCGTTTGGTATCCCATGTCTTCTGACGTAAATTTCTAGTATCTCTCTCTTTCAAAATTAATTAAGGATGTGACCATCTGTTGGTATAAATGGTTCAGATGCCTCCGTATTCTCTCAGAACAGACTGACTTCTCACCCTTGCGCAGTTCAGCCTGTGGGGACTCCCAGTTTTCAGTAGCAGGGACCCCAACACTGGCCAAACCATGCTTTTCCCCCTCGTGTCTTTCCTCTCCCAATGGCCGATCTGAATACATATTTTTGAAATACAGCAATCTCATTTTGGTTTTGAACACAGCGAGGTTTGCCTCTCTTGTGTTCAGGTGTGTACTATTTTTATGCTGTCCGCTTTAACAGTGACTAGTAAGAATGAGACTGGCAGAGCTGTCATTTGATGTCAGCTTGCCAGAAGGGACTTGTTCATGGCCAGCAGCCCTGCGACCTGAACGCGGTGCTTTACAGCACGCCACGCAGCGGCTGCCTAAACCCCTTACCAGGTGCTCAGTCCAAGCCATGTTTAAACCAAGCAAATCTGTGCCAAACTTTAGAACGTGGGAGATCAAGAGTCGTACTTAGTTTTGACAATTCTTTGGCATTTTGGTTTCTCTGCTGACCGCAGTTTGTACACAGATGTTCGGGAGGGGGGCGGGGAACACGAAGAAAAGGTGCGCAGACAATGACAGCTCACTACCTCTTCTGATACCAGAATCAGGTGGCAGCAGATTAACATGGCAGGCAGTATGTTGATTCAGAACAAAATAATTTGATAGTATGATATAATAATATGATTCAGAACAAATAAAAGCCCTCTTTAAATTTGGTTGAAGCCATCTGACATGATCACAAGTTTGAGGGGGAAGTCTGACAGACGGATGACTGCATAAAGGGAAGAAAAAGACCCAGTTTTCCCTTGAGAAGCAAGGCATGCATTTAAAAGAAAACAGCAGCTTCCTTAGCGCAGGCTGGGCACGCCTGCCGGGCAGAAAGAATTTGTGCATGGTCACTGCCCCCTGCAGATGCTAATGGTTCGTAACCCAGTGAGGAAGATGAGCCCCAGCCAAGACCTTTGCTGCGACTGCCTGCGGGTCTGCCAGGGGCTGAGACCTGGCCAGGGTGATGCCCTGAGCCAGTGCAGCGCTGGCAGAGGGAGTGCTCTGAGTTGGGCTGAGGCACAGAGCGGGGTGAGAGCACCCAAGTGCAGGTGAAAAATCAGATACCGTTGCTTTGCTGCCTGGAGTTAACGTAACCGATGTGCTGGTGCTCACACATTTCGTGTCACATCCGCTGTCTTTGAACAAAAGGCTGGGAGATGGGAAGAGGGTCACACTTCTTTAAGGAAAAAGAAGGGGTGCCTGGGCATTTCTGTTATCTCAAAGTTGCTAATAAGCAGGGAAACACTGATTGTTCCTCACCATAGTTTAGCAGGGCTCGCTGCTCAAGAAAAATCAGAGCTCTTGACATTACCCTTCCCAGCTCCACAAGCCCATGGGCCACTAATTAATGACAGGCTGCAAACCAGTTGGCATGGAGAGCACCTTCATCTTGTAGACAGGCCCTTCCCACCACTGCCTGCAAACAACCATCAGGCAGCGCTGTGTTGTAAAACTTTTCTGAAAGTCCATGCTCAATTTGTTCAATTTTTCCTGGAGTTACAACACTAACTCTGAGATGGATTAGGACAATTTCTCATACACGGCTGAGTTGCTCGGTTTCTCTGCGGACAAGGATGGATGTTAAAAGATGCTGGAAATCTTTTCATGTTTGTTGGAAATGGCACTGATGGGGAACATAAATTACGGTTTCAACAGAAAGCTGAAGTACTTTGCAACAGATCTTCCACAGCAGTTTGTTGTGGTACCATAAATAGTAATGAATCTGAAAATATCAAAAGGGGAGTAAAAAATAATAGCAGCTAGCAGCTCTAGTATTGCCACTCTAATACTTGCAAATTCTAAATAAATAAAACAACGCTTTTAATTTTGGATAATCACTGTGCTAGTGATGCCAAATTAGTCTAATAAATTGCCAGCAAAACAACTGAAAGCACCTGTGCACCGATGCATTTGTCTCTCTCTCCCAGACATTTCACTTGCACAGATTTATTAAATCAAGACATAAAGCATGCATAATAATCCTTCTTGAAAATCAACTGCTGATTTGCATAGAAAATCAAACAAAGGAATATTTTTTGTATGTGGTGCAAGGATAAGAAAGACCTACAGAGTGGTACAGGATTGCATAGGTTGTCTAATAGGAAATTAAAAGAGAGACAGGATGGATTGAAGGAGCTGAATGGACAACTGAACCTATGAATTAGGCTCAAGGTGGGCTCATGGGGCAAATGTCTGTAAGGCCAAATGAGGCATCAGTACCATGCCACACAATTCACTTCTGTGAGTATATATTGGGTTTTATGAGCCTAGAAAGCTCACCGTAACAGAAGTAAGTTAAAGAGCACTGTTAAGTTTGGGAAGCCAAGCAAAGAGAATTTAGGAACTAGCAAGACTATGGTCATTACAAATTTTTCTATTTATAATATGTCCTATGACAGTCCTTCGTGATGTGTTCATACACTAGTTTTTCACCTTATCAGGACCCTTATGAAACAGACCATTTTGGGACTAAACTGAAGAGAGACAGACACAGGCAGTGTGGCCCCTTGGCACTCTCCTTGCTCTGTTAGAGGAGCAGCATGAAGGACATCACCGTGGCCAGAGCACACTGGATGCTGACTGAAGACAGGCTCTTATCTCATCCCTCCTGGTGTTCCCCAGCAGTGCCGGGTGAAGTACACAACCTCACTGCTCAGCAGCTGTCACCAGCTGAGTGGTCCTCAGTTCATAGTGCCTGGGGTCTGATTTACAAAAGTACCGAGCACATTGAAAGACAAGCTAAATCAGGCAGAAGTGCACCAGGAGAACCAAGGGCAATTCTGCTGTTGATTTCAGCAGGGCCAAATTCAGACCAACTCCTGCATTTCCAGACCTGCATTTAAAGCAGGAAGCACAGAGGAAGAAGGGAACAAAGAAAAGATGGGCATTTAAAAATACAGCATGTGCAATCTGCTATCTCCATATGGAGTCATGCTTATCTAGCTGGGAGGAGGAACCATCTGAGGATGCTTCAGTACAGAGCCATGAGCAAGAAATCACAATAATAAATCTGGGGGATTCACCTGCCTTAACTTAGGTGTCCAAAAGGCAGATGCCTGAGCCTGGGATAGCCACTGTATAGAAACTTAATGATGGAGAGAATCAAGTCACTCCACATACTCTAAACCAAGTGTCTAAGTTGCCAGACAACATGCTCTGAAGGGGTCTGTTTCCCTCTGTTGACTATGGTGGGACAGTAAGGGTATTTTTGCTTTGGGATGTACTTTGACACAACAGAAGGGCAGAGCAGCTGGTGCTGAGGTCCCAACATACACGCTATATGCAGTTTATATATACCAGCTACCCCACCTAAAAGAGCTATTCCATCACATATAAGTTTCAAAGTTGCCTGAGGATTCATGCAGATAATTATGCCTTCCTAGAGATAGAAGCACATTTGGTGCACACCTGGAACAGAGCTTTTGTTTAAGTTTCCTCCAACAGGATTACAGCTTAGCAGGCCAACTGCTCCGAGAACTGAGCCATACACAGAAACAAGGATGAGATTTGCTTTAGAGCTGTATCACCACTCTAACCCTGAATACTGCTGTATATGCATAAGGACAACTAGGTCAGACTTAGATATCCAATCTTTAGATGCCTAAGCTTGGCGAATATCAGGCTTAGTGACACAGATAATAAAACCTGACATAGATCATAAAACCCAATCATATTATTTTAACAAAGTCAATCAAAACTATTTACATAGCTGCAATTATCACAAATCCTTTTGAAAAGTCATTTGTTCAACAGATCATAAAGTGTGCAGGGAACAAAGTGAACACACAGCCATGGTATTTTTATTAGAAATGAATTAACTACAGAGTTACAAGATTTCATCTAAGAGCACCTTTTCCTACCAACGTCAAAAGCAAACTCCTAATTCAAAGAGTTATAAATAGCACCAGCTTAAGCAGGATTGGAAGGAAAGGCTCTTGGCTGAAGTCGGAGCGCATTCAAACACCGATTCAATGCAATTTCTCTCCCTGCTATCTGAGATGCAATGGAAATGTGCACAAATTGGTCTCAGCTGTAACAGTAAAGTTTCTATCTCTATATTCACCACAACTTTTCTGAGGAAATTCTGGCTCTGATCACAACAGACCCCTTCATCATTTTCAGCAGGGCCCAGATTCCCAGATTTTCTCCTAAGTTTCTCTTTCTGAGAATTAACATCTTTGAAAACAAGATTCCTTTAAACATTACAGGACCAGCATCTGCCTTTGACCAGAAAAAAGCTACAAATTCCCTACTAGAGCTTTTCAAAATATCTGTTAGTAAAGAATATTTACCATCTTACATGGGTGCTCTTGTTTATGAGAACACGAGTGAGAACAAGCAGAGCTCTTCCATCCTCCCCAGAGATATCAAAAGCGTTCAACTTCTCAGCTGTTTGGCCTTGTCACTTTGGTCATGTGTTCCTGGGCTAAAGCTTGTAGGGAAGATGAACAGTATTTGTAAAGCCAGTGAAAAGGAAAAAGGTATTTATGAGTGAGAAGAAAGCAAACCCAAGTGGTGGACTGCTCAAAGGGCTATGAGTGGTGCAGTAGGAGGTAGCTAAGCTGTAGGAGGTACCTAAGCTTTCAGTGGAAGTACATCTTTCCCAGCTCTGGCCAAGCTGGGAAAGATGGTGACTGAGTGTTCAGTGACTTACCACCATCTGGTTTGCTTTGCTTTGAAAATGGATCCTCAGGCAGATGTCTTGCATGGTCTTCTTAGCCATGGCATCTAAGCAGCTTGCCGTAATAGCTGGCCATGCCCCATGTTACCTACCAGGCTCCAGAAGTTACCGTTGTGCTGTTTGTTCAAGGGCTGTCTGCCCTAACTACCTGCTTCCCAGCAAAGCGGTGCTCAGCTCTCATATCTAGGCAGACAATCAAAGGTGATTTGGGAGAACCAGCGTGACTCATGTCATTCTAAACAACCAGATTAATTTTATAGCCCTGACAGAAGTTCACATATTGAACAAGCCCCAGCTGTCACATTTTACCACCTATTTCTTCTCTCAAACAAAGGTATTCTTCCAACTCAGTTGCAAAGTGTGAATGCAGAGCCTGAAACCCCGATTTCATCTCTGTGGCTTTAATGACACAGTCTAGTGGTTTTCTTTTGCATTTTATTTTTCTGTTTTTCTTTACTTCTTCTGTCCTTGGAACATCAAAGTGTCTGTGAATGTTCTCCTGACAACAGTCTCTAAGCAAACCCTGGGGATTATTCGTGTCTGGCTTGCCAGCCACATAGGTAGTAGACACCTTCACTCCAAAATCCTGAGGAAGACTCCCCAGTGCTTTTACTGGGATGTATGACATGGCATACTGGTGCTGTTTACTCACTGTGGGTAGCACACTGAACCATATCGATGTTTCATCTTTGCTTACTGCATTTTACATGAGCCATCGTTTTGTATAAAACCTCTTTGAATGAGGAGGAGAAGGGAAATTTTGCAAATCCTGATTAATTCAGTCTTTTGGTTTAGAGTGTGATTCAATAAACAGTTCCAACCAGGACTGGAGAGTTAAATATAGCACAGAGGGAAGAAATAGTAGTCAAGAGGTAATATGGAGAAGACCAGGAAATCCTCAAGATGCCTTTGCCCAAAAAGCCAGTGCCTTGTGAAGCTAGACCCCTAGCACAACTGTCCCTAAATTCACAGCTAGATCAGTTGGTTGAAGAAGAGATATTACCTCTTCCTCCATATCTGGTGGCTGTAACTTGCAAAAGAATATTCCTAGTCTTCGATTAAATATTTCTTAAAATCTTCAAAATTAATGTTACAACAAGAATCTTGAAGACAAACCCTTGTTCTTTGCCATAAAAGATCTTTCAGGACTATTTTATTTTAAAATAATATGAGTGTGTTTGGCCATCTCCAAAACTTTTCACAAGCTTTTTTTTTCAGAGCATAAAACAACTCAGACTGATGTTGCCAGCTTTTAGCTGTGGGCAGTTCAATCTGTCCCTTTTCCCTCCTGCTGCCACTGTGGGGACTGCTCCCGTCCACCACACCAACAGGAGGACACCACTGGCCCCAGAACAACTGCACAAAGAAGCGGGACTGCGTAGTTAGGTTTTTCAGATAGTCCCTTAGGATGAGACTTGGTTTTAAAGGCAGGGGCTGGCCTGTCCTGAATTTGTATCACCACTTTTCTAGGCTGTATAGCCCAAATTTAGCCAGAAGAATTAAACTGCTGCTTGAAAAATAAATACCCATTTATATATTTCTTGCCACTCTGCAGTTGCTTAAGACATCTTGAATGTTCAAGGCACTTAAATGCCTTATTCATACTGTGAAAGTTTAGCTCAGTGACTCCTAATACACACTTGAGATATATCTTATATTTGAGGAATGATACGTGCTTCTGAAAATCAGATAGGTTTGATTTGAGTGAATGCTCCAAGCCAAGATAATGAGCACAGGAAGGCGCAGCAGCAGGGTAGGACAGAGAGAGGACAGCTTGGAGCAGACTGGGACGCATACGTGAAGTCACAAAAGTCACGAGGTGGCACAGGGAAACCTGTAACTGGAAGTGCTCATTTACAGCAACAAACCCATTTGTGAATGGGTAAGATGAAATAAGCTCTGGGAGGATGCCAGCTTTGAGATGAGGATGAAGAGGGGTAGTTGGTGTCATAAGAAAAGTACATAACAGAAGCCATAAGAGTGTAACAGGGAAGAGAGCCCTGGGTGGGGAAGGGGCCCAGCGTAAAAGACAACAAGGGGCACCCAAAGTGTGTCTGACACACCAAGGAGGTCGGGACCAAAAGGACAGTGTGTGACATCACATGCCAAGCTACCTAATTAAACACTGCTTGGACAAACTGAGTCTGCACCTGCAGGATGACAAGTCCTTGTTCTGCATTAATATCCCATGAATAAAAGAAAGGAATGAACCTCCCACCTCCAGCATCCTCAGGGAATTCAGTAGTAACTACAAGCCTGAGTGAAGTCCTGGATCTAGCTTCAAAAACAAAACCCACAGCACGCATTTTATTCAGGTCAAATATAAGATGTCCTTAACTGCAGTTATGGTGAATAAACTATTTCCCAAGAGGGGGATAAAAAAAAAGAGATTCCTTTACTGAGCTTTCAAACACTAATGATGAAACAAAAACCAACTCCAGAGCCTCCTCCCCACAGGGGTGCTGAACCTCACCAAGGTGAATCAGCCTGCTGCTGTGTCTAGCCTGAGTCACCCCACTTTAAGCCAGAGTACGCCCTGCCTGCACTGCTCCACATGCAGCGCCAGGACCGGGGTCGGCAGTGCGAGGGCACAGGGACTCTTGCTTTGAGCTTAGGAGGGTGTGAGGAGGATTGCCGGCGTGCCTCTGCCAGGCTGCGCTGGGAGAGCAGCCAGGGTTCGGCAGGAGCAGAGCGGGCTTGAGCGCAGCATCCCGCAGGCACAGTTCCCCTCCTTCCTCCTCTCCCTCCCTCCATCCCTCCCTCTGTTCCCAGAGGCAGCGTAGCCGGGGCAGGCTGCATCCGTCTCCACTGCCGGACATCCTTCTCCCAGACATGGTTTGCTGGGGGGAAGTTTGCACACTGCAGCTGGATGGAGAGGTTTCAGCTCAGTGACACAGCTGAGAACTTAAAGGGACTTTTATACTTGTATGTTCGAGTGAGTCCAGAGGAGGGCCACCAAGATGATCAGAGGGTTGGAGCACCTCTCCTATGAAGAAAGGCTGAGAGAGCTGAGGATATTCAGCCTGGAGAAGAGAATGCTATGGGGAGACATTGCAGCCTTACAATACTTAAAGGGGTCTTATAAAAAGGAGGGAGAGGGACTCTTCACTCAGTAGATAATGGTAGGACAAGGGCTAATGGGTTTAAACTAAAAGAAAGGAGATTTAGATTAGACATTAGGAAGAAATCCTTCCCTGTGAGGGTGGTGAGGCACTGGAACAGGTTGCCCAGAGAAGCTGTGGAGGCCCCATCCCTAGAAGTGTTCAAGGCCAGGCTGGATGGGGCTGCGGGCAGCCTGGTCTAGTGGGTGGCATCCTTGCATATGGAAGGAGGTTTGGAACCAGATGATCTTTGAAGGTCCCTTCCAACCCAAGCCATTCTATGATTCTGTGATACAACATTTCAGTATCACAAGCTGAAGGAATAATCTTTTTTATTTATTTGGAGAACCTCAGTTGAGGAACAGTTTTAACTTCTAGTTGCACCCTTATTACACACTACCTACACATCTGCTGAGATGCTGGCCCTGAGCTGCTTGTGGGCACAACACCTCTGTCCCTTCCTGTTGCCACTCAAGGATGTCCTCAACATCAGGAAGAGCAATGTGAGAGCTATTGAATAGCTGGTGGGGGACAAAATCTGTTGCCAAGGTCCTTTATTATTCACATGTAGACCACATGTAGACCACTGCTACCAGTCTATAGGGCATGAGGAGCAAAGCCATGAGAACAGAAAGACCTAATGTTTAAAAAAAAACAACAAACCCCCCCCCCTAGAGTACAGATGTGAGTGGCTTTACCTACAAACAGATTTATGGGGTCAATTCCTACAAGTGCCTGGCTTATACAAGCACCTAGATTTTTTTACGTTATCCCAGAGGACAAATGAACACAAAATCCGTCTTCAGTTCTTCATGCTGTGGGCCAAGTTGTTAATTACATTAACACCATCCAGTTAACGTCGCTGCATTCTTCATAAAAAATCCTAGCTTGATGTGTCCCAGCACCTCACAGCTGCCAGGAGCAGACTCTATCTTTGGAGGATTTGTTTCTTTTGCAGAAATCACCAGTTACTGATGCAAAGCCTCAAGAGTCAAGTCGAACAAAGTGCAGAAGCATGTGAAATGCTCTTTATGCATGAGGATTTAGTTCAAGCAATGGCCTTGCCTTTATGCATTACTACCAGCCAATTTCTTTATCACCTTGGGGAGGCGAAGTTTGTCCTTTATCTTCATGCTTCAGCTCTCTGCACGTTATTCTTTGGCAAACATTTAAATTCCCCGTAAATCCATAAGAACAGGATTTTTTCCTGCCAGTAGACCCCTTTGCTTAGCTGCAGCTTACTCTGCCTCTGTGCAATCATTTACTCAGGTTTCAAATTCTTTTCCAGTGTTCCTAGACTTAATTTGAAACTATTGCAGGAGACAGAAAAAATGAGTTTAGAGAAATAATTTTTTCTGCCAGCTCTCATTCCACTATTTCTTCCCCCATTAGTTCCTCAGCCTACTTTATTCTTTTTCTTCCTAAAAGGATTTTCTGCCTTATGATCCCTAAATTGTTCGTATTCCTGTTTAGGCCACAGCATTCGCATTGAAGCAACTGCAGTTTATGTTTTGTGCTTCAGGCATTTCTTAGAGATAAATCATTGTGCAAATTCTCTGCTAGAGTAAGTCTGTGGAAGTCAGTGATGCTCTGCCAATTCTTGCTAACAAACCCTTTGGCATGATATTTCTAACACTTCATTGACACTCAGTCTATTTGGATGTAACTTGCATTTTAAATACATTGTATGGGGTTTATGTGGCAAGATTTTGGTAGTGGGGGGCTACAGGGGTGGCTTCTGTGAGAAACTGCGAGAAGTTTCCCCTGTGTCTGACAGAGCCAATGCCAGCTGGCTCCAAGGTGGACCTGCCGCTGGCCAAGGCTGAGTCCATCAGTGATGGTGGTAGCACCTCTGGGATCACGTAGGTAAGAAGGGGGGGAAAATCTGCAGAACAACAACAGCAGCCAGAGAGAAGAGTAAGAAGATGTGAGAGGAACAGCCCTGCAGACACCAAGGTCAGGGAAGAAGGGGCAGGAGATGCTCCAGGCGCTGGAGCAGAGATTCCCCTGCAACCCATGGAGAAGACCATGGTGAGGCAAGTTGTTCCCCTGCAGCCCATGGAGTATGATGTTGGAGCAGAATCCAACTGCAGCCCATGGAGGATGCCACACCAGAGTAGGTGGATGCCCAAAGGAGGTTGTGACCCAGTGGGAAGCCCATACTGGAGCAGGTTTGCTGGCAGGACTTGTGACCCCATGGGCGACCCACAGTGGAGCAGTCTGCTCCTGAAGGTCTGCATCCCGTGGAAGAGACCCACACTGGAGCAGTTGGTGAAGAACTGCAGCCTGTGGGAAGGACTCACATTGGAGAAGCTAGTGGAGGACTGTCTCCCGTGGGAGGGACCCCAGGCTGGAGCAGAGGAAGAGTGTAGGAAGTCCCTCCCTTGAGGAGGAAGGAGCAGCTGAAACAATGTGTGATGAACTGACCACAACACCCATTCCCTGTCCCCCTGTGCCACTGGGGGGAGAAGGGAGAGAAACCAGGAGTGAAGTTAAGCCTGGTTAGAAGGCAGGGGTGGGGGGAAGGTGTTTTAAGATTTAGTTTTTATTACTCATTAGTCTACTCTGACTTGACTGGTAATAAATTAAATTAATTTTCCCCAAGCCAAGTCTGTTTTGCCTGTGACGGTAACTGGTGAGTGATCTCTCCCTGTCCTTATCTCGACCCACGAGCCTTTCGTTCTATTTTCTCTCCCCTGTCCAGCTGAGCAGGGGAGTGATAGAGCGGCTTGGTGGGCACCTGGCCTCCAGCCTGGGTCAGCCCACCACATATATATTTACAATTTTCTTATTTATTATGACTACTTAAAACCCTGGGTTCTTTAACTTGGATGACATCAATAAGCAATTTAACAACCCAGAGAAATTAATAACACTCACCACTGAGCTCCGTTGTCAGGCCATAGACCTCCTGATCTCGATGGATTGCCTGGTTCAGACTCAATATCCATTATTTATCTGGAGATAATTTCTTTTTCCTCAGTATGATGGAATTCTCAGAAATAATTCAACTGGAAGGAAAGTTACCTTGTCAAAAAGTCAGCATCCTCACAGTTGAAAAGAGAATTTGTGAGATAAGAACTAGTGGATAGGAAGAAAAGGTATTTGAAGAAGTAATATTCCTCTGGAATAAGTCAGAGAATCAGACCACTGATATGAAGTGGAACATTTATCAGCTATGCTTATCCTGGGACAGATTTGGTAGGACATTAAATTGTACTGACTTTCATCGCAGCTAAAAACATGATCACACGTCTGTTTTTCCAAAACAATTGAAAAGTTAATCCTCATCCACTCTGCTTCTGAGGGATGCTTAATTCTTTGTTCATCCATTTTTATGCAAATAAGTTAAGTGTTTTAATAAACATCAGGACAAACATGCTTTCTTACTGATTGCATGACAAGTACATTACTACTGTCAAGCTTTGCGTGCACAGCCACATCAATTAATCTTCCAGTTTTTTTCTACCCTTCCTAAGCAAATTCCTGCTTTGTAGCAAAACAAAATTAATGTTTCAAATGGAGCATAAATGATCTTCTATCTCAGTGGTAATAGGTATTATTTAGCAGGGGATTCTGTCAAGTATTCACTAACGTCATTCTACAGAATGTTCCTTCACGTAATTTACAAGATCAAGAAAAGCAGTTTCTTCACTTGTTAAATGATCAATATTAAGCATTCATGTAAGCCTGATACTTACTGAAATCTGGCAGCTCAACCAACCCTGCAGAAAAAAGTGAGCCACCATCTACCCATGGCAGTTCACCCCACACCATTGGCACTGACACTGCAGTAATATCTGCTCAAGAGCAGAAGGCTGCAATAACGTTGGCATCCAGAAACCATAACTGTATCTACGGACATGTGGTAGGACTTTTTTAAGAGCCACGCATTGGCTTTTTAAAAGGGTTAACATGCCATAAGACAGACAGACGGACACTGAACAGAGGCAGGCTATGAAGCTCACTGTATCTTGCTTTACAGGCCCAGCTCTAAGTGCTGACACTTTGCCTGGCACAGAAGAGGACACGACACGTCTGGATGGGTGGCAGTAGCTGTCTTGCAGAGCAGGCACATAAAATTCACTAAATTCTTCCATCGCTGGTGAGAACCCCCACAGACCGTGTGTACTGAGTTAAATGTAAAATTTAAGACATTCTTGGTGGGACCACTTTCAGCCTTTTTTGAGAGGACAGGGATTCGTTACAGTCTTATCAGTAATCTGGAAGCTATGATCACCCCAGGAACAGAAAGACTCCCAAATGCTATTCCTGATACACCTGCTGGCTCACGGATCTGTCTTGATAAATACTCTACATTATCTGTACCCACAGGATTTTCTTTAGAAAAACAGCCCTTTTCCTTTTGCATAGTGTCTCAGTGTCTGATACCCACTGATGTCTCCTACTAAATGCCTCTAGTTGTGATCATGGTGGTCCAACGTTTCCCCGGTGGAAACCAGACAGCAGTTTCTAGACTGTCTCTCACAAGTTACATGAAAGCAGCAGCTCATAAACCCAGTTGCAGAGGGCATCGATGTCTTACTTGCAGCCCATCCCCTCTGAAAATGGTAGCAGCTCCCCAGAGGCAAAGTTTGCAGGCCAGATGTAATCACCCCCAGCACAGCTGGATCCCCCAGGTCAGCGCCATAGAGTACTGCTACACCGAAGTAGTATGTTAAGCACGGGGTTGAATTGAAACCTGCAGCTTCTTAACTACTGATGGAGAACCCTGCTCAGCTGCTACCACTAGGGAAAGGAGGGGAAAGAGTAGCAAATGCTTTTAATCTCTCACAGTCAGAGACAGAAAATTCTGATTAATTCTGACTAATATGTTTTAACAGACACTCATCTGCAAGAGTGAAATGACATTGGGAGGTCATTTCTGCTTCCAAAATACTCATTCCTTTAGAAAAATACCTGAACACTTGGAGTAATTTAACATTTATAAAAAAACTTGCTGCTGCAATATACAGTTTACAACTGCTTACTACTTCTTTTAAATTATTAATCATCTTCCAATAGCCCAACACAATGACTGATTTCACATTTGACTTCTTAGATGTGACAGACCCACATAAAATTCACTCAGTAAAAAAAAGATGACAAAAAAAAAAACACAGTAAAAACACTTGGGGCCAGTTTCTGCTCTGAATCAACGTTGCTACCTCACCAGCAAGCAACAGAATTGCTCTGGTTTGAGCCCAGCACTTGTAGCAAAAAATAGACTTCAACTAAAAGGTGTTCCCACCTTTAACAAATACGTATCTACAGCTATGCTGAACTTTGCCAAGGGCTTCCCGAGGTGAAATATTGATTTTTTTCATTCCATCTTCCAGCAGCAGCAGGGATCTCTAAATCCCACAGTGCTCTGAGAACAAGACTTCTGGTGTTAATGTCACAATATCACTTCCTTGCACCGTGGTAATTTTCCCAGAGAAAGAACTCTCTCCTTTCCTTTCTTGATGCCTTCCAACCCGGTTTTCCTGCTTTGCTGAAATCAACTTCTTTTGTCACTCAGCTGTGCAGAGCTTAGAACATTATTTATACAGTCATAGTTGCATGCCAGGGAACCCTTCCTTTAAAATTAGTTCAAAAAGATGCCATTCTTCATAAACCCGTAGAAATTATATTGTGTTTAGGCCAGTGTGTCCAAAGACAACATCATTTATTTTTTTTCCCCCTGGCTCTTCATAAGGGCAGTTCTGTTGGGCTGAAACCTTCTTCCTTCTGCCATTAGTCTTTCAGCAATTACTTTCATTGCCCTTTTTCTTGATCTAAAGCCAAGGAACTTGTGATGAAACTGCTCGGCAACAAACTCAAAGCCCATAAAAGATCATGCTGTTTCACGTAGGTGAGTATCCCACAGGTGTAAAGCTAACACTGGGCCTGAGAACTGAACTCAGGTCTTCTGGGCCACTTGGTCTCTCTCAGTCCTCAGCTAACATTTCCAGAGTGAACAGGTTCTTATCAAAAGAAGCTCCAGTCCTGAATGGCAATCCTGCCACAGGGACATAACAAAAGGGAGAACTATGAGATGCTGAGGAGAAAACCAGCACTGGTGGTGGGACAAAACAAAGGAAGGACAGAAAGACAAGAGGGAGGAGAGAGGTGCGAGCACACAGGAAAAGTGCCAAATCAGACAGAAAGGCAAGAGGTATTTCCAAGAAAAATGAACAAAGGGAGAACATGGAGGGCAGGTCAAAGCAAATTGCAGAGCAAGAGGCTTGTGAAACAAGACTTCAAAGGCAGCTGGTAGCCATGGGGGAGGGCAGGAAACAACTTCCAGGCACCCCTCTCTCACTCCTGGGTCAGCATAATCTGCAAATGTTAAAGTTTTCTTAATTACCAGGTGCTTTTTGCCTCAGAGGTTTTATTTTTTCCTAGAATTGAAAGATTACTGCCTTGACAATTTTATTTCGGTATGGTTCCTACTTAATTAGACACACCCAGGTGCACACATGTGAAACGATGTGCCAACCAAAGGGGGAAAAACAACCTAAACTATTCACAGGGGGAAAAAAATTACTTATTTTTAATCTCTTTTCTTGGAAGTGGTGAGAAAGATCCTGACTCACACACCTCCCTCCCTTGGGATGTCCTGTTGGCTGTCAGATTTCCGAGCCAGAAGAAGTTGGCGGAGCAGGCTGAACTGCACAGCGTGGTGTTTGTGGATTACTGCGCACGGCAACCAAGCCTGTCCTTGGAAGTCTGCTGGGAATTTGCAACTTGGCTATCTACACATGTGCAGATGAACCAGGGAAAAAAAAAAAAAAAAAGGAGGCAGGGATTGTTCAGAGTACGCTTTCACAAAGCGCAAAGCCATTTAATGCAACAGCCGTTCTAAGAATTCCTTCCAGAGTCACTATTTAGTATAAAACATGCAATGCCTTTCTGCAGCCAAATTAATGAGCACGCTCCCTGCCTTGAATAGCTTACAATCTAAAGCAACCATATGTAGTGTAGATGGAGAATTAGATACAATAGACATAAAATAGTGAGAACTGTATCTTAACAATTTGTATTATTTTTGTGTCTTTCAGACTTCACTGAAACTTGTATAAAACTGGGAGAATCGAGGAGCCTTGTTTCAGGTCAGTGAACAACAGTAACAAATACACGAGTCAAATTGCAAAGAATTAGTATTTTTCATAGAATTCCCCCAAAGATCCTAGTAAGGGCTGATAAGTTGGCCAAGCATGATTTCGCCTTCATAAATCCATCTTGAGTTCTCCCAGTCACCTTCTTGTCCCCAGTATGTTTGGAAATGTTTTCCAGACATTAGTTGCTCCATCACCTTCCCAAGGAATAATGAGAGGCTTACCAGCCCTATAATTCGCCTGCATCCTCCTTCTTGCCCTTATTGAAGATATTAGTTTTCCTACAGACCTCAGAAACATCCCCAGATCACCATTATCTTTCAAACATAATCAAGAGTGTCCTTGCAAAGACATCAGTCATCTTCTTATGCATGTATCCCATCAAGCCACATGCAGCTGTGTATCTCCAGTTTGTTTAAATGTTTCCTAACTTGATCTTCATCCACCAAGGGCAGGCCTTGCTCCAGACTTTCCCCCAGGTCTCAGGAACCTCAAATGCTTGAAGGTCAGTCTCACCAGTAAAGATGAAGATGGAGACAACATTCAGAACTTTGACATTTTCCATGTCTTTTGTCACTAGGGGGGTTCCCTGCCCCTTCAGCAGCTGTCCCACATTTTCCCTAGTCTTCCTTTTGCTGCCAATGTACCTGTAGAAGCCTTTCTTGATGCCCTTCACATCCCTTACCTGATCCAGTTCCGGATGGACTTTGGTTTTCCTAACCCCAATGTTACATGCTGTATTCCTCTTGGCTCACCTGCACGTAGTTCCACCTCTTGTATGCTCCCTTTTTATGCCTAAATTTTGTCAGGAGCTCCTTGTTCAGACCTCTTGCCTTTTTGGCTTGATTTCCTGTGCTCTGGAATGGACCATTCTAGAGATTAGAGGAGAGGATCCTTGAAAATCAGCCATCTTCCCTGAACCCTTCCTCTCTCCAGGGAGAGAAGCCAGTTCAATGAAGAGGCCACAGTCTGATGTCCTGACATCCAGGGCTGTGATCCTCCTAGTTGCTTTGCTTCCACTTCTCAGGATCCTGAATTCCACCACCTCATGGTCACTGCTGTCAAGACCATCCTCAACCTTCGCATGCTCATGACTGTTGTGGAAAGGAATAAATTTTGCCTTCTCCAGGTTGCCAACCCAGACAGAGCTCAGTGAACACCTTTAACCATGTTGCAGCCCACCATCTTTGTGCTTCATTAAGAAGTTTTGGTACAGGAATACTTGAGAACTGCATATCTCCATTGCCATTCCCACCCAAGCAGCACTCCTTTTCTGTGCCAACGGACACTACTGTTTAGATCACCAAACACTACAAGTATGAGCTGACTCACATTTATGATTGATCTGCATCCCCTGGGTGAAAGAGAGAGTCATCACCTCCTCAAGCATTTTCAAGAGTTCCTAGAAATATAGAGATACTGTTTTCTTCAAGCATTAAGGAAATATTCTTTGAAGAGAGCGGTGATCACAGCCAAAACCTGAAATAATGTTTGCACCTGAGAAAAAAACATGAAATGTGCCTTTTCAAAGGATGATTTCTCTGATTCTTACACCTCTGTACTCTTCAGTACACATTACAGCAAAAAGCTTTTGTGGGTTGGTACTATGTGTTCCATCATAGGACACTCAGAAGGTCCATTATAGGGACATCGCTTCCTAAATTCAGACATGATAGCATGTTGCAGCAAGTAAAATGGTCTCAAAACAACTCCTAATTTCACTCCACGGCCCTAAACTTTGGCAGGCCTTTCTAGTAGATAAGGCTGAAGGAATAGTTACATAAGGAGGTAAAAGTGTCTAGGTGTATAAAGGATGGAAGAAATAAGCAAAGTGAAAAAGTGATGTCCTTTCTCAACCACCGTTACCACAATGTTTCTCTAGATTCCTCATTGCTCTGGAAAGTACCTGCCTCGTTATACACAGTAAGATACTTTATAGAGCAAAGCACAATTTTCCCACAGGCTATGCACCTTGCGCTCTTCTGACAAATCCACCTACAAAAATACCATTAATAATACCTAGCACTTGGCAGGGTGACCACCTTTTCATGATCAGTACATATGAAATGCAGGTTCCCATTGGCAAGTATAGCAAAGTGCAGGCATATACATGTAACAAATATGGATCATACAGAACCGTGTGAAATCAAGACCAAATCACATTCTCTCTCTCTCTCTTTGTTCTTCCTGCTTTGAAGTACAATTCAGTACCAAAAACTGCCTCGAACAACCTACAGCTGACTTTTTGGGCTTAGAGATATGCAGGGGAATAATTCGCTCTTCAGTAGTTCCAACATATTTTCCCAAATTCTTCTAACAACTTTTCCTAACGTGAATAACCTGCTACCACAGTTTTATTTGGCTACAAAAAGAACAGCTAGTACTTTGAGAATGGCATTTTAAACCAGTCCTTTTTAGGCTGAGTGGAAGAAGTTTTTACCTTGCACAGAGGCTTAGAGTGTGGAAGGAAGGGTTTGCTGTGGACCAGCTGGAGCACAGGCAGTGAAGGGGTCCAGTGAGGGACCTCTGCTAGATCCATGTAATCTCAGTGAGTGCTGGAGAGCAAATACTGTGACAGCTTCCCAGCAAGCCAGTGCACAGGGATATTTGGAGCCTCGTGCCCCTGAAACATAATGCTCTTCCTCCTGAGCTAGAGTTAGATCTTTGGAAAAGATTTCTGAGACCTGAGCAGCTCAAAGGGAGCAGAAGGTAGTAATTTCTCTCCAACTTCCTTGGCTGTTTCATGGGAGCATTATGTAACAAAAGTTTATAGTTACTAACACAAGTTCTTGGAGATATATAAAGATTCTGGGTTTATTTACAGCAATTTTAGTCATTTGGCTGACTGCAGGAAGCATTAAAAATATGTAGAAAATAATGTGATGAGCAAAGAGGTGATCTGTACGGTGCTCAGCTAAAAAGATGGTGTTCCAAGTAGGGCAAAACTGCCCTTGCTGGGACTCATGCCAATAAATTACAAAGATCTGCTATATATGAGGAGACATCTTTTGGCCTATATCATTTTTAGTTGTGAAAGGTTCTTGAAACAAATTTCTTCAGATATGACAGTGATGATTGTCTTTGTACTGGGTCAGGCTGAGCTGGAGCTAATTTCCTCACAGCAGCCCTTACAGTGCTGGGCATTGGTAGCAGCAAGGTGCTGATAACACACCAGTGTTTTGGCTACTGCCGAGCAGTGCCGGCACACATCAAGGCTGTGTCTCCAACCCTTCTTCCACCCCCTCAGCAGTAGGCTGGGGGTGGGCAAGATCCTGGGAGGGGACACAGCCAGGGCAGCTGACCCAGACTGGCCAAAGGGACATTCCATACCATATGACGTCTGCTCAGCAGTGGGAAGCTGAGAGACAGGGGGAAGAATGGGGGGCATTCGGTTTTTTCAACATTTTGGCTTCCAGGGCAACCACTACGCTTTTGGAAGCCCTGCTTCCCAGGAAGGGGCCGGACATCGCCTCCTGATGGGAAGTAGAGAATAATCTTTTGTTCTTTCCTTGCTTTGCTTCCGCGCGCGGCCTTGCTTTTGCTGTATTAAAACTGCCTTTATCTTGACCCATGATTTTGGGGTTGGTTTTCCATCTTATTTTTTGTCTCCCCTCTCTGCCCTGCTGAGGAGGGGAGTGACAGAGCGGCTTGGGGAGCACCTGGCATTTAGCCAAGGTGAAACCACTACATCTTTATGGGGCAATATGTCCATGACAACTCAGAAACACGAAACACAAAGGGTCAGTCAAATCTATTCCGCATGTAATTTTAATGATAGTGTGAGATTTGGATGCTTAACTCTACCAGATTACTACTTTTTATGAAGTATGAGTACAGGACAGCAGCAATTGTGAGTGGCGTATCAGTTCAAAGCAGAGCTCGGTAAATGGCAAAGCTATTGTTGCAAAGCAGCTGGTAGGGTAATTCGCTATCAGATGACGAAAAGCCCATTGAAAGAACTTTCCATTCCTCCTGACTGATGTGATTTCTTTAAATTTAAAAAAAANNAAAAAAAAAGACAGAAAGGGAGAGATGTTTTCTAATCACAGAATTGCTTTATGTTCCAACCACAGCTTCACATCAGTTGGCAATTTGAAACTCTAGACATGTTATTTCATTTCACTGCAGGGCACAACAGAGTTCAGATACTTTTCACTATGAACAAATCGGTAAAGTTCTCCAGCTATTAATGCGGGAGAAAGAAAACCTCTGTGCAGGCACTGTCTATTTGTTGGCAAGGGATAAAGAAAACTAATTGATTTTGTACTCTAAGCCTTACTAATTATTTTAGACTGACACAAGTAGATCTTTTAATGAGCTTTTTATATATCACTCAAAAGCTTCTTTTTCTTTCACTTGCATAGAATTTGAAAAACTAAAGTATATAATTACTTAACTGAATAAAATCCAAAGTCTACATGTTTTAAAACCTTTCAGGACATTAAAAAACTAATGATATTTGTAGGAAACCTGATCCAAAGCCCACTGAAGTCAGTATGAGTCTTTCCATCAAATGCAGTGGGCTTGGATCAGGTCCTTGGTGTAAAGACATAGAATTCAGAAGGAAGATGATCAAATAATGTACTTGCCTGATTTAGGAAAATCCATCTGTAATTTACAGTATGTTTTACTGATAGTGAGAAGTCATCTCAGATTCATCTCTCTGCTGCACAACTTAAATACGTATGTTGCAAATCCTCAGGCTTATACCTGAATACATCAAGCAGCCACAAATTCTACTCTTCTTCCAGGCATTCAAGCAAACTAATTCCTTGCCTGGACATTTTGTATTTTGGTTGTTTTGCTGCTTTTTGCAGGATAGAACCAGATTAACTTTTCTGAAGTCAATACCTCAGTTCCTCATTTCTCTCCTCAGTCCTTTCCGCACACCAGCCAGCCACCTACTTCCTTGCCAGTGCTCAAAAACTGGGGCTTATTGCACAAGCCCCTGCCTGTGACCTCCAACGCACTGCTCAGTACCCTGAGAGACCCAACTTGTCAGGAACACCTGCAAGCTGTACAGACAGTGTTGTGACTTCTGGTGGTGTAGTTGGGATTTCTAACACAAAAATTTTTGTGTGGGTCACTTGTACACCTAGAAGTTCATGAGGTTTTGATTACATCATACATATGAAGCAGCCCTACAATATGATGTCACATCTATTTATCCAGGTTATATGGAGCCGGATAATACCTTACCTGGAGCTCCAAGCACAGCAACCCCATCCTTCCACAATTCCTTTCTTCAGAAAAAGTGGAGAGGGTCTAGTAACTCAAGGGTAAAAAATAGATTAACACGGTGATCCTCTAGATACAATCCTTTATAAAAGGCTTGAAACTGTAGGGACCTTGCAACAGCTCAGTGCAGACCCCCAGTGTGTGCTGTTGTTAGAAGACCTTGTCATGACGGTTGTCTTCACCAAGCACAGTCCTTCTGGGGAACTGCTGAGCTTCCTAATGCTGCAATTTTCCCAGCTCTGCAGGGGGAAGTCTGGTGCAGTCTTCTCCTGCCTCTGTGCTTGAGATACGCTGACAAGAACCCAGATTAAAATTGTGTGTGTGCACATATAAGTGTACCCTTTCAAATTTGCATGATCCCCGATGCCTCTTGCAGCCTCCGGCCTGTGAGGATGATTTGATTCATGCTTTGAATATCAAAAGACCGTTCTGCCTCTTCCTGCACATTTTCCTAAGAACTCAACACTCCGGCTGCAATCGCAAAACATTCATGTGCCACATATGCACGTTCTTCCCTCTGCTAAGAGTATGTTTAACTGGACAGATGTGATAACTTCTGCCTGTGGCGAAACTGAAGAGAGACAGCTGATCTGCAGGTAGATTGTCTTCTCTGCACCGTGCAGGTTCCCAGGGTACACAACAGAGGGTACCACCAGAAGCTGAATTCATGTCAGGGAGCAGCAAGAGCAAGGTTGCTCCCCCAGGGCCAGGAGCCTCAGGGAACCCCAGGGAGGGTAGGGCAGAGATTCCACCAGCCTGGGCTGATCCCACGTTACCTGAGTGAGGTGAGCAGAACAGAACCTGAGATGGTGGCCAGTCCAGTCAAGAGTGCAGATCATAAATCAATATTGTGGTGATGAAGTAGGTCTGAGATTGAACTGGGAAGTCAGTTTGCAGGTCAGTGTTAGGATCAGGACCAGTGATCACCACGCAGGGCCACAGTGATGAGGCAGGGCCAAGGTCAAGGCAGGAAATCAGACTGTGTGTTGAGGTTGGCATCAAGGAGCAGCATGGCCAGGGGGCTGCATTTATACACATTGATGAGGTCCCCCTGAGGCTTTTCTTCTCCAGGTTGAACCGTCCTATCTTTCTCAGCCTTTCTTCATATCTGAGGCGTTCCAATCCTTTCATCATCAGCAGCATCATGGGTCTTCATTGGACTCTCTCCAGTATGTCCATGTCTCTCTCATACTGGAGAGCCCAGAACTGGACACAGCACTCCAGGTGTGGCCTCACCAGGACTGAGTAGAGGTTACCAGTGACCAGTGAAAACTGACCATGTGGCTGGAATGCAGTTTTCTTCTAACTTTGACCCAGGTTACATGACTCATTTCAGCACCTTCAGATTGTCTATTGCAATACAATTACAATATTACAGAAGTTGCCCATGTGCATTGCATGATGGAGTGTTCCAACTCTTGGCACGGCCTCAGCTTGTCCTACTGACATGCTCCTTCTCGTTCTCTTGGCAAGTCTACTGTGAACAGTAGGGCTTTCATCTCAATTCTCCTATTTGCCTTAAGCTGAAAATACTAATGGTTTATTGCTGTTGACTCCAGAGCTAAATGAGTTTTTCGTATAGTGTATCTGGTTGAGTTAATGTTATAGCAATATGTTAAGCATGGGCTTTTACCTATGAAATGATGTACTGCAAGAACAGTTTCATTGTTTCTCATTTTTAATTGTTTGAATTTGCTTCAAACCTCTGAACATTTTACCTGTATTATGAGCTAAACACAAACATCCTGCTCTCAGAAGAGCTGTTTGCTAGAAATTTGGATGGATGTTCAAACAGAAAGTCCATATTGTTCAATAGTATTATTAAAGGCTCTGAAATAAGAGTAAGTTGCCTGAACATACTAACAAATGTCCTCCCTAGAAAAGTGGCCTTGTCTCTTTGAGACACCCAATAGCTCAAAGCAACAGCAGCAGATCCCAGTTTTCTTGGAAGCAGCTGGGAAGTAACAGACTAGGAAGCCATTAAATTGGACAGATATCAAGGGAGATGTTTTGTTTGCCTGCTCATTTAGCCATCATATTTTTTAAAAATATTTTCTTTTCTTGATTAAAAGATGCTTAACATCATGTGAATGACAGCGTCTTTGGTGTAGAAAAGAAGGTAGATGAATGAGAAAATTCAAAGTACAATGTAGATGCAGATTTTCCCTCATTTTTGTTTGATTTTCCATGAATTTTGCTTAAATTTGTCTATTCTTTTTCCTATCACCAAACGATCCATATTTCTTTGTTTTTCAAACTAGGTCTTCCACATTTTTAAGTGGCATGATTATAGGCAAAAATACTGGCTGCATTTATTGCACAAGTTATAAACATACATCATACCATCTTGCTGGAGAGAGAGCAGCACAGTCTCTCCAGGTGCAACCGCTGGTACAAATGTGGTTTTACTGGAACAGCGCTGCCCTCTTTGGAAAAAGTGCTGCCTGGAATAAACTAAACAGCACCAAGAGCATCTTTGAACGACACTCACTGCAAGCGCTTCCCTTCATGCGTTACACCAGCAGATCTGCAATGACAGAGGGCTCCTTGAGCAGGCTTGGCCCATGCAGGGTTGAATTCACTGGCTTATCCAGCAACACTGGGCTCTGAGCACCGCAACCTTTCTCCGACATCACGGTTCAGGATCGGCAGGCAGAGATGGAGGTGTAACTAAGCATGCAATACTACTAATGAATCCCATCAAAAGGAGATCACAAAATCCTTGAGTTGTATAAATCTCTAGAGGCTATCTGCAGCTAATTTTCTCGGCCGTGTTGTTTCTCCAGGCTCCCTGTAATAATGAAACAGCACTTACACCTTTTAAACAACATATTGTGTAAATTATAAGTGACACATAACACTCCCAGGAAGTCAAGGAAAATGACAGCATTAAATTCCCAACAGCTATCAGAATACATTAGCAATTTTAGAAGAACATGACTTTTGAGAAGACAAATTTTAAATGAATAAACATGAATCTACAAGGTTGCAGCAGAGCATGGGATTCATCCGCAGCATTTTGCTTCAGTGTCACATAACTCCATCCAAAGAAAAGCAGAAACACCCTCAATTAGAAAGATACTCATGGTTAGCTACAGCGAGTTAATCTCAGTTCTGATCACAAATTTGTCAAAACTCAGCAGCTTTAGCTCAGAAGGGATTTATGTTGGGCTGAAGCTGAAGAACTTATCAGCCCCTATCACAGAAAGCAGCCCTTGCAAACCGCAGAGGGAGAGATGGAATAACTGGGGCTACAGCTTCGGCTGACTTGGCTCTAGCATCCCTTCAGCTGCTGCTCCCTTCTGTGCACTGCACTTGTCCGTGTCGTGACACAGCCTTTCAAGTGACCAGTTTTGCCGCAGTAATACGGTTTAGGTCATAACCATCCATCTGTTTGGGACTTGAGCTTGGCAAAGGAACAGCAGTAAATAACCTGGCACCTACGAGACAGCGGCGCAGCCAGCCAGGCAGCTTGGGGACAGCGGAGGAGCGGACACGTGCTCAGATCCAGCTGGGACGCTCTGGACTGTTTCCCCTGATAGCTGGTAGTTGCCTCTGTGTCTCCCTCTGTTACTCGTGAAGGCGATTTGGGGAGCTTCACGCTACTTTGTGGGGGGGCTCGTGACAGCTCACTTTTCTTGGCAGGTTGATGAGAGTCACCGGCTCCCTGTATCAGTAACAGGCAGTAATGAGGTGCCACGCTGCCAGCGTTGGCCCCAGTAGTAAATTCAGTGCTTGAGCCTAAACCAAGGACTTTACTCCCACAAGCACATCCCAAGCAATCGCTGGAGCAGCTCCAAGAGTCACTTTGAAAAGACTGTCGCCCACAGCCACCTTTGGGATGCAACAGCAGCTGAATTTCAGGAGGACACGGATAATGTCTAAGGCCACTGTAGGTCCCTTAGCCCTTTACTTTCAGGCTAACACCATGCCTCAAAGTTGCAGACCTCCAAATCCACCCCTACAGCTTTTGAGCAGCGCAACATGTGAAACACGCTGAATCAGCAGCTCTGAGAGTTAGGCAGAAAAGCTTTCAGAGCTGCCAAATTTTCAAGCAATGACATGGCACAAAAGGCAGAAGGCACTCAGATAACATGCAGGGAGCAGGCTGGAAGGCCCTGGAGGTCACTGCACAATCTACAAGGAGAGCAAAGTGCAGGTAAGCAGCAGAGAAAAGTGAGTCAGTACCATGACTATTGGAATCAATGCAAAGGGGTCCCCTGGGAAAGTATGTTTTCATGCAAAGCACCAGATAAGAAGTGAGGCAATTCACTATCCATGCAGAGGATAAAACACAGTCCTGGCAGTCTGCACGGCTGATAAACAGACTAAGCAGAGACCAAGGTCAATTGCTGTGTGATTCATATTCATACCAAAACACGTATGATGCAGAACAGTGGATATTTGCATAAGTAGTGAAAAACTGCATAGCACATACTGGTGTAAGAAATACTTAAAGATCAATTAATTAAAATCTAGACTAAGAAAGTGAAAGTATGAAATGTTCTCACTGAAAAAGAAGCTGCAGCTGGAGACTAAGCTGATCCCACAGAAAGCCATGTTGTAGACAGAGAAACTCAGATGTTCAACTAGATTCATAACTTGTTGCAACAGGAATGCAAGTTAGCCAGAGCCTTGAAGCAGATCTTCCCAAAATAAACTCTCCAGCTGCGAGTACAAAGAATTTAAACTTGGAAGAGTCAGGTTTCATTAGAGCATAAACTTGAATTTTCAACTTCTTTTGCAGAGAAAACCCATAGTCCTAAGTCAGGCTGAATAGAAGTAATAAAGCTTATAGAAGTCTCTTCACCCCATCCATTCTGTCTTTGCAGGACAAGCCCCATTTTCCAGTTTGATTTTTAAGTCAATTCAGGGATTTCCTTAATTGCAAATTGAGGCATTTTCTCTTTCTGTCACCAGTGAGACAGGCAACACCTGGAGTAGTAAATGGGGCAGGCACAGACCTCTCTCTGTTTCTAAAGCCACTCGGTACAGTACAGATCGCATCCACAGGGCAAAATGCACTTCCATTCTGAGTAGGGCATCCATATCCAAATTGCCCAATCAGGAATGGTCCCTTCATCCTTTGGTCCCGTGTCTCCTTGCATCTGCCATGTCCCTCACAGTCTCAGTCTCTGCATGTCACTGGCGTCCTTCTCTCCTTGAGCACGTCCCACCACTCCTCAGGGAAGGAACAACCTCCCCCTTGCTCCCCTCACCCCAGACCCAGATGCTCTGTCTTAGAGATACTCGAAATCCCCAGTAAACCAGTTAGGATCGTTTAACTATGCTTTTGAATTTTTAAAAAGAGAGTATGAAAATGGGGATGCTTAGTTAGATTAAACCAGAAATATGCACTTGTAATTCCATACTCCAGAAAGTGGTTATAGAAAATGTGTCAGTCTCAGTGATAGTATCATTGGATATTAATCCTTGGAATATGGCAAATGGAAACAATCCACATCAAATATTGTAAGAGGGGTAGCAAATTTTGTACTGAATAGAATAGAATAGAATAGCATAGAATAGAATAGAAAAGAATCATTAAGGTTGGAAGTGACCTCAAGGATCATCTAGTCCAACCATCCCCCCACCACCTATTACCCACTAAACCACGTCCCTAAGTACCACATCTAACCTTTCCTTAAACACCCTCAGGGATGGTGACTCCACCACCTCCCTGGGCAACCAACAACAGTCCTGAGACTTCAGATCATTGAGGGTACATCAAATGATGTTTGCATACTGATGAGAAGACCAATGTAAGCATATCTAGCAGTTAAGCAGCATAAATATCTGCAAGATGGGCAGCGTATGTCCTTAACAGCATTCACTGCTGTTAATAGCTTGATGAAGAGAGAAAACTTTCTGGCTCCAAACAATTCCAAAGATTTATGAGGATTATTATAAGGTCTATGAATATAAGGTATTTGAAAGTGAGAACTGGAAAAACACTCACAAAGCAGAGAGAGACAGATGAATGCTTCTGAAAATGAAGAATGTTGGCTACATTCAGAGAGAAAGATGCATGGAAAGTGATTTCATAATCAGCCAACAAGTTTCCCCCCAATAACCCTCAAGTAAACAAAGTTGCTGTTGGATAAGAAGAAATGCCATCACATAGATGAAGAACCGGTTAAAAGAGAGGGAGTGTGGTTGAAATGAGCAGTCAGTCTTCATAGTGGGGGGTGATCTTTAATGAAAACCCACAGGGATCTCTGCTGTGGCCTGTGCTGTTCACTATTTTAAATGATTTTGAGAAAAGAATGAATAGGAAAGTGAAAGCATTTGCTGGTGGTAAGCCTTCAGGCTAGTTAAGATGAAAGCTGACTCTGAAAAACTGCAGAAGGACCTTGTAGAATGGGCAATAAAAATGGGCGGGTAAAATTCAGTAAAAGTACATGCAAAGGGATTGAAAAGATTTTAAATAAGCCCAGCTTTATGTGCAAAGTGATGGGCTCTGGCTTGACTCTCTTAGAAAGATCTCTTAGAAAGATCTCACAGTTATAGTGGGTATTGTTAAACCATTGTTTGCACATACAGTCTTGGTACAAATTAGGTGTCAATAACTGTTAGCAAAGGAACTGAGAACAAAGCAAAACCACTGTGAAAGTCCCTCTGCATCCCTGTCTTTGTTATTGTAATTTGCTTTCCTCGACTCAAAATGTGAACAGGGAAAGATGTAGAGAATAACAACAGAGATCGTCAAGGGGTGACCATGCTTCTCTGTAAGAAACTGTTGAATACATGCAAACCCTTCAGCTTGGAGAAGCAATGACTGAGGAGGATATGACAGGCATCTTTAAGATCTCGGATGGCAGGGAGGATGTGGCTGCACAGCAGCTCTGCTTCCAACTGTATTGCTGAAAGGCTTGGGATGAAACCAGCAAGCAGAGCTTTGTGCTGGGGCTGAGCTGTAGAACTTTCCTGGCAGCTTCTGGCTTATTTCCAGACTTATTCCACGCAGGGTGTCTCTGTGTTTGCGCCTATCTCTCATCTCAATGCCTTGGCCAAGGATCCCTTACGCATGCTCTGGAGACTCCAGCTGGCATGGCAAAGAACAGAAATATTCTAACATATACCAATGAGAAGGTCAGCCTCCTGGTACAGATGGTAGCCACTCTTTTCATTGCACTAAGCATTTCTCAAGATTTGGACTTGAAAGCTAAGTGACCTGCGTACATAGGAATGAATGATGAAGACAATCCCAAAAGGACCGAGAAAAAGCCATATGTCAAAGAAGGCACCGAAGTACTTCTCACATTCATTATCCTCTCATCATTCCTTCTCTCATAATGCATACAGAAAACACTGTCTTTTCTTTCCCTAGAGCACCCCAAGTGCTGTTGTAGGGTTCAACCCCAAAAGCACCTACTTCATGGCTTGGAGAATGAAATCATCCATTGTTTCCATAGCAACAGTAAGCACTAGGAAACTTGGGGAATTCGGATGATGACGCTTCTGAGGGCATAGTGCTTAGCTTGAGAGTGAGGGTCTCAAATAAATTCCTTGTGTCAGAAAGATCCCAAATTCAGTGTTACCCCTTCAATCAGCAAAGAGCAAGATACCCAGCTCACTGGTTCCAAATTATTTTGATGGTTTAGGTACAGCTTTGTTACCCTCTGAACTACAATCTGTACGGAGATGCACATGAGATCAGTATCTGCTTTTTCTTATTAAAAATAAAAAGGTCTAATAAAATAGTGAAGAAAAATTAAATTCAATTTAGGTACAAGTTGGTATCCAAAACCTACAATATTTGGATCCTGCTTGGTTTCAGTGACAGTCAGAGGTTTGTACATGCTAACCTAGAGGAATCATTAAGGAAATCAGGTATTCTTTAAAATGTCTGAAGAACATATATGCTTACATAAACACAGTACATGCTGTCCCCTAAATTGCTACTTACTGTCATTTAATACTTTACTTACAGTTTTGTACTTACTGGTCAAAAATTTTCATTGACTACCTATGCAACAGGAATCTTTGAAAATTAATACTACTCTTCTTGTCCTAATACCATCAGGAAAGTCAAAAGCCACAAATACCTACCCCATTTTTCCGTTTGTACCACAAAGCTATATTGGAGCGCTATAGATCAGATGTAAAGACCAACATACTGATCAAGACAGAGACCAAATGTATTTTCTATCAGCAGTTGTATTAAGGTAATGAGGATTTATCCACGCAGAATGGATTTGTTTAACATTTTGGTTCAAGAATTCAGGAATGTTGGACTGGAAAGGACCTCCAAGATCTGTTTCTGCAGCTAGAGGCAGCTACATCATTTAATTCTTTAGAGGAATTTAACAGGCTGACACAGAAGTGACACAACCAGAGATCAGTTCTGTGGCTCTTCTTGCAGGCACTGAGAGCCATACGAGTGCCTAGTCTCAGCTGCTGCGACAGAAAGGCACAGATCTGTCAGGTCCATGAGGATGTACCAGATGCTCAAGAGCATCTTAACTGGGATCTGATACCTGTGCTCAAGCAGCTGTCTTGTGCACTTGAACGTAGGTGCCAGCCTTCAGGAGACTCCAAAAGACCCCCATAAGCTCTCATTTAGAGTTAGTGGACCTTGTCCTGGTTTTCAACTGGGATAGAGTTAATTTTCACAAGAAGCTGGGAGGGGACACAGCCAGGACAGGTGACACAAATTAACCAAGGGGGTATTACATACCATATGATGTCATGCTCAGTATGTAAAGGGGGGCTGGCCGGGGAGAAGCAGTGGCTCGAGGACAGGCAAGGTGTCTTGTTGTTGGGAGGGCAAACTGCATTGTGTATCGCCCACTTTGTGTATTCTGTTATAAGCACTGTTGTTGTTATGTTCCTCTCCCTTTGCTGTCACGGTCAAGGACTCTGTTTGCTCAAACCAAGTTATCTAGCACTTTTTGAAACACCACACAACATCAAATACGTATTCATGGATTTCATAGCAAGTTCTTGTCTTCCCAGAGGCTAGGTGAGACAGCCTACAGCATCTCAAATAGCTGGAGATCATTTCTGGAAACTCAGTTGAGTCCTACATGTTTACTTTATGGTGAGCTGAGTTGTTCTCTAGGAGCTGTTGACTATAATGAGGGCTTAAAAACTTGTTAGCTGTGTAAACACCTACATGTAGATACCTAAATTAGGTATCATTATTTCACACTGAATCTTGCCCCAGGTTTCAAGACATTCAGAGATCTGCTGTTCCCCTCCAGAATTAAGTCCGCTTCTCTACACTGCAGTTCCTCATCAGATGTCTCCTTTTTCTCCTTTCTCTCCACTCACTGTTTTTCGTTACTGGTCTCTAGTTTCTCTCTCTTATCTCTCTTCAAATCCCAATCACCAATTTTCTCTTTCTGTCTCTGAAATCAGTCTTGCTAACCTGCTTGTCTCCATTTTCCCAAAGCCAAGCCAGTTTCTGTTCCCTGTGCATTCACACAAAGTAACTTCTCCATGCACACTGCAGAAAAAAGCACCCATGGGTCTGTAAGGATATAGGAAAGGCAGCTCTCCTCCCATTTCCCATCACTGTCTAGGGGACTAAGAAGGGAAAGTGGCAGGACAGCTGCACTGCTTAGTGTACATGGGAACTGCAGACATGTATGGAAGTCTAAACCATGATTAACATTTGATGAGCATGAGCAAACGTGAAAATTTAATCAAATTTGGACACATATTAATGGGCAAGTGAAAAGTTTACACCCTGCATAATGGGTACCCCTCAGCAGATTTGATGGCTCTGTCTCAAAATATAAAGTCGCCAGAGCTTTTCAAAGAAAAGTAATCAACTGTTGTTTTGTTCAAAATCCTTCTCTTTTTTTTTTTTTTAAATCCAGTGTTGTTGTCAAAGAGACATTGACTTAAACTGTCCAAAAGCACTCAACTCAAGGTTGGGCTATACAGTGATGAAAGCCAAGGTCTGGGCAGTTTGGGTAACTGATGGTGCTTTGTCACTTCATCTAATACTGTGACCTCTTAGCTACAATATTCAGCACCTTATGTTCCAGCCCTTACTAAAGTTGCAGCAATCCCTATTTATGCAGCACTACATTGCTTCTCTCAATACTTTATGCTGCTCAGGTGGTCGCATTGCTGCTAACCAAGCCACAAACCCTTGGTCTGTCCTCTTCAAGCTGCTCCTGGCAATGTGGGAAGAGATTGCTCTGCGCAATGGCATTTTCTTACTGGCACAAAATACTTTCAGCAGCAGTCAGGAGGTGAAGTTTTTAAACCAGCTGTTTATTTGAAGAACCCAGAAAATGAAAGGCACATCCATCCTTTCAGGTGATACGCATTCAATTCAAGGAAGAGGAAAAGCCATATAATCCACTGAGTATTGCTTTGAGGACATTTTTTGTTCCCCACTTTCTTTTAACATGTCAATTTTTTCATTTGCAGGTTCTGGATTCGTGTTTCAGAGGTACCAAACTACAGGTGCCATTTATGTCTGGCAATGACAGAATATTTGACAGTGACAGCACATTTGACAGACTATATAAATGGGCATCTTTCCCCCAGGCATACCCAAAGTAGTCCATATGGTTTGGACCAGTATAATGCCATAGTCCCACTGAAGTCAATGGTATTACGTTAGCAGCGGCTGTGCTTTTTAGGCACTAATTCAGCAGAGCACTTCAATATCTGCTGATTTACCTTATTCCTTGATCTGAAGCCAAAGATAATTTTGTATAGAAAAATATACTGGAATGTGAATGTATAAAATTGCAGCTAATGTTGTTGCTCAGCTTACAGGTGGAATCAGCCTCAGGTTATTACGCCTCAAAATAGTGCCATCATGTGTCATGTACAGGACAACCAAGGCCCAGTCAGCATGGGTTCATGAGAGGCAGGTCCTGCTTGACTAACTTGATCTCCTTGTATGACAAGGTGGCCCACTCAGTGGATGAGGGAAAGGCTGTGGATTTTGTCTACCTGGTCTTTAGTGAAGCCTTTGACACCATTTTTCACAGCATTCTCCTTGAAAAACTGGCTGCTCCTTGCTTGGATGGGCATACACTTCACTAGGTAAAAAACTAGCTGGATGGCCAGGGCCCAAAAGTTGTGGTGAATGGAGTTAAATCCAGTTGGCAGATGGTCACAAGCGGTGTTCCCCAGGGCTCAGTACTGGGGCTGGTTCGCTTTAGTATCTTTATCAATGATCTGGTCGAGGGGATTGTGTGCACCCTCAGTACGTTTGCAGACAACACCAAATTGTGTGGAAGTGTTGATCTGCTTGAGCATAGGAAGGTTCTACAGAGGGATCTGGGCAGGCTGGATTGATGGGCAGACACCAACTGTATGAGGTTCAACAAGGCTTAGTGCCAGGTCCTGCACTTGGGTCACAACAACCCCATGTAAAGCTATAGGCTTGGGGATGAGTGACTAGAAATCGGCCCAGCAGAAAAAGACTTGGGGGTGTCAGTCGACAGTCATCTGAATATGAGCTGGCAGTGTGACCAAGTGGCCAAGAAGGCCAACAGCATCATGGCTTGTGTCAGGAATATTGTGGCCAGCAGGACTAGGAAAGTAATCATCGCCCTGTACGTGGCTCTGGTGAGGCCGCACCTCAAGTACTGTGTTCAGTTTTGGGCCCCTCACTACAAGAAAGACATGGAGGTGCTGGAGCGTGTCCAGAGAAGGGCAATGAAGCTGATGAAGGGTCTAGAGAATAGGTCTTATGAGGAGCGACTGAGGGAACGGGGGTTGTTTAGTCTGGAGAAGAGGAAGTTGAGAAGACACCTTATCACTCTACAACTACCTGAAAGGAGGTTGTAGTGAGGTGAGGGTCGGTTTCTCCTCCTAGGTAGCAAGAGATGGGACAAAAGGAAATGGCCTCAAGTTGCACCAGGGGACGTTTAGACGGGATATTAGGGGGGAAAAAAAATTCACTGAGAGGGTTGTCAGACACTGGAACAGGCTGCCCAGGGAAGTGATGTAGTCACCATCCCTGGAGGTATTTAAAAGACGTGTAGACGTGGTGGATAGGGACATGGTTTAATGGTGGGCTTGGCAGCACTAGGTTAATGGTTGGACTTGATGATCTTACAGGTCTTTTCTAACCAAAACAATTCTATAATTCTATGATTCTATGAAAATTAGCCCTGCTTTAAACAAAGCACAGACCAGAGTGCTTCAGTGAATAGGAATAAATTATTGAACGGAGACCTTAAGATCTGATTTCTGGTTTTGCAGCAGAAAAATCAAGAAATACTCAGTTAATATGATAAATAGATACGTTGTCTTATTAGTGATGCTGGACTCAGAAACATTTCATTTTCAAATGAGCAAATAGTGCTGGATACAGACATCAGTCAGGGTACTTCAGAAAGGATGTATCAATTTATTATAGATCTGGGAAAAGCTCCCATTATTTAATTAAGTGATAAAGCAATTATAGGAATAATAGGCCATGTGTGCATGTAAATGCAGTAGTATATTATCTTGGGTAAATTGTGGGTGTCATACGTACAATAGTGCACACATACATTGAGCTCACAATTTTCAACTCCAAGTCCTAGAACACTGGTATTTTACAAATTAGGAAAGGAATGAAATAAAACATAAATCATTTATGGAGTATATCACTGTTAAAATGTTACCCATTAAATTGCTATTAATTAAACTCATTTAAATTCAGCGGAATTGTCTTGCTTCACACAAGTGCCAGAGTGACTCAGAAAAATATGTCAGTAGTTTCTCTTCAAGGACATCAATACAATCATGTTTTTTCCCCATTCACTGCAAAAAAAAAAAAAATTAAAAAAATCCAAAGTACCTGTGATGCAGGGACTCCAAGCAATGACCCCTAGAAGAGCTGCAGGGTGTACAGTGGTGGGAGGTATTGCACTTCCCTGCCTGTGGAGCAATAGAGTAGCCTGCTGAAGCCAGGCACGTGCCGCAGTAGTTAATGCAAAAGAGAGCTGTCTCATAAAACCTAGTAGGAATCTGCTGAAGACTGCAAACATAGCAAAATAAAACGTCTGCAATGGTGTTGCACAGACTGTCTGCTATGCAGAAGTCTCAGCACTTATTGAGTCAGACTTAAAATTAATCCAGTTTTATTTCTAAGAGCACAAGTCTATTGTTAGAGAAAATTAGCTGTGCAACTCTGAATTCTTCCTATTTTCTACCCCCCAAAAAGCACTAGTTTCATTCAGCATAGAAACATCTGCAAACTGACACATTTTGAAACGCAGAGCACCTTCCATATAGGCTTATATTTGAAAGTAAATTCTTACTATTAAGCTCCTGCAACATTTGCATTCAGACAGGCAAGGCTTTGCCTAGCTATGTATCTTGTTACAAGTTTGACATTGAACTCAAGACTACGGTGCACCTTCACAGCAGTCTGAGAGAAGAGACAGCTTAATAGTTATGGTAAATCAATGTGGAAAATAAAGAACATTATATGCAGAAAAAAACCCCAACCCTGAGCTTTCGGAAGACCAATGTGCCGAGCAACTCGCACCAAGGTGCACCTGAATGCAAAGGAAAAGTTTCAGGACTGCCAGGCTTTTGGTTATATATTTTCATTTCTTTTCTTTTGTGTGATGAGGGCACAACAGAGATGTGCAACATCCTTGTGGCTTGAAGCAACGGCATGCTTCACATTTTGTCTGGCTTTGAGAACCATCAGTGTAGAAGCTCTGACAAATAAATCTCTTATGTGGTGTGATTTATTCCATTTTTTTCCCAGAGCATCTGTGTGCTTTAATCAGACACATCCCCCCTCACACACCATTACTCCTCTCAGATTCAGTCTCTTCCTAGTCTTTGCCCACCTCAAGTTTTCTTTTCAGCAGCTCTCTCAAAGCACACTTGGAGCTTATCTTTTAAAATTATCTTCAGACCTTCTCTGGAAAACCAGTAAAAACCAACCCCGGTCTGGGCCAGGAAGAGCAGCCAGGCCTGACTTATTCTGCAGCAACCCCTTTCCCACACCCCAAAGCTGTGCCTACATGCACCCATCCAAGTGCACCTACTCTGGTTCATTAAACCATGTCAGGGCACCAGTGAGGCTCTGCCTCTACTGCTAAAACTTTGCATGGTTGCTAGGAGGCTTTCAGCCTGTGCTAATTCCCAAACACCGTTCGGGCACAGCTCAGAAACTAGCATGGGTTGGGGGTCCTCCACCAGGCAGTGTGGTTGTGGCCACCCTGTGTGCCCCGGTGGCTAAGAGAGCTTCATAGCGTGGAGATGCCCATAGTGCCCCCTCAGGGACACAGAACAGACTTTAACATTTCAGTTTATTGGTACAGACACAGCATAAGTCTACTATAGGAAACTCAGTGCCAAACACCTTCAAAATCTGCACAGCCTTGGGCATGGATATGTTGAAGACCATCACTAAAGCCAACCTGCTTAGAGGTCTCAAAACACAAGTCTTTAGCATCCTCCAGCGCCTCAGACTGCCAAACATAGCCCCCCAGGTCAGCACGGTCCAGCACACCCCTCTCACTCACCCACCACCTCACAGTGACCCTCTTCCCCCACACCAGGCACAGCTCTTCAAGACTTTCATGATGCTAGCTGCATTGATGGAGCCGCAACACGGGTGCAGTGGGGTGCCCACCTGCCTCTCCAGCCATGGCACATCTTGTACAAGAAAGAGGGTGAGGAGATCTGATTGCAAACACCACCAGAGACAACTTCTGCAAAAGGTTGTGCTAAAACAGAGCATCCACTGCATGCCTGATGCTCTCACAGGGGTAGCTGACTTGCTCACACACCAGCCATGGTATTTGGTGGGAGTGGGAAGAAGCAGAATATTGCAGATGCTCTGTGATTTACATCACCTGTCAAAGCTGGAGATGATAAGATGGGGGATGTAACCACCTCAGAAGCACTTTCAAGCCCACTAAAACTTCTGTGCCATCTCTCCAACATCCCTTTTTTCTTTCTTCTTACCTGGTCCATGTATTAGCTTGGTGGGGTGGCGGCTTTGTTTCGTCTTGGGAAAACAGAGATGTGAGCAGTGCCTGTAACCAAAAGTGGGTTTATGCAATTCCAATCTCTGTCAGCTCCCGGAATACAAATAGCAGTAAGAAAAAGTCACAATATCTCTACATCTCCAGATGACTGTTTATTCCACATCCCTTGTATCTATGTATCACTGACACTGTGTGAAAAACTACGGGACCAAAGTAGCGAATTTGCCCGAGGAAGTTTAAGACCTTATCATCTAGTTCTTGATAAATGTATCTACTTTACCAAAAAAACATAAATATAGATTAATCAATGTCAACAATACTTCGCCTTTAACCAGTGTGTTCATAAACTCATTCCAAATACGAACAAAACTCTGATTGAAGATCTGATGTACTGGAATTATGTTACTTCAATGACAGCATACAGCTCTACAGAGATCCAGCACCATGCAGAGCACCGAGCCTTCTTTCCAAGTCTTTCTCTGTATTTTCTTTCTCAGACAGTAGGTTGAAATCTGACAGTGAAAGGATGACATTAACTTTCAAATGTTCAATAGCCCAGTTCTCACACTGTAGCGGAGACTATCTGATAGGCAGGGAAGTTTGCTTTAATAAATTCATACTTGCAGTCATAGATCTGCACAACATTACAATTTTTTGACAAATATAGTGAGAGTCTCAGCTTTGGAATTAACTTGGTTTATAAATCAAAAAGACTACTAAGTTTCTGCTTCTGGGTGACTTCCATAACTCTGGAAATCAATGGCATCTCTTCCCATATAAAAGACAAAAAAGCATATAACTCAGCCTTTTTTCCCCACAACATGGATTCTTGAGAACATAACATAACGCCAGGAGGCTGTTTATTGTCTTGCCCATGTTGCTGCTTTCCCACACCTGTTTGATACACCCGAAGCGTTGCATTGTGTTTGGTATGCCCTTTACTACACTATTAAGCAGTCATTAATGGATTCAATTTCAAATCAAATGCAGTACATTGCCATGCTTAATTCTGTTATCGAGTTGAATTTGCTTGGTGTGATTCTCCATAAAACTGTAGAGACTGGATTCAATCAGATCCTTTGAAGAATTGCAGGGCAGTACATTATGGCATGCATTTCTGCAGGAATTCATCCTAGGTGTATTTTTAAGGAATTACAGTACTTAGGAGCCTCCAAATACTTACATATAGCACTGCTCATGAACCAAGTTAATCATAGAATCATTAAGGTTGGACGAGACCTCAAGGATCATCCAGTCCAACCGTCCCCCCACCACCTATTACCCACTAAACCATGTCCCTAAGTACCACATCCAACCTTTCTTTAAACACCCGCAGGGATGGTGACTCCACCACCTCCCTGGGCAACCCATTCCAATGCCCAACCACCCCTTCCGAGAAGAAATGCACATAAGCATTGCCAAGCCTGAGGTCTGTATGTGAAGTACTAATGGTTTTGGCTATGAACAGATTGAGTAACCTCTGACAACAACTCCTACAAGATTCCTACAGTCCTCAAGAGGTGCTGGGTAATGTGACAGGAATTCAAACACAGGGAGAAAATCTAGCTTCCTCTTTCAGGGGTATAAGCCAGTTGGTTGTGAAGACCAGGAAAAAAAAAAATCATTTCCAAAATAAGAACTATATCCAATCGGCATCACAGAAGGCCCGTCTCCTTCCACAGCATCAAGTACTCACCAATGTCAAAGCCAGCTCAGCCATCCAACCTAATACACCAAATTACACATATTGATAGTTTGATTTTAATACGACAGTTCCTGTAAACAAGTTATTCCTGGTATGAGGCATTTATTTAAAAGCCAAAGAGCTCAAAGTCACAAACTACCTCCATAATTCATACCTCTCTGCCTGGGTTTTTGAAGCCAGCATTGTTCCAAAGTGCCAGTTTCACAGTCAGCGTTGTCAGTTCCTATTTCAGTGATGTAAAACTTTCCTTTACCTTTGACAATTACTGACTGCATGATCAGGTGGGGCTATAAGGGTCCAAGGCTTTTAAACATCACTCTTGCATTATTACAATATATTCTAAAAGTGGAGTTTTAAAAACGCAGAAAAGTCCCAATAACCCTGCCTGTGCCTGAACTGTCCACTACATGGAGCTTCTTCAAATTAAAGAAATCTTGCTTTGATCCCCCACATAGCAGCTAGAAGAACCAGAGTGACCACGAGGACCCCTAACAGCCCTGGAGAGGTCAGATCTCTGCAGATTAGCATAGCTGTTGTAACTTAAACAAATCTCTGTTTATCTAAATTTCTCTGGAGACCTCTAACACAGCCCAAAAATTAAAGATTAGCTCAAGACACTATGTTGTTTCTTCACCTCCACCATATCCTCTCCCTGATAAGCTTTTCTGCTCTTTGAGGAGCCACCTCACAGGAACCCATGCTGCAGTAACAGGCTTGTGTGAACGACAGATTCAGATCCTAAAAGTCCCGAGTTTAAAGATTCCCTCTGACCTTCAATAGTAATCCAGTAAATCTCTGGAAGGCGTCACTCCCCAACACGTACCAACATGGAAGCCTTTCCGAAAGATTGGTTTCCTCATGGACTGCATAACGTCTTCAAAGGAAACTGCTGAAGTGAACAAAATCTGTATGTGAAAAGCTAATTCTTGACCTAGTACCTAAATAAAAGTTTCCATTTGAGGCTAGCTTCTAATTATCATATACCAGAGGCCCATTTACCCTGGGCAGGCCCATGTAGCCAGCTCAGCAGTCATGCTGACCATCAACTGGCCAGTGAAGGAAGCTTAATATACTAACACCAGGAACTCCTTAGACTGACATTAAGTTTCTCTGTTTTAAGCAACACATTTTGCATTTCCTCTCATTTTGCCCAGCTGTATTTTACAGCTGTTACTAATAGGCTTCTTGACCAATTCTTGATCTCTGGGTACTCAGAAAAAGAACTATTATTGCTATTACTGGGATTCATGCTAGGCACAAACAAAACAGGTAGAAGTCTATGGCAGTTGCTGCTCAGACAATGAAAGATGCAGGTCCTCTTCCGCTTTTTTGCCCAAGCCAGGGTCAAGCTTAGTTGCGCTACTACTGCCGGGCTTGAGAATGTGTATGGTAGTGGCAGCTCTGGGTAGGAGGAGACCTCTCCCAAAGGCACTGACCATTTTCCCGTTGTTGTTGGTCACTCAGGTTTACCATGACCAGATTTTCAGATGCATCACCCTGTTCTCCTCACCTCCAGCCTCTTCCCATTTGGGGCTGCTCAGTCCCGTCTGTTGTGGCAGCAAAGTTCAATATTGCCTGCACTGCTGGGAAAGTTGGGCCTACCTCCAAATTGACAAGGTAAGGGTATTCACATCAATTAATGAGTAACATTTGGAATAAATGTGTGATTTCTATAATTAATGGTGCTCCTAAATTAATTACAATCCCTCTTTGAGTACCCATCCCCTTCATCTGTATAATCTGCATTGTTGACATTTTTCTGCCTTGCTTCCAAATGCCAAGACTGTTCAGACTGCCCACTTTCCTGTGAGTGCTCACCTCTTTTAGCACACTTTTTAAAATGTCAGGGAGCTACCACCTAAAACGTTGTTATGTGGTCTTGATTCCTTTATTTTTGTTGGAAATTTTCTATTCTGGAGATCTATTTCACCACGAAGCACATCTCTATTCTGTTGCTGGGACATTGCTGCTGGAACAGCAATACTACCTGCCTCCAGATAACTACCAGGAAAAAGTTCAAGATGCTCTCCTAACTTCTTTCAGATTCATGACCCTCAGACCGTAAGAAGGAGAAAGTAAGGAGGAGGGTAGCAAGGGCAGGTAGTAGTGCTATTTCTCACAAACGGAACCAGATGTGGTGGCACAATCAACAACAAGGAAATGCTAATTACACCGTGATGTGCTGCGCCACATGCATGCACATCCAGTTTACCACTTTCTTGGTGACAGACATGAGGTAAACCAACAGGATCTGTCTCACAGTTGTGCCATCTACCAATGGTTCTCCTGCCTTTGGTGACCAGACACAGAATTACAGAGTTGTTGAGGTAGAAGGGACTTCTGGAGGTCATCTTGTCCAAACCCCTGCTCAAGCAGGGCCACCTACAGCCAGTTGCCCAGGACCATCTCCACGCAGCTTTTGAGTATCTCCAAGAATACACCAGCAGTTCTTCCTCTACTCCTCATGTTACAGGCTCCAAGGAAGGGCTTGCTGAGCAATGTTTTCAAATCTGGTGCTCCATTTGCTTTAGGCAGTAGATAAGGATCACCGTCATTGTCCCTGCAGGATGAGACACAGGTCTCCTTTGCCTTGATGGTGATGCAAGTGCTAATGCACAGGGGAAGGTGGTTCCCCATCAAACATTCAGGCTGACCTGATCTATGAAGAGGAACAAAGACTTTAGTAGCAGAGAGATAATGGATATATGCTATTATAAATTAGGATGCAGTTTTTAGTGTTCTGCACTGGTCCACTTTTAAAAGGCTGCATCCAAATAACCTGTGGTAACTGTTCTTGAGCCAGTTTGTTTCATATATGTAGCACGCTGCCAGATGTTTGGCTATATTAGGGGCTGCACATTTCTGCAGCTTCTACTACCTGGGGCACAATGCACTTCAGGCTGCTTCAGTCTTTGCTTGCTGGCTACCGATTGCTTTCACGAACCCTTCTGTCTCTCCCTGCTGAGAGCACAGGGACTCTCCCACTCTGGTTTTCCCATGTTGCTTCGTGACTGGAGTTACAGAGCAGACAAGCACTTGACGTGAGCTTTGAAAGCTCTTACATGGGATTTCACATGGAATGATGATGCGTTCAGCTGCCTTCTCAAGCACAATGTACCTAACTTTCCAAAATATTAATTGCACCACTATGCATAATATCCTCTAGTGAACATTATCCTTTTTCCTCTAAAACAGGCTGAGCAAGACTCCTCAGTACTGCAAAATCTGAACGCGGGTTAAGTATATTCTTAGGAGTTTATTTACTTACATTTTTACATCATTTATCTGATACGAAAAATATATTGCCCCTTCAAACATGCAAGGCACTTAAGGTTAAAGAAGTATGGAAATACAAATCACCTACGGTTAAAAAGATGAAAAAACAATTAACAGAGATGAACCCAGTTAACACAGTGACGCTACAAAGGTTATTAATGCGTCTTCTGCAAATTGTTTCTGAGGGCAGGGTCATTAGCTTGTCTGATATTTATGAATTTTCTTCCATTAAGAGAACTGGCATCTCCTGCTATTGTAGGGCCCATGATAACGGTCTCTACAGAACTTCTCTTCCAGGGAGCCTGGTGAGACCTATGAAATTATCATGGAATCACAGAATGGTTTGGGTCGGAAGGGACCACAATGATCATCTAGTTCCAACCCCCCTGCCATGGGCAGGGACACCTTCCACTAGACCAGGTTGCCCAAAGCTCCATCCAACCTGGCCTCGAACACTTCCAGGGAGGGCGCATCCACAACTTCTCTGGACAACCTGTGCCAGTGCCTCACCACCCTCACAGTGAAGAATTTCTTTCTAATGCCCAATCTAAATTATGATTAAAATTATGATTTTAGTAAGATGTAGCTGTTTGTTGTCCTCTTTTCACTCATGGAAATTGAGGCACAGGGATGACACAGCTTCCCAAGAGCAGGCAGGTTGCAGCCTAGGCAAGGAGAAATGTCCCTGAGCATCCTGAGTGCCTGTCCAGTGGCCCAGTCATCAGCTCAGACTTGCCTTTAGGACCCTCATGCAGGCAGTCAAGCAGCGGGAGTGCAAGCTTCAGTGATTTGGTCATGGTAATGCATTTCTTTTATCTTTCAGGTAGAAGGAGAAAAAAGCAATACAGAAAAAAGCCAGACGATATCCCCAAGCCTGTGCTGAAGGGACTCTCATCTGGAAAATGACGAAATTCAGAAAGCTCTGTTTGACCTTCTACAGGACTGGAAAAGGCCAACGTGACCCTGGGAGCAGAGACCCTTCTCCACCTGAACACTCTAAGCAGCCCCTTACAAAACATTTATGGACAGGCAGCCACACAAATCAATTTTAGCTTGTTCAGACCTTTTAAATGGAAATAAATTCTTCAACCTCTGTTATTAATGGTAGAGCACTTAGCAGCCTACACCGCTCATGAGTGTATAGCTTGTGTTGAATTGCCCCCTAGAGGAGGCCACGAAGATGCTACAGAATGAAGAGATGGAAGCCAATTTTAGCATTTTTATTTAAAAAAAAAACCCCAGCAATAATACCACAGTAGTGCCATGCTGTTATTTCAACAAATCAGGAAAGAAATCTCATTGTCCAATTACTCTTTGTTCCATTTTGCTTCAAGGGCATAAAAATCATGTATTACAAAATAAAATTATGTTGTAGTTTCAAGATGAGGAGGCAAGTCTTCACTGATCAAAGGTGGAGTTCTGTTCTTCAGACAGGGAGCTGCACTCTTCACTTGTAATTAGCTTTAAGGAGAGCAAGATGAGGTTTTGATTAGAAATGGATTGCTACTGATCAGACTCAACTCTTTCTGTTGCCTCACATTCGTTCAGTTCTGAGATGGCACTTTAAAAGCTTTAATGTGTCCTCTTACCGTGCTTAATTGATAGGAGGCTTTTGCAAAAAGAATGCCCTAGGAAAAAAACTCATTAGCTGTTGCAGCCCTTTGCTCTTGCAACAGGAATTTGATCAGATTTCTTTAAATTTTCTATTTTGTAAAAAGGTGTCTTTAAATTTGAAATAACAGCTATAACCCTTACATAGACCTTTACACCTTTATCGAGCCTGCCTACTAATGTCAAAAAGAAACAAATAGCATTATATATCCTAGGGGTAAAATGTGTGTTCTCTGTTGTGACAAGGGCCATCTGCTTTCATTAAAAAAGATTAGCAGCAGATCAAAGCATTTTAGCTTCCTGTAAAAATAATTGAGTGAAAATGCAATACATAAGAGCAAGAATTTGGCTGAATGGAGGTAGAAGAAATAAAGAAAATAATTTAAATGGCCAGGCATCTGGGGGAAAATTCATCCCTCCTGAAAGCTTATTGCTATGAATTTACACCAGAGATTAATTTGGCTGGGGGTTTTTTTTTGGGGAAACCACAAAGAGGTGTACTACCTCATAAGCTAAAGCAATGCATTAGCTGTAATTTCTTACATTAAGTTAGGAAACCTGTTAATCCTTTTCTGCAGGAAGAAAAAGAAACAAAAAACTAACCAAAGATTCCAGCCGCTACAGCTGTCAAGATGTGCAGCCCATGGCTGTTTTATCAAAATAACAGCAGCAACATTACCGCAGCTCGCAAATGGCCAGACTGAAAAATGAGAGGAAGCTGGAGAATCTATGTTCTATCATACAGCAACATGAGAAATTGAGTGACCGTGAGACCTTCCCCAGGAACCTGCCCTGTCCCTCTGATAGATGTTGCTGTCCCCAAGGCAGGGAAATGTGATGCACTAATAATTAATTTCCAAATTGCTGCAAGTTTCCATATTCAAGTAAGGTGATCTCTCTTTCGATGTACTATAACAGAATGAGCTGAAAGCCCTGCTGTTCTAGGAAAAACACAATGAATGGATTAGATGTCCTTTGTATGGGCAAGGAAAATCAACTGGAATTACACTGATTTAAATTTTATGAGGATCTTCTGTGCTGACTGTTAAAAATTGAAGTTATGAAGTTAGTTACAGTCATTATTTCCATGTGCATGTATCAGCCAGCTCTCTCAGTGTTCATGGGTGCATCCCATCAGGGCCCATGGTCTTATGTATACCCAGTTTGCTTAAGTATTTTCCATGTTGATCATCTGCCACCAAGGATAAGGCATCCTTGCGCCAGACTTTTCCCCAATCTCTGCAGCCTGGGATGAATTGCAGATAAGTTACGCTGTCCCTTTATTTGCGAACAAAGACCTGTTCAAAACTGTCCCCTCCCAGTCCATCTATTTGAGAAGAGGAATATATCATCTTGAGACTTAAAACAATAATTCTAAATATAACTCTAGAGCCCACAGTGAATTCTGAAATAAACTTATTTTTGTAATTACTTTAGTCTTGAGACCCAGGGTAACAAAGGACAGTTGACATCCTTCATAACCATACCTGAGTATTTATAAATGCTTGAGACAGTATGAACAATACAGAAAGAGAAACGTAACAAAGAATGGAATCCCATAAATCTGGTGCAGAAGACACATTATCATCATTCTTATGATGCATGAGAACCGCATAATAATTTGATGGGTGCATTTCCAGAATTGCGTATAGTATCTCTCCACTGCCTCTACAGATTACAGACAGTATATTATGGGGATGAGAAAAATGAGTTAAGGCACACATTTGGAAAAGCATTAAAATAGAAGCATAATATAAAATCAATGTGAGCTGCTGTAGAAAGTGCACAGCAGGGATGTGATCAGTTTCGGCTTACCCGTGACTTTGCTGTAAAGTTATCTCAAGTTTCCACACAGGCTAGTTTGTGTAAGAACACCACATTGCAAACATGGAGTTGAGCTTTATTTAAGGCATTTTATCCAACCACCTTCTATTAGGAACCCAGTTGTTGATGCCTACCATTCTGTAATATGAGCACCCTTCAAAATCTTTTAGAAAATACCGTGTGAAACGCTGCTGGTTCTTTCAAGGTGAGTGGAAGCAGTTGCAGCACAGCTACTCCCTGCCACCCTCCATGCTCTCACCAGGTTGTCAGAGATCAGGTAATGTACCGACATTTGGCATTCTTTAAATCCTCTAAACCAAATCCTAAGTAACCAAAAGAGCACCACTATCTTCACAAAGTGAGCAAATGGTGAAACTGTGGGAGGGAACATAGGGCATCTGGAGTTGCTGTAATGAGAGGGAACAAGCTCTGTGAGGTAGAAATTTGCAGAAAATTAGGCTGGCTTCAATGAAGAAGCTCATCCTGTGTTTCTAGCTCCTATCATTTTCTGTCAACCTTGGAAATACAGATACAAGAGACACATCATCTGTTGGTGTAGCCCCGTGACCACAGCAAGCTGGTCAAAGAGCAGACTGCCGCTGAACGGGTGCCCCTTGTGCCACCCATGCACTTCTACCACATCAAGTTCAGCAGTCAGCGCCTTGGGGGTGAGCTGGGTTCGCTTGCTGATCTGACTAGAAACTAATCCTACCGAAGAGAAGACTTAGTTGAGGCATGAAAGAACCAGTGGCAGAGCTGACGCTCTAGTGAGTGGTGACAGGAGAGGTGATGGGAACAGGCACTGAGGTAGCAGGGAGAATAACATCCTGCAGTTAGGCTGACTTTAGTCCAGCATGAAACTGCAAGATTAATATACATGGAGAAAAATGGCTCTAAGCACTGAAGACTGCATTGTTCTCCTTCAGGGACTGTGGGCAAGGAATTCAATTCCCGAGCCCTGGACTCTCCCATCCACGGTTGCTTCTCATCCTCTGGATCTCCCTACAAGGAGCAGCTCTGAATTGCAATGCCATAGGTCCTATCTCGCTCTGAGCCAAGAACCGGAGTGAAGTTTGGCTGGTGGCTTGAAACAGATAGAGATCACTGCAATAACCAGGCATAACAATAAAATATTTGTGAAAAGAAAACGACCTACCCAAACTAACGACACATCAGCCTTTTCCTGACATTCATTTAAGGACAATACTACTACAGCGAGGGGACACCCTTAGAGCAACATGAAATGCAAGCACATGAGAAATTGAGATCTGAGATTCGCTGTACGTATCATTCCTTTTTATGGATGATGGTCAGATCCAGGGAGGAAGCAGCATGGGTTGTTCATCACCAACATGAGAGAACGTGTCTTGAAAGGGACAACACACATTTGTTACTGTGGTACAGCAGGTCTGCTGTAAATCATGCAGACTAACAAACCAGTCAGCAGCAGTAGCTCATGGGTACTGAGCTTTTCTAGATCAGCAGAGTAAATCTCTTTTGATGTCAGAGATAAGCCACATTTCATCACCTTTCCCCTTCACCAAGGGACATGAGAAAGAGCAATAACAGGAAATATTCATTTACAGAAGCATCTCTGAAACAGATGTTGAAGGACTGATAACAGAAGATATTTGAAGAGCATTTTGCAGACAATCCATAGAATTGCATAAGGAACTAACACATCACAGCCTGTAAACCTATGCATACACTTAGCTTACACAGAATAAGTGTGAATTGCTACGTGTATTCTTCTCAACTTCAGCTTACACCCACTGCATTCTCCTGATGGTAGGAACGTAAGTACTATGTTTTATACTACTTTGCTATGCTGATGCTCCTGGTAGTATGTCCCTGTCTTTGCAGATCTTTGCAGTAAAGTGCAAAATGACCTTGAGAAGTTGAGATTTACCCTCTAAATCAGTATCACTTGTCTGTCCCAGGTAAAACTGGGTTGTCCCCTCTGAGAGGTCTGCTCCCCGTGTCCTACTGGAGGTCCATGGAATTGGCTGTGCAGCTGGCCTGTCATTTCTAGGGCCGCCCTGCACTGATGATGCCCCAGAGTACTGTGAGAGGCTCCCTGGACCTCAGACATACCTTTCACAGCATGAGTATTCTATTTATTTATTTTCTTTGTTACCCCTGCAACTGGTTTTGTCCAGGTCTGCACTTCTTTATCTGACCATCAGAGAACAGTTTATAGCCATGGGGTCTCCGGTGCAAGGCCAGTGCCCTATCTCTTATCATCCCATGCTTGATTTCCTCTGTGCTATGTCCTGTTTTTCCACTTCTCAAGGCCCTCGCTGTCATACCAGGGCTGTACATCACTGTGTTAGAGCCATAAATATCTCATTCTACACATAGAATAACTGCCTGTTACAATATAGAGAGACAACTATGGTCCTACCACACAAAGATAAACAAAAGCAAAACAAATTAACCACAAATTAACCACAGACATCTGGTCAGTTAGAGAAACCGCTGTCACAGCAAGACAAGTAAAGCAAAGCTACAGGCACGTCCAGAAAAGCTCAGACAGAGCAAGGCTGAGAAACCGCAGCCCCGCTGCCTTGCAGATTCAGCACAAAGCTTATGGTCTGCTACCTGAGAATGGCTGTTCTCTGCTGCAAGGTTGAGGCTCTCATTCCCAGGTCCATACGTCCCAAATCCTGTTTTTCTCCCTTTCCTCTGGGAAAAAAAAAAAAAAAAAATGAGAGAGAAGAAAAATCTGAATTCTTTAGCGAGCAGATCAGGGCACCAGCATTTCTTTTTTCCTGAAGTAAGTCACTTGTCCCATGCCTGCTGATATCTTACCCAGCTAGTCCCACCATTTAGAGAATGATCATGATGAGGTCACCACCTGTCTGTAGCCACGCAGAGGCTTTTAGGGCAGGGCAGCGTGTCTCCACATGGACGCCTTTCCCAAGGGGCAGAATGAAAGGAGGGGATCAGATTCTCATTCAGAATTAATCAGCACAGCTTCACTGGGATTAATGACAACTGAACTTATGACAGATGTGAGAACTGGTAAAAATAGTTTCCTTCATGTACAGCTGGAATTTTTACTTGCAATTCTACCTTTAGAAAATGACTATTTGAGTTCTTTGAATCATGTTTGAATTTACAACCAGATATGAAGGGCAGTTTTCTGGTCTCCTGGTCAGTGCCCAGGAAGGGAATCAGCTGCTGCAGGACCGCACGGTGGGTTCATGCTCATTGCCTACACATTTGCTGAGCACAAACCCAGCACCTCTGAGCGTTAGAACTCCTCATGGGAATCCTCAGTGCCTCGCACAGATCTAAGGAAGTAAGGAGGAGGTGGCGGGGGTTTTTGACAGCACTCCACAACTTAGTCCTTTGACATTTGGGATCTGAAACCACAGGTTTTCTGTTTTGATTCAGGTATATGAAAAGTCATTAAAAATTATCAGCTAAAATGCCAAAATGTATGCAAACTTGTGACTGTTTCTGCCCTCAGATGACTCACCTCTTTCCTTCCCATAATGCCCTGGTTACTGTTGTTTTGCCAAAGAAGAAATTATCCACTTAGTTTAATAATTGTGTCATGTCTAGGCATGCTAATTAATAAGTCTGAGCTGCTATTACTGGCTCAATAGCCTAACATAAAAGCCCAAACTGCAGTGTCTATCTGCTGGGTTTCTTGGTTTGCTTATCTCCAAAGCACTGCATGAGGATGCTGGAGGTACGTGGATCGCGTCCACCCATATAGAAGTCCATTTACTGTTTCAGTATCCCACTAAACAACTTGATCTCTCTATAGAATAATTGTATAGTGGCCTCAAAATTGTACATCCTTAATATCAAGACGAAATTATTTTAAGCTGTAGCCTCACTCTTAAGCCATAGCTTCACCAAGAAACTGTGAGACATGGCATGGGTTTATCATCATTGCAGCAATATCTGACTTAGCAATGCAAGCACATTCATATTTTTGTTTCTGAAGTGCTGCTGTTTTGGCTGCCAGGGCTGGCATTGGTATGTTGGGGTCACATCAGACTGAGTTTATCTCTGCACCCAGGTATTAGAGGGGTAGTGTGGAAAACAGTGTCTTCCTCCGGGCAGTGAAATCATTGAATCACAGAATCACAGAATGGTTTGGGTTGGAAGGGACCTCAAAGACCATCTAGTTCCAACCCCCCTGCCATGGGCAGGGACACCCTCCACTAGACCAGGTTGCCCAAAGCCCCATCCAACCTGGCCTTGAAGATTGCCAGGGATGGGGCCTCCACAGCTTCTCTGGGCAACCTGTTCCAGTGCCTCACCACCCTCACAGGAAAGAATTTCGTCCTAATATCTAACCTAAATCTCTCCTGTTTTAGTTTAAACCCGTTACCCCTTGTCCTATCACTCCCTGCTCTCATAAACAGCCCCTCTCCATCTTTCCTGTAGGTCTCCTTTAGGTATTGGAAGGCTGCAATTAGGTCTCCCTGGAGCCTTCTCTTCTCCAAGCTGAACAAACCCAACTCCCTCAGCCTGTCCTCGTCGGAGAGGTGCTCCAGCCCTCTGATTCTTAAATTGTCTTCTGTGGTAAGATTCCTACATAAGAAGAGGGATAAATGTCTTTGCCCACTTTTCAGACCATATGGAAAAGGCTTGGACTAGAGACTTTTTGAAGTAGAAAACTCCATGGATTGGGACAAGGACATGGAAGACCATATAATAACAGTATGGAATGACAGACTAACAGAGTCCCAGAGGAAGACAATAAGGCTTAAAGGAGTAAGGCTTACCTCCCCACCCCATCCACATGCTTTCATTTCAGATTAACAGCCACCAAAGAATAAACACCAATACATTCGCGCAGCTAATGACATGTCTAAGGAAGACTATGTTATGTGAACAAGCCCCGACGTTTGGCTGCCTTAACAGTGCAGCCTCTTGCCTGCAGAGGACATCTCCCCTTTGCGACCACGTTCTGCCACCTGGGACCTCCAGGCAGGTGCTGGGGACTGGCTGGTTTCTCTGCATGTGTAGCAGGGCACTGGCTGATGGAGAAGACCTGTCAGATAGTGCCAGCTGTCTGGCAGCTTTGGCCTGAGAAAGGACTCATTGCAGCTAAGTCAATAAAGACAGATAAAGAGCCCTGCCATGATAAACTTGCAGGCCAGGTGAAAAACTTAACTGAAATGAGTTTGATAAGAGAATTTTTTTTTTTTGCAAATGTTTTATTTTACTGTCAAGCAGAAATGTCTAAACTTTCCAAGTATATTTTAAGATTGCAATAATGATATCTATTAAAAAAGCCATAAACTGTAATGCATTTTAATTGTTCAGTGAGCTTGGTAAGTACTGCAGTTAAAATGCCTGGCATTTGAAACATAAGAGGGGAAAAACACAATGCACTAAATCCCAACAGCATTAAAAATTATATTATCTATGTTATGGATCTATTGAAGTTAATAGGAGTTTTGGCTGAGTAACAACTGAGTAAGGATAGTAGCCGTAATTATTTACATCCAAAATTTTAATCTTCACTATTTCTGATGGTAACAGGATGACAGAAAGCCTGTTATATGCACTTTCAATGTCAAATACCCCATTAAGAGCAACAAAATATTTTAATGATGAAATATAACAAAAAATCATAGTAAGCTGGGCATCTTCTATATTGCTTGTTCTGGAATAACTGCTAAAACTTCAAGCTTCTCTGAATGACATCAGACTGACAGCTGAATCTACTTCATCAAGCCCCTCTCCCTTACCTTCTGAATGGGTAAAGCATATGTTATGATGGGCAGTAAAGGCAACTTAACTTGTACTCCATATCCTCGGTACTGCTCTGGGTGCTTGGGGAGATGAAATTGTCAATAACCCCCATCAACAAACTCTAATATTGTCCACAGGCAGATCTTGGGTGAAAACTTCATCCTGCGCTGCCTTCCCCACAGCCCTGGCACAGAGTGGGGCAGCGAGGAAAGACAGGGACGAGACGCCAGCTCATAGCGACTGCAGCCAACAAACAGAAGGTCTTTGTGAAGCAGTAACCTAAAAAGAGCTGGATGTACATGATACAGCACAAACGTACACAGCATAGGTATATATTGTGTATATAGGTTTAGATACACATACACACACATATGTATAAAAAGTTATGTATTTTGCAGTATATAAATACATGACTGTCCTGGGTTTGGCTGGGATAGAATTAATTTTCTTTCTAGAGTTGATATTATGCTGTATTTTGAATTTAGAATGACAATAATCTTGATAACACTGATGTTTTAGTTGCTTCTAAGTAGTGCTTACACTAAGTCAAGGACTTTTCAGCTCCTCATGCTGCCCTGCAACGAGGAGGCTGGGGGTGCAGAAGAAGCTGGGAGGGGACACAGCCAGAATGGCTGACCCCAACTGACCAAAGGGATATTCCATACCATATGACATCATACTCAGCATATAAACTAAAGGGGAAGTTAGTCAGGAGCCCACTGCTCAGGAACTGGCTGCACATCAGTTGGGCGGTCGTGAGTAATTGCATTGTGCATCACTTGTTTTGTATATTCTTTTATCATTACTATTATTGCTGTTGTCATTGCTACTGTTTATTATTTTTGTTTTTATTTTCCCCTTCCTCTTCTGTTCTATTAAACTGTCTTTACCTCAACCCATAAATTTTACTTTTTTTTTTTTCCCCCAATTCTCTCCCCTGTCCCATTGAGCGGGGGAGTGAGCAAACAGTTGTGTGGTGTTTAGCTGCCTCCTGGGTTAAACCACAACAATGACATAATACACTGTATATAATCTAGCATAAAGTATACACTATATTATGCTAATCAATGTAATGAGAGCTCTGAATCGTGACTTCAGTATAAAAATACTTCAGGTTTCTTTGAGTGCCTACAACACTCCACCACTTGTTACCTATTGAGGCCCTTTTCTCAGGCAAGACCAAGAACATTAAATAAGATGCAAACACTTTCAAACCTTTACAACATGTTGCCCCCAAATCAATGTTACTCTCTTTTTCTACCCACTATTAGATCTGGTTTTCAGACTTGCTTTTATTCCTAGAACAGTGCTCTTTATCAAGGCAGCCTCTGCAGAGTCCCATGGAAAAGCACTAAACACATCGTAAAACCAAGAGCTGCACCTCTCCTATTTGCTTCATCAGCCAACGTTGCAGCTTTGCGTGCAAAACCTGACCAGTCATCCAGTATGCTCTATGTTCATTAGAAACCAGTACTGCGTATTACTCAGCATGGGACTGCATGTTATATTTGAATTTATTTTTGTCAAGTTGACCAATATCTGTTCTGCCAGCAAGTTCCACTGACATCTGTAGGTGTCTTTCTCCTATGAAAATTGCATCTTTCATGCATATTTTTTATTTTAATTACATTATACATATTCTTATTAAGACAGATATACATGAATGCTGTACAACTACATCAGCAGGTAAAAACCTGTTACTTTTACAAATTTTTACCTAACAGCTATATTTTAAAGTCCTTTTTTAGTATATATGCCCCTTGATGTCCAAATCTATTAATTTTCTTGTTGAAGACAGATTTTAAAAGCACCAAAATCTTTAAAGGGCGAGGATTGCGGCAGAATAAATGACCAAGATGTTTAAAGATCATTCCATTGCATAATCCTACTTTTCAAGAGAAAGTTCAGCAACATTTTGGAAATGCTTTATTTGTGATTTCCAGAATGTTTGAGACACTTTTCCTTTGCTGCTGATCATCTCTAGCATGTGGCTAGAGCACTGCCTCTTAGTTTTCAGATTAGATGTGCTCACCCAAATTATTCTGCTGCCTCCATTCTGGTCTTTCTCAATGATGCAAGTTTTGATTTAATGTCTACTAAAGTCAGTTGAAGGACTTTGATGTCAGTAGATACTGAAATTAATATACTTGTAAACCAGACCATCTTTATGTCTTGTCTTTCTGTCCCATTCTCATACTACAAAAATCACATGAATCAAGTTTTCATTCCATTAATGAGAATTATTGTTGCAGGATTTGCCCACACCCCTTGCTTCATGATCTTCCATTGAATTCCTCTTGCTCATTTCCCTCCTTCAACTGCTCCTTGAATTGGTGTACAGTCAAATATACTAATAATCTTCATTATTTGAATTCTATTTCAAAATAATCCATCCTCAGCCTTCTTTGCATTTCCAAGCTATTTGAGGGAAGCTGCTCTCTCCCCAGCAGTGGCAGGTTTCTCTGGGCAGGCAGCCATGGAAGAGTCTGGAATTAAATCTGTCTCATGTTCTCAAGTGTGGATGAGATTCAAGACTCTCTCTCACGATCTAGTTTCAGGACCTTTTTAAGCTACCATCCACCCATGCTATAAGCAAAACATTTTTATTGTTTTACTTGCAAGTATGCTTTAAACAAACATTTTTGGTGTTCAGCGTTTCACAAGTTTTCTCACTGGCGACTGTTTCCTGTACTGTTTAAACACATCCAAACTTGAAGCCTAACTGTAGAGAGCAGTTTAACTCCTTATTGCTACAGCTCAGTTGACAAATGGAAACTCACTCTAAGTTGTTGAGACTGGCTATCCCCGGACAGCACTGGCCTCAGTGCATCCCCGTGCTGCCTCGGGCTCTGCAGGACTCTCCCCTTGCACTGCAGCATGCCCCGTGCACCAGGAGCTGCCTGCACAATGCGCAAAGTTTTCCATATACAACCCAAAGACAGAGTAAAAAGCTTCCACACAGCATCTGTGGTTAGAACGCTGTTTTATTTTAGTCTCATTACACCTTAAAAGTGTCATGAAAGCAAGAGCGGATGTGAAAATGGTTGCATCCACAGTGGCTGCATATTTTATCTAGTCATTGCATAGATGCGCTGGCTGCACTTGTCTACACAACGGACCTGACATGGCAGTTTCAGGATGACTGTATCCACTGTTTCAGAGCTGCAGAGAGAATGTGAGATGAACTTCATTTCCATTTGAGATCCTTAGAGTCAAAGGAGATAAAAACTCCACTATGAAAAAGAGAGATTAAAAGTTACTAAAATTCTTTCTTAGTTGTTCTCATTGAATGAAGAAAATCCAGTAAAAATTTATTTGCTTTCCCAAAATAACAGGGCTTATGTGATGAAGGGATGTATGGGCCTTGGAATGCGAAAAGAAATAAATAGAAATAGGTAGAAATAAATGGAAAATATAATAAATAATTAAAGATAACAAATAACTGAAATAATTAATTACAGGAATTTCTAATAGACAGATTCATAACCAGCATAAAATATAGTTTCAAATTATACTACTTTCCGTGAGTTCCTCCTCCTGCCTAAACTGTGCCAAACATAAGAATGAGCATTTATAGAGGGATAAAAAAGAAAAAAAGTCTTATGGGAGGTTCACTAGCATTTCAAATTGATTTCTCGTGTTTTAACAATCACTATTGACCCTTCCTGGTACCGCCAGAGATGGCCTGCTATAGAGCAGCCAGCCTCTTCAATATGGTTCATTAACAGAGCTAAAAGTCAACTTTTATGATCATCATTTCAGAAACATCCATACTTGTAAATCATTTGCTATTTCTGAGGAGAAGACGATGCTTGGAAATTAAATTAGCACTTTGACCCAGAAGTATCTGTCACTACTCCACTTGTTTCAGGCAAAATGCACATTTTTTAACCAGATTTCTTTGGAGAGGCAACTGATAATTCAGTTCAACTCAATATTTTTCTAAGTTACTTTACAAACACTTTACCTGCTTTTAATCTTTTTGAACCATACTTAACTGCCTGCTTTATGAAATAGTCAGGTATGAGTTTATGGATCTGCTGGGACATAAAATAAAAAAGTGGTGTCATGAAGATAAAATGCAGTGCAAGAGGCCAGAGCACATACTCACACCCCTTTAATGCCAGCACTCCCCATAGTTCTTGTTTTAGTACTCTACACTTCTGTTCCCACAAACTTAAAATCACAGAATCATAGAATGGTTTGGGTTGGAAGGGACCACAAGGATCATCTAGTTCCAACCCCTCTGCCATGGGCAGGGACACCCTCCACTAGACCAGATTGCCCACTTCCACCCAGGGTGCTGTCAAATACTTTGCTGTACTAGATGGTGTTGATCCTTCTTCTTCTGTTCCTTGCTTTCAGCATCCCAAATCAAAAATGCTGTGAAACAGAGACATCAGATCTCTTGGCCAAAGGGAGAGTTGTTTAAGAAATTGGTAGTGAAGCTCATAATGATTGAAAGAAATGTGGGTGTAAGAAGAAGGAGTAAGAAGTGCAGGGGGAGATCACGAAGTGCACCTGGACAGAGGATCATAGAATACTTTGGGTGGTAAGGGACATTCAAAGGTCATCTAGTCGAACCTCCCTGCAATGAACAGGGACATCTTCAACTAGATCCTTGCCCAACCTGACCTTGAATGTTTCCAGGGAGGGGGCATCTACCGGCTCTCTGGGCAACCTGTTCCAGTGTTTTACCATCCTCATTGTAAAAACTTTCTTCCTTCTATCTGGCTGCTGAGGCAAAAAAGTTGTTGAGTACCTCAGCCTTCTCCTCGTCTGTTGTTACCAGTTGCCCAGTCCTGTTCATCGGCGGGCAGGGCTCATGCTTTCTTTGACCTTCCTTTTCTGGCTGACACACCTGTAGAAGACCTCATTGTTATTCTTTGCATCCCTTGCCAAGTTCAGCTTTAACTGTGCCTTGGACCCCCTGACCCCATCCCCACACAACCAGGAAGCATCCCTATAGTCTTTCCAGGATACCTGTCTCTGCTTCCAGTGCCTGTGAATTTCCTTCTTGCCCTTTAGTTTGAACAGCAGGCCTCAACTCAGCCATGCCCTTCTCTTGTCTTCCTTTCCTGAAGTCTTACACTTGGGGATTGAGAGTTCTTGCACTCTATGGAAAGCAGCCTTAAAGATTTGCCAGCTCTGTTCTGTTCCCTTGTTCCTGAGGGCAGTTTCTCAGGGGGTCCTATTGGCTAACTCCTTGAAGAGCTGGAAGCTTGCTTTCCTGAAATTCAGGGTCCTGACTTTACTCTTCACTTGACCCATATCCCTCAGGACTGTGAATTCCACCAGTGCATGATCACTGCAGCCCAGGTTGCCTCCAGTCTTGACATCACTGATTAGCTCAGTTACATTAGTGACCAGTAGGGTCCAGTATTGCATCCCCTTTGCCATGGCTGTCTATTACCTGGCTTAAGTTACCCTCAGTGCATTCCAGGAGTCTGCTGGATTGCCTACAGGTCACTGTGCTTCTTTACCAGCAGATGTCGGGGTGGCAGAACTCCCCAAGCAAGCTGAGAGCCTGTGAGCATGATGTCTCCTGTACCTCAGATAAGAAGGCTTGGTCAATAGGCACCCCTTGATCGGGCAGCCTGCAGTGGACAGGAAACTCAAGGTTCCCTTTATTGCCTCAGCCTCTAATTCTTACCCATAAGCTTCCAACCTGCTCATGGCTATTCTTCAGAGACAGCTCTTCACACTCTAACCATTTCTTGATGTAGAGGGCAACACCTCCATCCCTCCTTCCTCACCCGTCCCTTCCGAACAGCCTGTAGCCATTGATAGCCGCACTCTGGTCTTGGGATTTGTCCCACCAAATTTCAGAAATGGCAACTACCTTTCTAGCAGCATGGTGGCTTCCAACTTCTCCTGTTTGTTGCCCATGCTGTGTGCATTGATGTAGAGGCACTTCAGCGGGGCTGCTGGCTGTGTGACCTTCTTAGAGGAACATCTCTTAATTCCTTTAAGGTATTTCACTGGTGTTTCCCTGTTGGCTCTTACTACTTCAGAAGCCCCCTTTCTGAGTGATCAGGTAAGACTTTGATCCCAACAGCTGTGAGGTCCTTGGGTAAGCTTAAAATACATTTATTCTTGTCTGACTAGAGTGTGTAAAGCACTGATAGCATAATACACCAGGCAGATAAGTGCAAGTGGGTAAGAGAAACTTATGTGAATCAGCCACCAACATTCTTCTTCAAAACATGCTAGTGCTGGCACGCATAACTTCAAATCTCATTCCCCCTTTCTGCAGTTCCTCTTAGTGAATTTGCTATTGTAGACAAAAGAGGTAGTTTCTGTTTCCATGAGATAATGCACCTGAAATCCCAAAAAGTGGGTTGTAGTCACTCAGTTTCAGTGCAATTCTGGTGACAAGGACATATGAGTTTTGGTTTTAGTTCATTGAGATCAAAGACTAAATTCAATTTTTTGTTCATACACACTGTTTTGGAAAAAGTATCAAACCAAGACCACCTTTCTTAAATACGGCCTACAAATGCATGGTCTGTAAATGCTTATAAATGCATAGTGATTGTTGTGTTATCAAAGCATGTACAAAGGAGTAGCTTTAATTCTGTGTTGTTCCATTAAGAACTTCCTTTTACGTGCTGTAAGTCATTTAGAAGTGAGGTGGGAGTGCCCTCTTGTGTTTAGAGAAGAATGATCTTGATGGTCATCTCATTCAAAATCGCAAAGTGGGGAAAATTCATCCACTCCTGTATCAAGCATCGGTCTCCCAGACTGGCTGTGGGCAGGTGTAAATGTCTGATCAGCATTGCAAAACAGATTGCTTACAAGTTCAAACAAGGTTTCTGCCTCTTGTCTTGCCATGCAGCATCCTACAGCGCGTTTCTGCTTCACCAGCTCTTCTGCTGCAACCTTCCGAAATCTCTCCATGTGCAGGCCCATGGCCCTGTCCTACGCAAGGTGTGGAGGAACACGGGCAAGAGGCACAGGCTGCCTCTCTGCATGCTGTTCCCTCCCACTGCCTGCGAGGTGAGTCTTGCCTCTGTTGCAGAAATGTGGATATAAAGTAAGAACAAGTTATTGCAGATCCTAGCATGGTCTGTGGTAACTCAAAGTGAGGAGACAAGGAGGAGAGGGACGTATTGAGCTGGACCCACAGCACTCCTGGAAGGAGAGGACCTGTAATTTCTCAGTCTGCTTCTGCCTGCAACCAGTCTGGTGGGCTGGATAAGGTTTTTGAATACTTGGACACTCCTAGTATAATACGTATTCATTATGCTAGAGCTATCTTGTTTTATCCCTTACTTGCATGTAAGAGACAAATCCTACAATCAAACTGCGTCACCAACTCCCACTGCAGTCCATGGAAACTATTTAAACATGCCAATAAACTGCAAGATCTTCAAGAGAAATGAAACATATCAATTAACATTTCCTGAAGTGAGATCCACTCCTCTCTTCATAACTACTCATGCAAGACTAAATGCATGCCTGAGCAACCGGAGTAAAGAGAAAAATAAGAAAGAAAAAGAAAGAAATGTGACAAAACAGTTGTTTTAAATGCTGTGTTGGCCCAATGAACTAGCACAATTTCAAGCAGATTATCTGACACTTAAGATACCATAAAGCAGCACTGAAGAGCTTCCTTCTTCAATAGTGCTTAAAAAGTTTATTTTTCATTCTTATAAAACAGAGCGCTATCATCAAAGGATTATTTTTAGTTCAGGTGATACAACTTACAGTACACTGGTAGCTTCTGAAGTTCTCTTTGCTTTTCTGTTGTTTCAGAGGACTGCTCCGCAGCTCCTATTGAGTTCAGCAGAAAGGTTGTATCATGCCTAGTCCATGGATTTGTATCACCTGGCTCTGTAGCCAATATGTCAATAAAAAGCTGTCAGTGGCTTCTTTCCATATGGGTGTAATGTCAGGATTTGCCAGATGGGCTAAGTGGGATGCCCACAGCTAGAAGAGGCCACATCAAGACTGAAACACTAAAAAGACTTATGAGGGGCCTGGGATTGTGTCTCCTATAGATGGTCTAGAAGGAGATAAACATGAAAAAAGCAGGTGGGTGCTCCTGCCACTGGTACCAAGTGTCCCATGCACTGTGGTGCAGAGTTCTTGACAGGGAAAGAACTTTATTATCTGGCACGGGTATGATCCCTCCAAGGAGGACGGCAATAATCAACACGCCTGTATGCAACCAGCCCTTCTCAACTTGGATATAACCCTGGTGCAGGGCAACCAGCACTAGCTGGGTCCACAGAATAACTCTGGCAAACCATGCCAGCTCCTCCGGGAACAGTCGACTGCATTATAGCAAGTGTTAATGGTTTTGCACTGTGCATGCAGCGACCAGGACCATGCACCAGCTTCTCCACCTCCGCCTGGCATCCTGACCTCCCCATGCAGCAGCAGGCTGCCCATGGGCAGTGGGCTGCTTGCCTCTCCCAAGACCAGGTAGTGGCCAGACCTTTCTACATCCTGCACAGTATCATAGGCTTCCACCTAGAAGCTGCTTCAAATGAGGCTGAGGGTCAGCTGCTCTTTCCTGGTGGCCTGCTCTCAGATCTGAGCACTGACCTCTCTGAAAACTCCCCCAGCATTTTTTCTTGAGAAGGAATAGAGAATCTCAGTAAGTGCATCTCCTGGTTATCCATTCCTGGCTCCCAAGAGGACCTGGCTCGGGGATCACAAAGGATGCTGATGTCAGCGCGCACACTGAGACTCTGGCAGCAACTGGAGATTAAGAATCACCAGAGGATTCATGCCTGTAATAGGCCCCCAGCTCAAGCTTCACATCACAATTTCTCTGCTCTGCAAGGACGCCTGTGTTTAGAAACACTGCATGCTCATTACCTCTGGCAGAGCAATTGCTTCTTGTCGCATGAACCACATAAATACATCTCATCTGCCCATTAGCTGCATACGCTGTAGCCAAGCAGAGCGCGTTCCCAGTGCCGACAAGGAGTGGCAGCCTTGTCCCATAATTTCCCTACACAGCGTATGTAAAACTGAAGACCAGAAAACAGGATGGCCTTGTCTTATTCTACTGTCCGCTGTTGACCAGGCAGAGCAAGCATGCAGCTTCTCAAGTGCCCAGGTCTTTCCCCCTGTTGCCCAGAGAGCCTCGGTGAGCTCCTTTGGGTTCTGGGGAATATCCAAGAGAGCACAACCAGGCAAAGCAAGTTGCAGTATAGGAGGGCCTTCAGCAGGAGGTACCTTGTCTGAATACCTTCATCATAAGAGAAGGACACAGCCCCACCAGCATCAGGAGCTCAGCTACCATCTCCAGTCAGGAATATCAGGGCAGGGAACATGTGCTTGGGTCCACGGTAAGAATCTACAGTGCTGTTATTTCCCGCCCAGGAAGTCAGCAGTACAGTAGTTTACCTTCTCTTCGAGTTCACAAATTATTCACACAATTGAAATGGCTGGTTTGCATTTTTCTAAGTAATATTATCATGGTTATAGGATTAATTATGCTGCCCTCCTCTTTCTGTTCTTTACAAATACAGTCCCACACCTTCCAAAACCAGACTGACTAATTTTACATATCCTAGGGCAGAGCATGACAGTTGTCTTGCTCTTTAGTAGGGCCAGCCATAAGCTGTACTGTTCTGAATATCAACTGTCCACATAATTTAATTGTAGTTAGGTAGATATGGTTTCTTCCTTACAGTACAAGAGTAAATAGCAGCAAACAGTAGAAGAACAGACCTCTTAAACATCAAATATCATTTATTTTAATAGTAGAATTCTTGCATTCAGGCATAATTAAATAGGTGCTACTCTGCATTTTAGAGGGATCAAGTGTAAGATTTCACATCATATTTATAGCTGCCCGAGTACTAGCTGCTGACAGGGGACATCACCCTGCTGAACTCTTCCCCAGCCCAGGGTGTGTGCTCCCACCACTTCCCTTCTGTTAAATCTAGTGGTTAGGTGGTCACAGCATGAGTCACGTCAGGTGGCGCTAAAAAAAAAAAAAAATGGTTTACTATGGCACCAGGTAGTTGCTTGTAGCAGCGTGAGGATTAGCATGTAGTGGTGACAGGGGAGGAGGGAAGAACGGGGTCATCTCTTTCAGCGTCAGCTCATTAAGTTCTACTTAACTGTAAAGTTAAAACACATCTATAGAAAGTGCTGTTGGATCTCTCCCTACATGAGAAGAATTGAGCTGCGAAGAGCAAGATACCCTCACAAAACCTGCTAACACAATACCCTGTCCTGGAAAGCTTGCTGCTTTTAAGAACAAGACAACATGGAAACAAAATTCTATAATAAAAAGTTAGGCAAATACCTGTGTCTACACAAGTTTCATAAAAGGAAAGACTTATGCACCATCCAAAGTGAAGCCTTGGTGCAACATTAAATCTATTAAAAAAAATATATTAGCACTGTAGATAAAGCAGTTACATTTTCCTACATCTTTACAATTTTTTGAAAAAAGTATTTGTACGTGTTTTAATACACACACTATGAGTAAAATAATATGTATGCATATTTTATTTTCTTACTTTATCAAATGAAAGATTCCAAGCAGTGAAAGAAGTTTCCAAGAAATCTCCACTTCAAAAGGAATGCCTCTTTGTTACCCAGAGATCTGTACTGACCATATCCAGATTCGACTTCAGATACTGGAATGCAGTTTTATAACTTCTATGTTGTTGTGATAGTTCACATGACACTTGGTTTTAGAAAGAGCAAACTGAGTACGTGTTGTTTTTCCTGATTCTGCATACGGTGTGATTACAGGATATTTTGATTGTAAGCAAGCCTCTGAAAGACGGCAATGTTAAGAACAGATTTGATTAAAAAAAAAAATCAAATAGTTCAGCAGCCTTGTTTTGTCTAAGAACTCACAGGTAACTGTTTGTTAAGGAATGTGAAGATATATTTACTATTTAAAAATGAGTTTGACACTCAATTTGTCAAGGCTGTATAAATACGACAGAAAGGCCTTTTTCCCCATGCCTTACCAATGAATGAAGTGACTGCAAGCGGTATCAATTAACAGCCGGGTCCTACAGCTATGAGAGGGATATTAAACAGCAGGTTGTTCTAATTTTCCACAGTACTACCACTTCAATGCTTTCATCTCATCTGAGGCTGTTCATCTCATCTCTTAAGGGTGAGCAAAAGCCAGTGAGATAAGCAGCAACTATATAGCAATTAAATGAAGCGTATTGTCTTTCAGTAATAAGCTGTTCATACAGAATAATATAGATTTGAACACTGAGAGAGGGATGATGTTTTCAAACACTAGCAAAGATTCAGACTGAAATTTCCCTCAAGTATTTTAACAATAAAACAGTTACAATTATGCATTCCTGGAGACAGCACATAGACTTACTTTGGTAAACAGAGGGAAAAATAGCTAATTTAACTTAAAATTATTAATATTAATTAGTTTGGCTGTCTTAATACACCAATTTTATTGCTTCTTTTAAATAACTAAGTGCAGAGGGTTTGGGTTTTCTTCTTGTTATGCTTTAGTTATGCTTTACCATTAATTTTAGCCATATATAAACTGATTAGATTATGACAATAAACCAAATGTGCCAGCATAAGCAATCACTGTACATTTAGATACTCTATCTTTGCTTGCAGCAGAAAACCCAAATATCCACCACAGCTGTACTCACCTTCAGAAAGGGGAGATGCCTAAAAATAAAGATGCTTGTTAAAAACAAAACTAAAAGGAGCATCTATGCACATGAAATCCTTGCAAGTGGTATGAAGACAAACTGAGAACGCTATCTTGCAGACATAAAATCACCATTCAAGAAAGACTTGAAAAAGGGCAAAAGGAAGCGCACAACAGTGCATGCCAGTATAACGGTGTTTAGTCTGTCAAGACTAATAACATATCTCTTTTCAAATTCATGAGGCATGGGAAGTCTGGTCAGAGACAATTAGGCCATGCAATTGCATTAATTTTTTTCCTCCTGTGTTAAGTGTGGAAGATCTGGGGAAATTCCCCACAACACAACACTTTTGAGACATTCATCAGAGAAGTTCCTTCAAACTTCTTGAACATGCTGCAGTTTCTACAGGAGCAGATGGTGCTCCTGAGGAACCCAGTGAAACATGTGAACTGCTCATTGTGGTGCGTGAGCTCTCACGTGAAATTGCTCTGGTCCTAAAGAAGGGCAAGTAGCAAATAGGATTATAATGTTTTGAAAAGGTTCTAGGGAAATCCAGGAAACTACAGCCCACTGAACCTGACATCTGTCCCAGGTGAGTAAGGAAAAACTTCATATGAAAAGCAGAACTAGTGCGCTTCTGGATAAATATGATCTGTAAGGCAGAGGTCATGAATGCTTGGTAAACTCACATTATGCTTCTCATCAGCCAGGATATGATAACATGACCTAGTGCCGAGATTCCCCTGCAGCCTATGGAGAAGACCATGGTGAGGCAGGCTGTACCCCTGCAGCCCATGAAGGAAGGATCATGGTGGAGCAGACATATACCTGCAGCCCGTGGAGGACTCCACGCCAGAGCAGGTGGAGACACCTGAAGGGGGCTGTGACCCTGTGGGAAGTCCGCACTGGAGCAGGCTCCTGGCAGGACCTGTGGCCCTGTGGAGAGAGGAGCCCAGGCTGGAGCAGGTTTGCTGGCAGGACTTGTGACCCTGTGGGGGACCCACGCTGGAGCAGTCTCCTCCTGAAGGTCTGCACCCCGTGGAGGACCCACGCTGGAGCAGTTGGTGAGGAACTGCAGCCTGTGGGAAGGATTCACACTGGAGAAGTTTATGGAGGACTGTCTCCCATGGGAGGGACCCCAGGCTGGAGCAGGGATAGAGTGTGAGGAGTCCCTGCCCTGAGGAGGCAGGAGCAGCAGAGACAATGTGTGATCAACTGACTACAACCCCTATTCCCTGTTCCCCTGTGCCACTCAGGGGGAGGAGGGAGAGAAAACTGGGAGGGAAGTTGAGTCTGGGAAGAAGAGAGGGGTGGGGGGAAGGTGTTTTAGGATTTAGTTTTATTTTTCATTACTCTGATTTTTGGTAATAAATTAAATTAATTTTCCCCAATTCAAGTCTGTTTTGCCCGTGGCCATAACTGGTGAGTGATCTCTCCCTGTCCTTATCTCGACCCATGAGCCTTTTGTTATATTTTCTCTCTCCTGTCCAGCTGAGGAGGGGGAGTGATAGAGCGGCTTGGTGGGCACCTGGCCTCCAGCCTGGGTCAGCCCACCACAATGAGGATAACAGCAACACATGAAATTCAACATAGATCAATATGAAGCACTGCTCATTGAAAAAATCCAACGTAAAATGATGGGCTCTGACCTTCATTGCTCACATGTGAGATCCTGCAGTTATGACAGACAATTCTGTGGAAATGTCAGTTGCAATGCACAGCGGCAGTCCAAAAAGGAAACCAAGGTTAGGAAGTGGTAGGGAACAAAGAAGGAAATGGAGAACATCATCACAGCTCTGCACAACCTCATGTTGTATCTGCTTCTTCAGTACAGCATACACTCTAGGACTCCCATCCCAAAAAGAAACAACAAAAAGTTTGGAGAAGAGCCATGAGAGTAAGGTCAAAGTGAGGAACTGATTCCCATATGAGGAATGATTAAGTAAATGAGGTTTCTTCAAGCTGAAGAAGAGATTGTGGGGTGCAGGGGATTAATGAGGGAATGACTGCAGAGGAATGGATTGCCCGCTGCTTCTTCTAAAAGTGCGCAATGAGCCAACAGACAGCAGGTACGAAGCAAACTAAAGGAGGTGCATTTTCCTGTAATGCTAATCAAACTGTGGTACTCCTTGCCATTGCTACTGTGAATGCTAAAATTTTATAACGGCTCTGGGTAAGACTGGACAAATTTATGGGTAGCAAATTAATGGAGGATTGTTACATTCACACACTCACACACAAAAAAAATCCTCACCCTCTATGAGGTGGCTGAGTTTTATACTCCCAGAGGCTGGGCAAATACACAGGGAAGGAATCCTACGTGCTTGTTCTACCCCTGCTCCCCTCCCTAGGCATTTACTTTTGGCTACAGTTGGAGGCAGGATACTGGGGGGGTGGACCTCTGGTCTGACCCTGTACAGCTGTTCTAATGTTTTTGTAATCTCATTTATCATAAAAAGAAGCACTCATCCTTCTGTGACACTGAAGTGACTAAAAATTCAAAGAGAGTTGAGAAGAAGTTCAAATAAAGAATTCTGGTCTCTGTAAAACATTAAAACCAAGGTCAAAATCATAAGCTAAAAGGAATTGTTTCCCAACTCATGCATTTTATGATGCATAATGTGATATATGGCAAAGTCAGCTCAGGATTTTACAATGAGTATAATGTGTTCTGAGAAGGAAGAAATTAAAGCTGCATACAATAGACTTCCTGCTGAGAAGGTGAGAGGGGAGGGAAACTCAGCATCCCAAAGGATGCACTGGTAACAATCCCAAACCAAACGGAGAGATGTGAGTCATCAAAGCTGCAAGGCTATTGGAGAAAATCCAGGAAGCGACTTAAAATAGGAACAGAAGGGAAGTGGGGGGCGGGGGAGAGACAGAAATAAAGAGAAAGAAGAAAAAGAAATAATTTAAAACAAGAAAAGAGAACTTGGAGACAGTTGCCTGGAGCTGAAAAGCCATGCAGGTAGCCACACCACCAGCCTTTCAGGCCAGAATATATTTGTGGGGGCCTCAAAAGGGGCAACCCAGCATGCTTCCAGTAGCTCAAAACCAGCACTCCCTTCCGTCAGTGCTTACGCTGCGCATGAATGTGCAGCTGTGTGGTGAGCTAAATTCGGAAGCGATTCATCTATAAACTAACACCTTAGGGCAACCAGGCTTACGGTTCAGACTAACCTCAGGATCTCTCTGGGGAGTGGAGTTTGAGGATCAGGTATTGCTCTGCAGCTTGCACCCTCATCCAGACATCTGGGATATATACGTAGGTTAAAGACGTGGAAGCCTGAAAGAGGGGAAAGAAAGGCAGCTAAGGAACCTTATTTTTTAAGGTCATCTGTAATTGTGGTGTAAGTTTTTATTTTGTTTTGGTTAACTTTTTTCAGCCTTGTAATTGTAATTGTTGCCTACCTACAATAAAGATGTACTTCACTTGACCCACAAGCTTGTTCGGTGCTAGCAGACTTAGGTGATGCTGAGAAATATGAAGCACATTTCTTTGGGGATAAAAAGTTTGAACCGAGCGTGCATTCGGGCACTGCTAGTAAACCTGTGCCCTACCACCCCACTGAGAGATGAAGAGTTTCTTCAGCCAAATGACAAAAGCTGCTATGTGCTAACGTGCAAGGCTCCTGCAGTAAGTGCGCACCCGTGCTTCTCCTGCAAAGCTCACAGCACAGAGCAGTATCCTGCAGCCCTGGACAGGCCCATAGTCACCTCATTATTTATAGCCTTCTTATTATCAATTGCAAACTAAAATAGTATCTTTTCATGCTTTAGGAAATGTACTTTGGGTTTAAATTATGAGTTTCTATATTTTTCCCACCTGAAAAAAAAACCGGCATTCTTCTCCATGGCATGCTGTAGAAAAGACATCATTATTTAGCACTTAGGAAAGGAATGGTAAGGAGCTGCCTGCTCTCTTTAGGGCAAATCCAGGCATCATTAATGGCTGTGAATAATCATAGAAAGGTTTGGGTTGGAAGGGACCTCAAAGATCATGTAGTTCCAACCCCCCTGCCATGGGCAGGGACACCCTCCACTAGACCAGGTTGCCCAAAGCCCCATCCAACCTGGCCTTGAACACTGCCAGGGATGGGGCCTTCACAGCTTCTCTGGACAACCTGTTCCGGTGCCTCACCACCCTCACAGGAAAGAATTTCTTCTGTATATTGAATCTAAATGTCCTCCGTTTTAGTTTAAACCCATTCCCCCTTGTTCTGTCGCTACGCTTCCTGATAGACAGCCCCTCGCCAGCTTTCCTGTAGCCCCTTTAGGTACTGGAAGGATTTTATAAGGTCTCCCTGGAGCCTTCTCTTCTCCAGGCTGAACAACCCCAACTCCCTCAGCCTGTTCTCATAGGAGAGGTGCTCCAGCCCTTTGATCATCTTCGTGGCCCTCCTCTGGACTCTTTCCAACAACTCCACGTCCTTCTCATACTGGGAAAACTTACTTTGCTTACTTTTAACACTGATGTCACTAAAGCATGGGTTAACATTTTCAGTGCCACATGGCAAACGTCATTTCTGGTGCCTTTTGAATAGGCCACATGGATAGATAACGGTGTAAACTGCTTGCCTGTGGCCAAGTTCAGCTGCTGAGCCTGCCTGAAGCACTGGCAACTATTCCCTGATGCTTATAACTTCACGCGCGCTCTCCTACAGAAAGAGTAGCTCGAACAAATGCAGGTAGGAGGCAATTGGAGAAAAAGGCAGCATGTAGACCTTTTTCCTCACGGCTCTACAGCAGGAAAGGTGGTGGTCTGGCTGCAGCTAGCAGTCTGTCAGTTGGGTCACCCTGTTTGCCGTCCAGAGGAAGATTTCAGACAGGTAAAATAGCAGAAGAAGAGCAGAGAGTAAACGAGGGCCATCTCCTGCCATGGGCTGCAGAAGAAAACATGTTTAAAATTTGTCAACTACTTAGTTTTCCTGGTAGTATTAATATTGATAATTTTAGGAATAAAATTGCCAGATATTTTAGCACTTTATAACTCACTTTTCTAGACTTTCCTCATCCACCCCACCAGTTAGACCCTTCTATTGAGAGTCCACCTTGTAGACCATCGGTTTTTGTAGTATTCTTAGCGTGTTGTCAAAACACCCAACCGTTTTTTGAGCTTTTCTTCACCGCTCCTTGTTTTTCCTGATTTCCTCAACTAAGCTGACTGATCTGCTAAACCTCTCAATAAACAGACAAAAAACCCCTATTTATAAACAACTAGTGAGAATCTCCATAAATTGATAATTTAGGATGTGGTTTCACAGCAGTTTAAACATCAGCTAGGCTGCAGTGCTCCTGCCATCCCCAGCACAGCCCAGCTACCTGATCCCATTTCTTTTACTAGCACTTCCACGGCGGCACAGGAGGCCGGCTCAGCTGGAGACCAAGCTGCTTTCTGACTCGGGTGCAACTGTACAGCTTCGAGCGGCTGAAGCTGTGCTGGGACTGGGGCAGCCCGCTCCAGGTTCTGTGAGGAACAGCATCCTTGGACTTTCCTCAGCGACAAACTGCAGAGAGCTTTCTGTCTGCCTTCAGCAGGAGGTTTTTCAGCCCCGCTGACTTGTAACGTTATACAGGGATGAAGCACTGAGTGCTGTTGCCATAACGGGAAAGGG
>VWZZ01001820.1:73159-96337 GCA_013399095.1 Psophia crepitans
GAGAGAGGCGGGAGTGCGGCGTCCCGGGGCACCCTGGGGCGGGTAGTCGGCGGCGGTGGGGTGGTACCATTTTGCCCTGGTGCGGGCGGTGCCCCGCGAGGCGCTGCCTGGCCTACGCCATTTTGATGGTAGGCTGGCCCGGCCGGCGCCGGGGAGCGCGGGTGCGCTCCCTGAGGGGGCCGGTGGACGGATGCTGCCCGCAGGGGTGTCCTCTGGGGCCGGGAGCAGCCCCTTGCCGGGCTGCTGCGGCCTCTCGCTTCGCTCGGTTGTCGCTTGAATTAGTACTTAAAATGCTGCCTGATGCTGAGGGGTGAAATCGGCTTAAACGTCACGATGAGAGAGAGGTGCTGTAGTGAAGGGCTCCTGGAGCAAGGGTGGAGTTCCCTTGTTCATCTGGCGTGGGGTTGGGCACACGTTTGTGTTGCCTGTATGTGTTTCAGAGGGCTCTGCCGTCTGCAGCAGGAGCTGTCCTACGACAGGAGACTTTAAAAAATAACAGCAACTGTAAAATCCGCATATCGTGCCATGAAAAAACACCACCGCAATCTTTGCATGCTTTTTTTTTAACGTGAATCATGCGATTACTTTAACTGTTGATGTTTCCTTTTTTTTCTCCTAGGCAATGAGACAGCAGAAAAAAGGGAGATATATTTTACAAAGTACCCCCCCACCCCAACTTCCTGTGGCCTTAAAATGCCTTTTTGTCCCCTCTTGTGATGCTAATGCCATTGAACCCTAGTCCTTGGGGAAGAATGGGCAATAAAATAAAGAAAAAATAACATAGCTAGGATTCTAGGCTCTAATCTGCAAGCAAAGATTAGGAGGCGTAGGTTTGCACTAGTGTAGGAAGCTGTCTGGTGCATTTGTTCCGTGTTGAATTAGCTTGTCTAATGATAGCCTGAGTCATGTGTTAAATTACCAAACAGTGAAATTTTTGAATCTTTACAAGCTGTTAATAACCCTTGGTTATTGGGTGTAATAAACAAGCTTAACTCAAGATTTTTCATAGCTTAAATTGTTTTTGTGATCTGATACAAAGCAAATTTCATAACTTGGCTATAATGGATTGCTACATTTATTTGATCTGTGTAGTGCAAAGTGACATGTTATTAGAAGCTGTATATTTTAAGTATTGCATGTGACAACAATGTGGGTTTTTGGATGATTGAGTTGGTAGATACAAGTACTTGCTATGTAGCTAAAACTGAATTCTCTAACTCAACTGAAATTAGTGCTTATACTTTAAAGGACTGAAACCTTGGGGCAATGAATTTAAGTCCTTTGGATTAAAGTTTAATAGTGGGTACATGCAGTTATTTCTGCCATGCTTTTAACATTGTATTTGGAGTGGATGTAACTCATAACTCCTTTATTACTTTAAATTGGGTGTGTTTTTTGCTGCTTTCTAAAAGGCCTTCTGCAAACCAAAGATTTATGTACTTAACATTATTGTTTCTCAGGCTTGAAAGATTGTTGATGGATATTATCTTGTAGTGTGTGTGACTTAGTGGCTAGGTAATAAGAATCTGCTTGTTTCAAGTGTCAAGTTCGTTTATTGTTTGTTTTTAGGTAGGATGGAGAGGAAGTTTGCAGTGATATCCAGTGCATTCTGCGAAAGTGTGAAGGTAACAGCTATAAATTTTTTAATTTTGTTGGTCTAGAAGTAACACTACATTTCTATAATTGATCAGGAGAACAGATGCTTCCATTTCTTACATGATTTCCATATTTTCGTTTGTCAAAAGTATGGAATGTGTTAAGTGCCAGAGGGTTGTCATCTTCCTAGGGCTATGAGTGGGACAAAAAGGAAGAACAGTTACAGTATGTTGCATTTTCATAGTCCTGATCAAACTGATGAGTAATTATTTGATGGGGGGTTTTTTTTGAGCTCTTCACTGAGTTAAGGTCAACTCTTAGGTCACTAATGTATAGCTTTTAAATAAGCATGAAGACCCATATGATAAATCACTTGGCTAACTTGTGCTAAATTATACTGATTCTGGGGATGGTGCAAGTTATGNCGCTTGAGGCTGGAGCTGGCGGGTGAGGCTCGCACCTTGAGAGCCGCGGGCGGAGCGGGCCAGGGCCGGACGCAAGTCTGCGGCGGGGCCGCAGCCGCGGTGTACGGCAGCCCCGCTGCAGCCGCGGGGACGGAGGGGCGGACTGCAGGTCCCGGAATCCCTGGCGGCTTGGCNAGGGGGCCGGTGGACGGATGCTGCCCGCAGGGGTGTCCTCTGGGGCCGGGAGCAGCCCCTTGCCGGGCTGCTGCGGCCTCTCGCTTCGCTCGGTTGTCGCTTGAATTAGTACTTAAAATGCTGCCTGATGCTGAGGGGTGAAATCGGCTTAAACGTCACGATGAGAGAGAGGTGCTGTAGTGAAGGGCTCCTGGAGCAAGGGTGGAGTTCCCTTGTTCATCTGGCGTGGGGTTGGGCACACGTTTGTGTTGCCTGTATGTGTTTCAGAGGGCTCTGCCGTCTGCAGCAGGAGCTGTCCTACGACAGGAGACTTTAAAAAATAACAGCAACTGTAAAATCCGCATATCGTGCCATGAAAAAACACCACCGCAATCTTTGCATGCTTTTTTTTTAACGTGAATCATGCGATTACTTTAACTGTTGATGTTTCCTTTTTTTTCTCCTAGGCAATGAGACAGCAGAAAAAAGGGAGATATATTTTACAAAGTACCCCCCCACCCCAACTTCCTGTGGCCTTAAAATGCCTTTTTGTCCCCTCTTGTGATGCTAATGCCATTGAACCCTAGTCCTTGGGGAAGAATGGGCAATAAAATAAAGAAAAAATAACATAGCTAGGATTCTAGGCTCTAATCTGCAAGCAAAGATTAGAAGGCGTAGGTTTGCACTAGTGTAGGAAGCTGTCTGGTGCATTTGTTCCGTGTTGAATTAGCTTGTCTAATGATAGCCTGAGTCATGTGTTAAATTACCAAACAGTGAAATTTTTGAATCTTTACAAGCTGTTAATAACCCTTGGTTATTGGGTGTAATAAACAAGCTTAACTCAAGATTTTTCATAGCTTAAATTGTTTTTGTGATCTGATACAAAGCAAATTTCATAACTTGGCTATAATGGATTGCTACATTTATTTGATCTGTGTAGTGCAAAGTGACAAATGTTATTAGAAGCTGTATATTTTAAGTATTGCATGTGACAACAATGTGGGTTTTTGGATGATTGAGTTGGTAGATACAAGTACTTGCTATGTAGCTAAAACTGAATTCTCTTAACTCAACTGAAATTAGTGCTTATACTTTAAAGGACTGAAACCTTGGGGCAATGAATTTAAGTCCTTTGGATTAAAGTTTAATAGTGGGTACATGCAGTTATTTCTGCCATGCTTTTAACATTGTATTTGGAGTGGATGTAACTCATAACTCCTTTATTACTTTAAATTGGGTGTGTTTTTTGCTGCTTTCTAAAAGGCCTTCTGCAAACCAAAGATTTATGTACTTAACATTATTGTTTCTCAGGCTTGAAAGATTGTTGATGGATATTATCTTGTAGTGTGTGTGACTTAGTGGCTAGGTAATAAGAATCTGCTTGTTTCAAGTGTCAAGTTCGTTTATTGTTTGTTTTTAGGTAGGATGGAGAGGAAGTTTGCAGTGATATCCAGTGCATTCTGCGAAAGTGTGAAGGTAACAGCTATAAATTTTTTAATTTTGTTGGTCTAGAAGTAACACTACATTTCTATAATTGATCAGGAGAACAGATGCTTCCATTTCTTACATGATTTCCATATTTTCGTTTGTCAAAAGTATGGAATGTGTTAAGTGCCAGAGGGTTGTCATCTTCCTAGGGCTATGAGTGGGACAAAAAGGAAGAACAGTTACAGTATGTTGCATTTTCATAGTCCTGATCAAACTGATGAGTAATTATTTGATGGGGGGTTTTTTTTGAGCTCTTCACTGAGTTAAGGTCAACTCTTAGGTCACTAATGTATAGCTTTTAAATAAGCATGAAGACCCATATGATAAATCACTTGGCTAACTTGTGCTAAATTATACTGATTCTGGGGATGGTGCAAGTTATGTGACCAAATTTGAATGTAATTATTGAGGTAATGATCGTGCAAACTGTGGACAGACTGTACTATTGCATTGTGAATAAATGGATGACCACTCATTTGGATGTTTTTGAAATAGAGGCTTGAATTTCTTGTTTCTTTGGACATCATAATGGTTGCAAAAAGGTCCAAAACTAATTCAGACTAGTTTTCTTTCTGGTGCATATAAAATATCAACTTGATGGCTATTGAAGGCTGTTCTAGACTAATACTGAATTGGATGAAAAAGTGAATTTTTAGTCCTTGGTGGTTATGTTTCTCATATAGTAAGATGAGAGATGATGCTAGACCACAGCAAGAGCCATTTTCTACTTTAGAAGGTAATATTTGTTGTAATTTCAATTGCAGCCCTTCATGGAAGCACCATCAGGAGTAGAAGAGTACTTGGTACACACAGGTGGATTTTCCTGAAAGCTACGTATGTTCTGAATGATCAGCGGGGATAAATTAATATGATGACAGAGTAGCAAAATAATGTATGATCAAATTAGGTGTGTCATTAGCTTTGAAATTGAGGTACTGTACTTCAGGCATGCTTGTTGGGATCTAGAGCTGGGTAGGCTGGGGAGTTGTTGACTAGTTTATTTGGGTCACTGTCTGAGGAGCTGGTAAAACATGCCTGTCTGAAGTGTTCATACTAAGTCTGACAAGGATTACCTCAGATGGCTTTTAGTTGTGAATTTGCACTTTTTCAGGAGATACTAGTATAAGAAAATGTTTAGGCGAAGAAAACAAAGGGGATATCTAGTGACTTGTTTATATTAACACGGAAATGTTCCAATTTTTTTAATAAAATAGTAATTTTTTTGAAGAGTATAGTTGATATTGTCACCTTAACTTCAGGATCTGTATCGAATTTCATTTGACTCAAATGCTGACAACCAGCAGTTGGAAGGAAGGGAGGGAATCCATGAGAGTAAAACTTGGTTGTTCCTAATGGGTTGCGCTATATTGTGCATGAACATGTTGTAATTGGTTGTTCTACTCAAGTTTCTAGAATGGCATGAGCAGTTTCTAATAATGGGAAGGTCCTGATGAAAGATTTCCTGACAACTGTAGTACAACAGATAGAGGTAATATTAAGCTGCTGAATTTTTTTAATTGCAGTGTGTTGCCTTTTCAGTACATCTGCATGTGAAAGACAGCAAGCTTGTTCTGTGGAATATATGAATGTATGAATTGCTTTGCAGTTCCGAGTAACTGTTGCGTAAGTGGTGAATCATGATGAAACTGCCAAACCTGATATGTTGATGAGAAACTTCATACGGATCTGGCTACTGAGATGAAACCACTTCATTCTTTCAAGTTACTTAATCTTTCAATAATTATCCCAGTTGGTGTTACTTTATTTCTGTCCCCAAGTGCAAGCTAGATGCCAGCATGTCAGTAAGGATGTTGGTGCATTATTTAAACCTACCCACCTCATGTCCACGTTGACATGGATATGCGCTGTTGCAAAAGCTCGCATCTTTAAAGAGCAGAGGGAGGGAAGTGTTAGGCCCCTGTAATTTGAAGTATCTTGTCTTACAGTGGGTGAATAACAAACCCTAGCCATGTATTAAAGGTGCCCTGGAAAGGAAATGTTCCTGGTATTTGAAAGCTAGTGATGATGTTTACACTTTGACTCTTAAAAAAGCCTGTTAACCTAAGGCTCATTCAGATGTGAGGGTTTAGGAAAAGTAACATTAATAATTGGAGGTGAAATTTGGTGGTGAGTTGTAATGAATTCTAATTACGTTAAAGCTGTTTCAGCTCCACAACTGAACTAATTCAGAAGGACTAGAATGGCATTATTCTTGGAGCAGGCAAAAAGCATGCTTGTGAATGCTTACTGTGCATCAGCAGTATTAGTAGTGGCTTCCCTAAGAATTTCATTGCTACCCATGTATCTGAATTTAATTTTTTCAATGAAATTCACTTCAATTGCACTAGTTCTTGAGTATCCACAGATGGTTTTTACTAAGAAGCTAAAATATAAAGTATGAGGACAGGTTCTAATTTTCCTGTCTTACTACTACATCTATAATTTTGTTCCACTCCTTGTTAAAGAAAGGTACCTTTAAATACCTTGCTAACTACCAGCAGTTTCTTTTGAAGAATAGGCTTTGTCCCAGTATGTGGAGTTAAAACGTGGGTGTGAAACTTCTCGTGCAGCAGTGCTACCTATAAAATACTGTATTGTTTAGACAGGCAGTATTATAAGTAGGAAGTGGAGTGGCTTACGTGGCTGATCTAAAAAAAGTTGGAAGTAGCAAGCCTTGTTAGTGTAAGTAACCAGTGCATTTTCTGTCTTTGCAGGGGTCCTTGAAGGTTTCTTCTCAGTTGAAGGTATGAATTCCAATAAATGTTACAATTAATTTAGAAGCTTGATGTGGGAGTAATGCTTAAAACCATTGGTATGTCTGATAAGTGAAAAAGCTATCCCAAACCTGATTGATGGCTTGATGAAAAATGCATGTGAATCTGACTTCTGAATTTAGACTACTCTGACACCAGAACAGGTGAAGTGTTTGAAGATGATAGGCTTCATAGTGTTTACATATCCTGACATACAGCAAAACCGGTTTAACTACTGATAATTTTTAAATGATTGCTTTAAAAGGCGCATTATTGTCAAACCCATTTGTAGGCAGGAGGTGACATGTAAACTTGTATTACAAGTGGCATATAGAAGTGTGGTGGGGTTCGTGTTAATCTGTTACAGAAAACGGGGTGAAACAATCTATCTAGGCCTTATTTTGACCTGTCAGTTCTAGTTCAGAGGTAGTCTTGATTTCCTGATGCTTGCAGGAGAGTCTTACGTAGAAGAATATGGTCTGGATGCAGCTTTTTATTTAATGCTTGCTTGTTGGTGGATTTTAGCTTCTGGAGTTTTTAGTGTTTTGATACAAGCTGAGAACCAGGCATTAGCTACTTTTCAGAAATAACTTTTTGATTCTGATAGAGGGGGAACTATATGTGATTGGTTAGTTGTCTATCATAGTTCATAAGTCAAGTTGAGCAATAGCTGGCCAAGAGAAGCAAAACAAATCTTACTGTGGCATGACTACACTTATGAGTTATGTTTTGCAGAACTTGGGGAGTACTGATGCTGAGTCAACACATCTTTAGTAATGCAGTTTGGTCTGTCTGACAGACTGAATGGCAAGTTGTATTTTGAGTGATGGAGAAACCTTCTGAACTCACGTCCTTTTTTTTTTGACAGGAAAATGGTTCAATGTAGGAACAAATGCTCTTAGCTTATTCAGGTATGTACTTGAAAAACTTCTAAACACTTTCTCATTTTAAGTCTTAACTCTGTGCTTACAGTTCAGAGTTTTTTTCTATTATAACAGTTGTTGATACACTTAATACAGTAATTGATCAATTGATCTGGTAAGTTGGTATAGTATTTAATTCTGTACAGCTGGAGTTTTAGAACCCTTGTTTGCCAAGGCAGAATGCATGCTGATCGCTGTACCTAACCTTGGTTAGCTTTTGTACCTTCATGCAAAGTTTTAAATAAGTGTATATTGTTATTGCAATATGTCAAAGGACTAGAGAATGTTTGCAATACAAAAATTAGTCTTATAGAAAACCAGTACACTTACTACTAAATTCATGTTTTCTGTATTGCTGTTGTCTCATCTGTGATGATCCTATCCCGAACCTGAATTCCGTGTTGAAAAACCTAATACGGATCCGGAATCTGAGACGAGACCAAAAGATTTAATTCAAACATTCTGAAAAGTTACTTAAAATATCTATGGGCTCTTACATTCTTTACGGAAGTGATATTTTAATGTATACAGTGTTGTGTACTTACTTGCAAATTGAAATTTCTCCCTCAAATGAACTGTTAATTTAGACCTTGTTCTCTTTTTCCAGTGAACAGTTGGAATACTTTGTCAATCCTGCCTGACACATGTGGATCATCTGTAACTCCTGTGGAAGTGTAACACCTGAAGAGTTTTTGTGTCTGAGAGTGGGATGCTGTGCTCTTTAAAAGCCTGCTGAAACAGCTGCCACAATTTTATTTAGTGGATACTGTTTTCACAAACTGCATGTGAACCAAAATCACTGTTTCTGCATATTTAAAATAGCACTTTTCCCAAAATGTTGAGCTGCCCTCTGTAGGAAGGATAGCAGCAATGTTAAGAGAAACAAGCGCTGAGCTTCAATACGTAGAAAAAAAAAACAAGAGTAATGGCCCTTTTAGAATACCATGAGGGTATGCAGACTTGCTGACACTGAAGATGCGTAGTAACTCAAAACAATAGAACTCGCAGGTAGGCCCTGTACAGACACGGAGAAGGCAAATGGGTACACAAATTCAAACCAAATGAGTCTGCTTTTTGAGTGCTGTCCACCAGGAGATAGGACAAAGTAAATAATGTGAGGGTGGTATGGCAGCATAAACATGAAACACTTGTAAGAAGAATTCAGATGTCATGAGGAAAGCTGTGGTTACAGAAAAGGCAAGGTCTAAAGCTTGCATTGCTGTCTGTATCTCGTGTGAGGGAGAGAAATTGGGGTTTTATGCTCTGCCACTTGGGTATGGAAAGGCCAGCACCACAACAGTGGAACTGCCCTTCTGGCGCTGTTACCTGCTTGCTGTGTGTGGGGAAGAAGGTCAGTAGTGGGGGAAGGGAGTACCTGCATTGGAGCTTAGACTTTGAGCAGTCACTTGAAGACTAACAGTGCTCTGTCACAGTAACAGTATATTTGTTGAATTGGGCAAATTGGCACTCTTCCTCAGAGTGAGGGATCATAAATTGGTCACCAAGTAAATTGGTAGAGCTAAGGTTACTGAATCGTTTAAAAATGCAGCAAAATACAGAAAAACTACCCTATAGACTGCAGCCGGAAGTGACGACATTGGATGCCAACAGCTCTCTTCCTTCATCGAGTTGGAGGAATTCCTGTAGCTCATGGAATGTACCTATTTCTAAATGACAGATTCCATGAAAAGCCCAACTTTCTGTCTGTGTCAGAAAATGCAAAACTGCAGTAGCAGTGCCTAAAGCATTGGGAATGTCAAAAATAAGTTTCCATCTGACTCATAAAATGCACAGTAAGGATCTGACCAAACTCGGAGTGTATTGTCTCACTGAGCATCTATGCTTTGGTGGTTGTTAAAAAGCTGTTGCCAGCTACTTTGGCTGAAGACTGCTTCTTTTCAGCAAGCAACTGTGTAAATCCAGTCTATTGAACGTATCAGAGTCACAGAAACTGACTACAGCACAGGTTTCCCTTCATTGCTTTCAACAAGATTTATTATTTCTGTTAATGAATGTTACTGACAAGGGTAGGTATTTCCATGTGCCATGTTTTGTACATGCTCTTTCTTGAATAAAGATGAGGATGTGAAAAACCTACTAGCTGTTGCAGATCAGGTCTGTAGTTGCACCATGGCGTTCTTGACAGCTTGTACTTTCTGAAAGCTACGAAGGCAACGTGACCTTGTTGCACCGACTGGTATAGCACATACTGGACTCCTGATTTTCCACATTGTGCTTGAGTGACTCCTGAACTACACAAACTGTTAGTGATTGTGCTCTTCAGAAGTAGGAAAGGACCAGTCTCCTGCCCACTGCAGTTCTATGAAAAGTCTGGGTGGTAAGTCAGAAAGTTACCAGTCCTAGCAAGGTCAGCCTCTCTTAGAGGAAAAAAAGATTTCAAAGACCAGAGAAATGTGTAATGCAGCAGCAGTACTTAGTAAGTAGTTTGTTAGGTACTCTGAAAAGAGCTGTGTATGACTTGCATTAGAGGGTTGGAAGGGTATGTGGCATGTGTTTTGGAATGCAAAGGTACCATCTTACCCTTTGGGTTGATGCCAATATGAAATACGGAAGCTTCTGTGAGGAGATGCTGTATGTGTATCCAGGAAAATTAGTGAGAATGAGTTACTCCTGTGATTTCTGGGATCAAATAAGATGAGGTGATGTTATTTTGCATATCAGGTGGTGGAGGCATGTCTCCAGAAGCAGTGTTTAATCATGAAAAATAGGTACCTCTCACCTGGCATAGAAAATGGTAGATGTGGCCAGTGATAACTGACTTTAGCTGCAAAATTTCTTGTGAACGAATACTTGTGTGCTATAGGGCTGCAGAAGATGGATAACCAATGAAAAGTGTGTATTAGTAGTACAGAAAGTCTGATACCTAGAAAAATGAACACATTTTAACTATGACATGCTCTAGAAGTTTTAGAATATGGGACTAGTGAAAATTATGTAGGAAGATGAGTTTTTGTAACTAATTTTAAGATGGAAAGAATATTTGTAATGGCTTTTCACTTGGTAGGGAGGATAATGTGTTTGCAAACCACTTGTGAGTTCTGGTATGTTTTTGGATTTTGTACAAGTGATAGAGATACGGAGATGTAGTTGTGAAGAGTTACCGGGTGACAAGTTTGGAACACATGGCATGAGATTGTTCTGTGCAAAAGTACTTCCATTAAACTGCGGTTTTGCGGAATACCTTGCGAGGTTTAAAGCTTTGAGTTCAGACTGTGCAGTAAACAGCATGAAAGCACTTTGCTTTTTTGTGCTTCAGTCTGGTGAAATCTTGCACTAGCCATCATTCGTGTTGAACTTAGAAGTGTCACATGGCTGTTGGGCTGTGGTCCAAGAAATCAGTGGTTAGACAAACTTTGTTCTGGAATATTGCCATGGATTGGTCTGAGTTACTGGGGGGAAAAAATAGGGCCCTTTTTGAGTGAAATGAGTGATGTGCCCAGAAGTGAGAGGAGTACCTTGCAACCACAAGGAAGAGTAGCTCTGCGTAAGCGCTTTATTGCCATTTAAGTAATGAGGTCCCCATGAGGGTGGGAGGTTTTGTCTGGCTGAAGAACTTGCCTTGCCAGTGGAGACTGTAGATCTATAAACAGCATTGCAAGTGAGCGAAACTAAGCAGTGGTTATCTTGCCACAGCACCCCCGCAGCTATGTGAGCATATTAACTGGTGCTTCAAGTAGCAGATCCTAGTGTACAGAAATTTCAGCATAAGCTGTAACTGTCAGGCTACCAGCTTGCAAAGTGTGCTGTCTTGGCTGTACTGTGTGCCAGCTTCAGTGGGGCAGCTGCCTTCTGGTGCTGTATAAGCAGTAAAGCTTGGGTATGAGTTCCACCAATTAAAAATGGGCATTGAAGTTAAGTAATGATAAAGGAACTCCTTAAGACAGTCATGCATGGATACAGCAGAGCAAGCAAAGTGTTAGACTTTGCTCAAGGAAAGGTATTCTCTGTATTGGAGAGTATTTAACCCAGACCGTGGATCAGTAGTTTCTTGGCATGCCCCTCCCGCAGTTCTTACGGCGGAATTTGAGTTAGAATTGGAGGATGAATTTAACAGGTCACTGTTAATTTCAGGTGAGTGGAGTACAGATGGAGGCCTTCCAACGCTGTGTAAATGGTGTATGTGTCCAATGATTTACATTCTCTGTACTTCAGTTATTAGAACTGCTATTACAAACATTTTTGCTTGTCTGCCCTTGTCTGTTTCCCTTGGAGGATATAAACTGGAAAGTTCAAGTGATGAATTAATTTTCTTTCAAATGTCATGTGGCTTTTTAGTTGATAGTCCAGTTGAGCTATCGGGGCTGTGAAGACAGTACTTCTCTGCCATTGTCTGAAACTTCCTGCAGGCTCCGGAGGACAAAGTGGTGTTTGATGCTCAGAAGAATGGCTGTATTGAGTGGGACAAAGTCTGCCTTGCTCAGTATTCTGTCTGAGGATGACCAGTGTAAGGAACAGGAGAAGTATAGAGAGCCTTTCCAGCAGTTTGCTTGGGAATTTCCTGAGGAGATTTTAATTTGTGTTTGCTCCTTTGCAATTAAGACTTACATCCATTTAAAAAGATGTGAAACATTAATGTTACGTGGGCTTTAAAATATGTGAAGTAGGGCATATCTTAGTAACTGCAGGGAGAGGGGATTGGGAGGGGGCTGAAGTAAAAGTGTGTGTTTTCCTCTCTGAAGCCTATGTTGCTTTCAACTCTCATGTTAATGAAAACAGTGGTATGTGGAGTCCAGTTAACTCCCCAGTGCTAGGCTAGCTCTACTGTTGAGAGTAGCTATGTTGGAGGTGAAAATTGACAGTACTGATGTGTGCCCTTACTCTCAGTACCCCTGAGCTACACTTCAGGCTTCCGAAGCCTCTTACAAAAACAGCAACCAGTGTTTTTTTTCCCTCACTGGAGATCTCTAACTGAATAAACACTGTTCCAGCAATGGTGGTGCTAGTTTTATGGTTGCTGGTAAAGAATGATTAAAATCTGTCCTAAAATAAAATTGAGTCATATGTGGAAAAAAGCGAGAAAGATTAATGGATTGAAATGCTTAGACCTTATTTTGAAATAGGTAAGTTGATTGAAAAGTATTTTTAACATCTTAGGGTCATTGAAGAGGAAGAATATACAGCTACCATTAAATCAGTGTACTTCATCTTACGTTGATGAAATAGGAAATAACTTGCCCTAGCCTTAGTTGTTTGGGCTTTTTTCCCAGTCAGAATGAGGGATGTTGCAGATTACTAGAGTCCCAAAAGAAACATTTGAGACTTAAACTCTTAAGTGTGTTAGCTCTGGTAGTTAGGTCATTTTCTGCATCAGAAAATGAATCGTGTCACTGTCTTAGTTTAATTATTTGTCTTAGTTTAATTTCTTGCACTCCATCAGACAAGTGCAATATTGAAACTGAGTGGTGGTTCTTAATGTCATTTAGACTTCACAAGTTATACAGTTTAGAGTATGATTATTTGTTTCCCAGTATATCTTAGAATAAACATTGTCTGAAGAGAGTTGGATTATGTAGTTTGTGGTTCTGAACATTTTATTAAGCTTCTTACTATTACAAACAAAAGAGAGGTTTGTGGGCATTGATGCTTCCCCCCCCAGCCCCGCCCAGTTTATAGATTATAAACCACAAGTTTAACGGCAGGAACAGGAGCTACCTTCAGAACATCTTAAAATAGTATTTTATAATAAGTGGTATCACAGTGCTGAGAATGTTCCCCCAAAAAAACTTAATGGAGGGAACAGTGTCTGGATTTTTTGAAAACATTTTTGAAAAAGTGCCACTGCAGTTGCCAGAACTGGTTTGTCTTCATTTATGTGTACTTGCACTTACTGTGTTCTGTTACTAGTGAAAAGTTGCTCAGCAGAGTTTCTGCTCACTTGGTGTGCAGGCTGCAGGGATGCCATTGGCAGGGTTGACTGCAAGGTGTTTGCTGTGGGTTTGCCCTTAACTGCTATGACAAGATGACTGGAAATGGTATGAATACTTTCTCCTGGGAGTTTCATGTAGTTTATTGTTTTATAATAACAGTTGTAGTAACTGCTAGATGTGTTCTATAAAAGTGTAGCCCTGCTACGAGCCGTGCTGGATATGGGAAAGTCCAAAGCTTTTTAGCTTGCAAATATGAAGATAGTTTGCCAGTTCACAGATTTTAAGAGAGACCTCACTTGTTCTTGTGAGGATCCAAAATTATCAAGAAGTGAAGACCATCTGTGCTACTGCCTGATAAGGTGGCAGGAGGAGAAGCATCCTTTTAGATGTTTTCCCCTTATTTGAGGGTACACTTCTTAAGGAATGCTTGAACCTCTTGGGGTTGTCTGAATGTGACAGCCTATGGTGCCTCTGACTTGCTGTAGGGAGAGGTGGCAGTCCTGTAAGGAAAGGATATTCTTTGCATACAAGACTAGGGTGTCTGGATATTTGACTTTTAAGTGTGACTTGAGTATTAGAATGCTCGAGGAGTAAAAAGTCAAATACTAAATGAAAGCTCTTCCACCAAAGGAATCAAAAAGAAGTTAAGATGCACAAAATCCACACTGCAGTGACACCAGCATAACTTCCTCCCCTCGGATGTGAACCTCCAGGTAGTGCTCCCAGCCTCTGGCCTCAGGGCAGCAGTTCTGAGGCTGTGACATACTGTGGGTGATACTGTACTTTGGCCCTTCTGATTCCAAGTTTGAAGTTCCCCTGCCATGGTTATGTGGAGGTTCTTTTGAGTGGTATGTCATTAGGGAGTGGTGGTGTAAGGACCACAGTCTTCCTGATGACTATTACAGGCCTGCACTAACATTCAAAGGAAAAAGCCACTTAGCTTCTGTTTTGCATTGAAGAAACTTGGCAGTGACTAGGATGGTTGCCTATAATGACCCTGTTTTCTATCCTCACCTCCCTCTGAGATGAAAATGCTCTACCAAGAAGAGGTATTCTGTTATTCGGGGTAGTTCCTTTGAGGTGTTTTGCATCTTGGTCTTACCTGCTGTTTTTCCCTAAAGGCTAGTCTGGGCTCTCTGGTTGTGATTTTTTCCACTGAAGTATGACCAGAAAATATTTTAAGTATTGTTGATTCTCAACCAGGAAAGCACTTTTAAATTGATAAAAAGAGTATGCATGTTCGGGCCTTTCTGAAGTTATAATTGCTGTAGAAAGAGCAGACCACCTATGGAAGCTTGGGCTGTCTCTCAGCATGAGCTTTCTTACTCTGGGCCGCGGTTGGGACCTTGGCATTCAAAACTGTTGTGTAGTCCTCAGCTCTGTCCTGATCTCCTAAAGATGCTATTCTTCCTCTTCTGTACTAGTCCTGTATTGCTTTCCCCAGAAGAGTTAAACGTCACAAGAACCAAGGCAAAAATACAAAATTACAAGAGACTAGTACATATTCATTCAGTATTCATCTCAGAAAAGCTGTAAGAGCAATAGTATATGGAACTTCAGTGAAGGGAAGAAAAAAAGTCTCTGGGAAAATTTTGTGTCTGGGACTCAAGGATACAATAATCACATTCAAACACCTGTGGAGTTATAAAAACAAGACTGGTTCCTGTAATTGATGTGGTTTGACAGCTGCGATTTGCTCTTCAGAAACCAGGGACAGAGTCTGCAAATAAGAGTCACTGATGAGATAAATTGCAAATCTGTCAGGAATGACAGCTAGCTGGGCTTCAGGTTGTTTCAGATGTGGAAGGAAAATACTTCCTTCACCACTTCTGTGTTGATGCTGGGCGCTCTGTGTTGGGAAGTTCCAGGCAATAAAGTAGGAGTTAGAAAAAAGGTGGACGGTGAGTGCAGTTCTTTTCTATTCACAATTAATATAAGCAGGGCTAAAAATCAACTGTACTTTTTTGTATAGTATTCTCAGAAGAACCATAACCATTTTTCTTGTTTAGAAAGATCTCAGTTCTGCAGAAACAGGCTCTGTTGAATTTTCTCTCCATGCCTATTTTGAAGGCTGGTTTGGAAACAGGCATCTCTCATTCATTAAAAAGGCAGAAACAAACTTCTGTGAAGACGATAGCCTTTTCTGTAGCAGCAGCAAAAAGAAGCATCAGCAGGATTGGCATCCTGCCCTGGAAGCAAACATCCTGAGCTTCTGCTTGAGCTTCCAATACAAGTATGATGAAAAGCTTTTAAAAAATTCCTGGGCTGTCTTTATTTCATATACAGTCTAATCCTACCTCTCAAATTTGGTGATTAAGATAAATAATACAAAAAATGTTCTGTCTGGGGCCAAGCTACAGAAAGTTATCCGTGAGATACTTGCTTTCTGTGGTTGGTTCCCCTTTGACTGGGATTTAACCTCGATACGAACTTTATGTAGTCTTTGTTTGGGGAGCACAGACTGCTTGTTAAGAAATGTGACTGGCAGTTGAGGAGTCGGAGCCTGAGAGGGGAAATACTAATGTGTTATCAGCACTTTTGCCATCAGCATGAGGGTGGAAGAACCCATCTGTGTTACCTCTGAGCTATAGGAAATGGGTGAATTGCTAAGCTGGGAATGTCTCATGTTTGGTTTTGAAATGTATTTGCATCACATGTGCATGGCTTATTGAAGTTCCCACCTTAATGCCCCTCATTTCTGGTTCTAATTTTTTTCCATTGCATGCTTAGACTGGAAGAGTTCATAACATTTTCAGACTAAAAGATTCTGCATGTTGCTCACAGCTTCTTGGCTGCAGCATATCTGTATCAATACTGTTGATCTGAAATTGGTTGACAGTTTTCATGCATCAAATTTACTAACCAGGACTGATTTTTTTAATAGAGGCTAAAGGGATTAAAAATAAATGTAGACACTAAATTACAAACATTTACCTTCTAGTGTACATGAGAAGATCTCTTGAGTAAGTTTTTTGTAATTTTTCTTGAGACACATAAGCTGTTGCTGTGGATTGTGGCAGTAAAATCTAAAAGCACCTGAACTGGAAGGGTGTGAAAGAATTTACAAACTCCTGCAGTTAGCTGGCATCAGTGATTTGAACAATTTTTTTATGCTTGGATATGGATACTAATCCTGCTGAAACTGAGAATTGATGTATTGGCAGTAAAAATTTATATTCTGACACAGTTACATTGTGTTCTCCGGCTGGAGAATGCAAGATCTACTAGAAGTGTTTTGGTTAATTTGAATGTGGCATCGATGAACAAGTTTACAGGTTTATTAGCCATGTATTCAACTAGTCATAAACTGATAGGAGATTTTTTTTTTTAAAAAAATGACCCTGATTAAAATTTACAAAATAAAACTTCCCTGTAATTGTTCTTACTTGCTGCTACTTTTAAGATCTAAATTTTTAAAAAAGAAAAAACAACCTTGTATATTTTTACAGGATCAGAGAGACACTTCTAAATTTAGTTACTGAATGCAGATTGAAAGCATGTTCTTCATGTGTCCCCTGCAGATCACAGAATAGCAATTCATTTATTTAGTGCCCAGTTGCTAGGTAAATTTAAAACCTTACTTCCCTGAACTAAATTACTGCTTCTAGCAGCGTAATGCAGCTGTATTAGTTGTACCACATTAAATGCCAAATTTGTTCAGGTTTGAGAACAGGTTATGTTGCCCGTACTGTCCTGTGCAAAACAGCAGAGAGATACCTGGTTACTGCTACACGAGCTGGAGAGGGTAAACTTATACGCATGTGCTGAAGCTCTGTGTTAGCTTAAGATCTAATTCTAGTGTCTCTCAAGGCCCACATAAAGGTAGATAGTCCAAAAAAAGACTTGAAAAGCAGTGAGCAGAGGCTGAGGTTCTGATAGTAATAGTTCTCATCCTTGTGCTCTAGGCTGGAGTTTGTGCTGTACATGAGAACTCCCTTAGTGCAGCACACTCCAGGAATATCTCTCTCTCAAAAACAGGCAGCCATATACAAAAGGTTGTATTGTCTCTGCTTGTGATCTGCAGAAACGCTGCATTTATGTTGTCACTTCTGCCTTGTACCTGGCAAGGACTGTAAAAGGGGAGGAGGGGGAGATGGTTCTATTCTTACAAAGACCTTGACAACACAAGGTTATTTGCACTCACCCATGCTTGAAAGGATTTTTGGGTGGTTTGGTTACATGTTAAGTAGCCTGGAAGACTTATCCTTAAAGCTGTGTTTTGCAACTGCTGTATCAGGCACTTTTCCTCCTGAGTAATCAGCAATGTCATTACTAGTCAACTGAGCAGGCCTGGGATGTGAGCCCAGTCACTGGCAACTGATCGTCCGTGCTGTTTAAGGGTTAATACAGTCTGACAGCAGAAGCCTGGGCCAGCTAGCACACTCACATGTAATGTTTGGGCATGGTTTAGAGGTTAAGGTGAGAGCTTGGCTGTGGGATCGCAAGCCGTGCTGTCCACGTTTGTCTTAGGGCTGGAGAACAGCCCATGACCTGTCCCACCTACTGTGTGGCTGTGGCCACTGTGTGCGTGGTGTGGTGTGCATTCCTGGGAAAGATGCCCAGACCTGGGGGAGAATATTCTGTGACCTAGTGATGTGCCGCCTGCCTTTGGACATGGGCTTAATGCACAGAGTAACTCACGTGGGGTTAAATAGATCCCAAGGGACCCTCTGCTTTTGTTCCACCCTTCAGCTGGCTTTTACAAGTGTGCCAAGTACTGGAATCTCGATGGCTGCTGGTCAGGGCAGGAATGTAAGGGCGGCGCTGGGCGGGTGTCAGGGGTGGAGGAAGATCTAAATAGAGCAGAAAGTTCTGCATTGACACTTTCACTTGTGGCTCTACTCGGTGAGTTGCAGCTTCAGCACTTGGCTACGTCGCACTGCGCAAGTGGACAGGATAGCACTACTGTCCTGAGATGACTTGGAGATGTTTTAAAGATGGATACCGATGAGGAAGGCTCTCTGCAGTTCTCTTACATGAGTCCTTCTAATAAGGCAGAATGCGCTAGGATGTGGAGGAATCTGTTTTCTCCAGCTTCTCCATGCTAATTTGAGGAAAACTTGGGGGAGGGATGAACACACCTCTCTTCCACGTCTTTGCTGAATATCTTGTCTCTTTTTTTTCCTCCATGGAGCTTTGCCAGACGCTGACCTAATGGTAATACTCCTCTGTGTAAGACCTTTAAAGCGTCAGATACTGTGGGGAGCAGGACAGCAAAGGCAGTAGTAGTTGTGTCCTAACCCTCACTTTTGTACCCACGGCAATAGTAAAGCAGTATTTTATTTTTATCTTTTGACTGGGGAGCCTCTTCCCATAGTTCCCTCTCGCTTTATAAGCTTGAGCTGTTTGTATAGGAAGGTTGCAGTTTATAGGTCTATAGTGGGACAAGGAATATGTGATTAGAGGGAATCTGGAGGAAGAGGAACATTTGCACATATACTTCTGCGGGAAATGGGAAGGGTTTGGGCTGAAAGGACGGATTAGTGATTGCATGTTCTGCTTGCTGCAATGACAGGGTGTGTGTACCATCAGGCTGAAGAGTTACGACCAACATTTAGTCTCCAGTAGCAGGTATTAGCCAATGGAAACATGCAAAGATACAGCAAGCATGGATGCAATAGTGCTTTCTGGTATGCTCCCTCAGCCTCCACTAATTTTTGCCACAGACTTTAAATTGGGGTAATATCTTTACATTTCATTTTAGAAAGGAGTTTCGTCCATTAATTAGGCTAGTTACTTTGGGGGGGTGTTATGTAAATACCTACAGCTTCATGTGACAATGTTTTCCCCAGCTTAGTTGTATGTGTGTAAAAGTAGCTCTTTTTTGCTATCTGCCAGTTTGATTTGGTGTCTCCTTGGTCTTCGTTGGAAGAAAGTGAGCAGTTTTCCTCCGGTTTTCTCTGTGCCACTTCCAACTTTGTAGGCCTGAGTTATGTTCCCTCATTTTTTTCTTGTCTGTGTTGAAGGTACAGGTTCAAAGTAACTCCTGAAATTGCTTTTTTTGTCAGTAAGCGTAGGGCACTTACAGTTCTTTGTTACAAGACTGGTCTGAGTGATAGCAGTCAGTTTGGGATGGCTTTGAGTTGGCACTTCCACATAGGCATGGAAGTGACTTCACTGTCCCGTGTGTGTGCAAAAATGAGTGCTCTCCTCCTCCACACCTCTTTCATTACTTACATGTCAACCTACAGCATACTGCAAAATACATTGACTTCTACAATGATTGCTCTGAACCCATGGCTGATAAATGACTGTTTTAAAATCCTCTAACCTAAATTAGAAAACCAAAGTTAATGGAATGTGAACTAAACTACCTTCTGCTTCTGTTGTGCCTTTCACATGTCAGCTCTGGAGCATTTGATTTCGGGTAGGAGATGTACCTCTGTGTGTGTGGGTCATGATGACTAGAAAGAGTAAAAAGCAGCAATTGGTATTGGAAAGGACTTAAACATCGATACTCTGCAGGACTAAGCAGTCCAATACCCTTTCTTTCACTGTGCTATAGCACAGCTGTAAAGCAAAAGGGAGAGAAGCAGTTCAGAAAAATTGCTTCAAGACCTTCAGTCTGTATATAAAAGATGACACCAAAAGAATTAATGGAAGAGTCCCATTCCTCTTCACTGTCAGGCTTGTTCTCTGCCTGCGACTGTCTGGGCAAATATTTAGCAGAATGCAGGGGGTTTCAGCCTCAAAAGCCCTGAAATGTATGGTGTCAAGTCTGTAGGCGTAGACTCCTCATCCATCTTGCAGAACTAAAAGAATTAAAAATTAGTGGAAAAAATAGTTACTTTGGTTTTCAGATTCAGACATGGTTTTTTCGCAGATCTCAAGAAAGAAACATCGGTTAGTGGATAGAGTTGTATTTGTGAAGATCAGAATAATCATATCACAACCACAGAATCCATCCATCAGCTGAAGCAGGGCCACCTAGAGCTGGTTGCTAAAGCCCATGCCCAGATAGATTCTCACATCTCCAAGGATGGAGACTCCACAGCCTCCCTCTGCAACCTGAATCAGTGCTCGGTCACCCTCATAGTGTAAAAATGTCTCCCAACGTTCAGAGGGAACCTCCCCTGTTTCAGTCTGTGCCCGCTGCCTCTGTGAACTGTAATCACTGGATTTGCACGGGTTTTTTTGCTGCTGTTGTTTTCCTGATTTAGTTGAAAGGTGTTTGAAGAGTTAGCAGGGTCAAAGTTAGAGCCTTAGAAATAGTTTAAATGAATGGGGGAATAGCCTTGATTTTGTTTTAATTAGTGCTACCCCTGCCTAGTTTTGGAAAAGTGAGAAGATGCTCAAAGGATATAACTGGAAAAAAGTTAAAACAAAATATTACCATTAGTTAAGCTTAGTCTTTCTTTGCTGAAAATGTGACAATGTTAGATTGCCTATTAAAGTGTAAGACTGAGCCGTTCAGTTGTACAGATAATGCTTTCTCCTGAAGAATTTCACGTCTGATTTATCTCCTTTTAGTTGATTTCTGACTTGCATTTTTCTCTTAATAGGCACAGGCCTTGTATTTTGTAACTCAGCCCATCTTCTAAGACATATATCTGACTGCTAGAATGAACAAATGAAACATACTTCTAATTAAACAGGTATTTCCCCAAATAGTCTTATTTTAGCAAGTATCTTCCAGGGCAAATAAGCCAGTGACCAGCTGCACACTGCATGGAATGAACTGCAGACCTTTCCTGAAGTCTGATATAATATACAGACATATTAGTAACTTGGCAGACTTACAAGGAGGCTACGGGCTAGGAACCAGTTGGAAACTGTATTGCTAAGAAACCCTGAGAGCAGCTGAATCATTTCAGAATTGTGCTGTGGCAGAGGTGGCACAGGGGGCTTGTTCTGGTATTACAAGCAGTGACGCTGGCGGTAGGACCAGAGTGAAAGGCATTGCAGACACTGAAGGCAAGATTCCTGTTGAGTCTCCTAGATTGTCATTTTTTCTTTAGAGTAGAATTATTTAACTGTACAAAAGTAGCTCAAAAGCAAAAATTAGACTTCCAATCTTATAGTCAAATTAATTTTTCACTGCTTTATCTGTGCAACTCTGTACTTGGTCCTGTTGTAATACCTGTTGGTCCTGTTGTTTTACTGTGGATGCTCAGACATCCAGCTGTGGCCTTAGTGCGGTTCTACAGCGGTTACAACAGGGCTGAAGCAGGCAGGGGGTTCATATTCCAGGAAAAGTTAGGAACTAACACAACTTTCTTTACAGTGAGAAGTTGTCAGGCTTTCAGACAGGTGCAGTGAAATTCCTTGTGGAGATCCAAGTCACCAGATAAGTACCTGCCAAAGTTCTTGGCAGGGTGTATTTTCAATAGATGTTCTACATGATTAAAAGAAAAAAAAGGAAAAAAAAAAACCCCAACACCCTAGTTTTATGATTTCAGGGTTCTTTTCCTGGGCATTCCACTTTTGTCTTTGTCCTGCTGATATTAGGGCTAATAACGGAGCTATATTTAGAGGAACTGCATGTCAGACTCTTTGCTTTCTTCTTTCTACATTAAATTTCAAAGGGTCAAATAGCTGCAACTCTGACTCTGGGTCAGCTGTGATTTTTAAATGAGGGTAAAATCTGTTCACTGCATTTGTCCTAGTTATCCTAGTCTTTTTAGTGAGTTTACTTCCATTTCATGGAGGAAAAGGAAAGTGCATTAAAAGTTTTCTCTCTAAAAATGGGCCTGAAAGTGGCAATTGCTTTCTCAGGAGTTTGCCACATGGAGTTAAGTCTGATCCACTGAGAGCTTTAATGAAACATTTTTCACTTTTTTTCATTAGTTTCAGAGAACAAATCCATTTATGAAATTTAGATATTACTCTGGCTCTGCGTTGTAAACATCTTGCTGAAACACCTTTGCATGTCTGCAAAGAACATGTTTTGGTGCTGTATTTTCACTGAAAAATGATCTCTTAATTTGTTTTTGAGGATATTACTCTCAACCAGCTGATAGCTGTATTTTTCGAGAAAGTTGTTAGTTTTTGGAGGGAGCCAAATATTCACATTTTTAGTATGAAATATTATTAAAAATACCGCACACTTGCACTGAAAAATTAGGTTTTGTTTTACTAAAATTAATCTTTCAGGAAGTTTTGCGCTTTTCTAAACATGAGGGAAAAGTTTTGAGTAAAAATTATACTTTTTTTGTGACATTTTCAGATTACAAATTACCTGGGAGATCGGGCGGTGCGCAGCTGCCTCGTCTCTGCTATTTCAGACTAACCTGTGCAGCGGTTCAGTTTTTAATGAAGTCTTACTGCACCGAGTACTCGAGGGAGAGACTTTCTGGTCTCAGTGAGCACCAGCGGTGTGTTGTACATACTTGCACGCCAGCCTGAGCGCCTGCTGACAGCGAACCAGCCCTGCAACGGTCTGTGCTTGCTCCACTGTGCCGGTTTTCCATTGTTTTTAAAGCTTGGAGGTACGCGGGCGGTGCTGGGCTGGGCTAAGGGGCAGCGCTATTCGGCCAGCTTGTCGCCGGGCTGCCTGAGGAAGTGAGTAATGCAGTAACACCGTGCGTGCCTTCCTGCCTTCGTTTCTGTGTCTTTATGTGGCACCGGGGCTCTGGCAGGGCTGAGGAGGTTGGGCCCCGAGTTGTTGCTGTGAGGGACCGGAACGCCGGCGGGTGCCACGGGGAGCCCCCGGCAAGGGACTCGCGTCTGACGGCGGTGTCTGGTTGGGCTCCCCCCTCTGCTGGGGCCGGCGTGACAAGCTGAAATCACCAACGAGCGGAGGCTGACAGGGGCAGGGGCCTCGTTCCTCTGGGTGACACCCAGCCCGCGCTGCTGCCCGCTCCTCCGCACGCCGCCGCCCCAGCGGCTTCACCGCGCAGCCCCTGAGGGAGAGAAAGCTCCCGTTCCCCTTGGGAAAACGCGCCCTTCGCACGCCGGTTGCGGAGCGGCGGGCAGCGGCCGGTGCGGAGAGCCCGCCGGAGGGGTAGAGCTC
>VWZZ01001820.1:98151-115651 GCA_013399095.1 Psophia crepitans
GGTTTGCTCTTCCGCCCACCCCCGCCATTGGCTTCTTGCTCCACTTCTAACTTGTTCGGAGCCTCTTAGGGAGTGTGTTAGAGAGACTGAGAGAGGGAGGTGAGTCAGAGTGTCTGGCTGGCTTGTGTAAAACCTGCAGTGAAAGCTACCCCACCCCCGCTGAGCAGTGGTGTTAGGGCTTTCCTTTGTGTTAGTCCTTCTTTTGAGGAATTTTGTGCGTCTTTCGAAGCTGAAAACTGTCAGGGAAGTGGTCTACGATTTCTTTTTAAATTTTTTTTTTCCAAGAATAGGGCAGTCTCTTGCATGTATGTTGTCACTTGAATTGCTCTACTTGAAGATATTTTTAGCTTAATTATGATGCTTATTGCATTTGAACAGATATCTGGAAACATGGCTACTGAACATGTTAATGGGAATGGTACTGAAGAGCCCATGGATACGTCTTCTGCAGTTACCCATTCTGAGCATTTCCAGACATTGCTTGATGCTGGTTTACCACAGAAAGTTGCTGAAAAACTAGACGAAATTTACGTTGCAGGTAAGATGTAAAACTTGCAAAACCACACTAAAAATATTTTATTGGATTCTGCTGTCTTTGGGCTAAAATAGCAACTTTTTGTGGTTTCCAAAAGTATGGGAACTGCAGTCTTACCAGAATCTGTGGATGTTTTCCATTCAGTGCTTTAATTCGTCGTAGTATTTTTCAGAGAAAAGTCTTGGGCCAGGCCACTTGAGCTGAGGGGTGGGAAGGAGGAGAAGTAAGCAGGTGACTAGGCAACAGATGATTTTTAGGACGAGTAGGTGATGTGGTCTTTGTGCATTTTCTTGCAGTAGCTGTAGGTAACTAAGTAACTGAAGCCTTTGGTATTCATCTTGTCATGTAAATGATACTTCGTGACATAGTATTCGGGCTCGTGGATGCAAAGGTTATTATATTGGTTCTCTCAGACATGGTAATAGTATTTTTAAGGCTTGATTCTTTTTTGGATTGTGGTGGTCACTTTTAGTGCAGTTTGTCTTTATAGTCTTCTCAAAATGCACCAGGGTACCATTGCTAGGCAAGCTAAGTCAGGTTTTGATAGATCCTTCTGAGTTCAGTGTCAGGATATTGAAAATAAACTCGGTCTGTGTAACGTTTGGGTTTCACAGAAGTCAAACACATACATAAATGCAGTAACTTTTTGGATGCTTTTGATTAAAAAAAAAGTTAAATACCCTTAAATATATTTATCTTTAAGAGGACTAAGCGATTTCTTACTATAGTTAACATTAATCAGCGATTGATGGTAGGGGTCACTGAAATGTATTAGGTGTGTTAAATGTAGTTAAACAAAGCTTGCTGCCCAAATATCATTGGTAATTTTTTTCTTTTCTCTAGGACTAGTTGCACATAGTGATCTAGATGAAAGAGCTATTGAAGCTTTAAAGGAATTTAATGAAGAAGGTGCATTGGCAGTGCTTCAGCAGTTTAAAGACAGTGATCTCTCACATGTTCAGGTAATCCTAAGCAATTTCACATATAACTGTTGAGGGATAAGCTTCTAGTTGACTGGCAAGAAGTTTGCTTAAAGTCTCTTCAGTGATCCATATGTGATATGTAAAATGAGCACTGTGTTAGTTCAAGGTAAAATTAGATTCTCGCTTGTCATGTTTTCACAACTGAAGATTACTATATTTTTTGCAGAACAAAAGTGCCTTTTTATGTGGAGTCATGAAGACATACAGGCAGAGGGAAAAACAGGGGACCAAGGTGGCAGATTCTAGCAAAGGACCAGATGAGGCGAAAATTAAGGTATGTGCCTTAAGTTATGCTGTCTGTGTTTTTTTAAAGCTGTTGTGACAGATGCCTTGATTCTTTTGGAACTATGCTTTTCCTGAAAAGGCTATTTTAGATTACTTGTTGTTATTGAAAGCTGTCACTTGCATTTTTATCTCACACCTCTTTCGTTTCAAGAGGAAAGTTAATATACATCCACTTCCAGCAATTAACAGTATATAAAAGTGAAAAAGATTTGACAGTTTGCTTTATGTCCAGTGGAGACAGTTACACTATTTCACAGTGAAAACTTTTCAGAAGGTTGTCAGCATAGATTTTTTGAGTTCAGAAGGTGTAACTTCAGCTGCCAGTGATTGTGTTTTTGTTTCCTTTTTTCTTCTGTATTTTTTTCTTTAGGTTTAAAGCAAGTCCGCCATAGGTAGGAGATACCACACATGTCTGAAAAAAAAACCCCACAGATTGTAATGGATTTAGGATTTAGCCCACTCTTTATGACAATAATCACTGTTCTCAAACTGTACCCTAAACTGTCATCTTGCAGTCTTTTGCTAGTAGGAGACGCCTGTCTCAAGAGTTAGGCGTGGTTTATTTTAACGTTCTCTGATTAGCGACTTTACCAAAGCTTAAAGAAAGGAAAACCATCTAAGCATGTTTAGTGGATGTCTTAAAAAGCGAGAGAATCTTTAATCTTTAACTTCTCATGTGTAAAGTGCGAAATGAGTGTGTTTTATAGTACAAATAACTATATAGCTTGCGAAGCAGAAAAAAGATTTTCTAGTTGACTTTGAGGCTGGGATGCCATTAATTATAAATTAAAAAACTAATGTAGTTTTTGTCACTACCACTTAAACCAACAACAATATGAGGACTTTGTTAACTGACTTAAAGTAGCATAGCTTCTACTGCTGATGGCTACAGTATTTAAAATATCTTTGCCATTTTTCATTTGTGAAATTACTAACTCTTTATTATAATCAGGCTTGTTTAATATGCTGTTTCTCTGCATGTAGAGCTGATTTGTCTTTGTACAAAATTATTGAGAGAGATCAGTTTCAGAGGAGGTTCTCATTATGTATTTGCATAGTGAATTTCATGTAACATGTTAGATTGGCAGTGTATCTGTAACTGTATGCAGTGATTCCAGTCAAGATCAGTTGTGCTGGAGTGCTGTATGTGCCCAGAAGGAGTTTGGGGAGGGGGAGGATAGGAGGAAGGAAGTAATACCACTACTTCAGTGGCTGGATACCTGAAGCAGTCTGTACTGTGTTCCAGGGGTGTAAGCACTTAAACATGTGCTCTTTAACTTCACACTCATGAGTAATCTCATTAAGTGAAGGGAACTCCTGTGCATAAATGTTTGCAGGATCAGACATGCCAAAGCAAGTGGCTCAGACTAAGATCTTTCTAATTAAAGGAAAGCTCACCATTCTATTACTTGGCCCTTTTTTTTTTTTTGCATGAAGATTAAGGAATTTGGAAAACTCTATGTGAATCTCTAATTTTCTAGCAGTGTTGCTTGACCTGATAGTTCTAATAATTGTTGTGCAAGTTTCTTGTTGGAAGTACTAGCAGTAGGCTTATTTGCCTGTGGGAATTTCAAAGCAGCACAGTTTAATAGGAACTACAAGCATGTCTGTCTGTGAATGAAGTGCATCTAAACTAGCTCAATTTGTATATGATTTTAAAATTTTAAGTTTCTTACTTGAAGGCACTCTTGGAGAGAACCGGCTACACTCTTGATGTGACTACTGGACAGAGAAAGTATGGTGGACCTCCTCCAGAATCTGTGTATTCGGGACAACAACCTTCTGTTGGTACAGAGGTAAGGAGGAAGAGATGTTTATGTAGATATATTCTTATTAATTGGAAGTACTTTTTTTTACGACAATGCTCTGTATGTCTCTTGTAGATATTTGTGGGCAAAATTCCAAGAGACTTGTTTGAAGATGAACTTGTTCCACTATTTGAGAAAGCTGGCCCTATATGGGATCTCCGCTTAATGATGGATCCACTAACTGGTCTAAATAGAGGATATGCTTTTGTCACTTTTTGTACTAAAGAGGCAGCTCAGGAAGCTGTTAAGCTGGTAAGTTGTATTAATTGGATTTCTCTTTTTTTTTCTTCTTTTTAAGAACACTATGGCTTATAAGCAGTTGTGATCATAATGCTTAAGAAACTGTCCTTGTTAGATCACTTCATAAACGTCCACTAGGTGTTGTTAAATATTTTCACATCGTGTATAAATTTTTAGTGACTACATTAGGGACGGACGAGTGAGTGGGGGAGGAAGCCAATGGAGTGCTATTTGGTCCCGTTAGATATGCCTGCCTTTATTAACAAAAGTTGTATTGGCAGTAGTGACTCTGGAGCTGTCTACATCTGCTTGAGCTTTGGAGAAAAGTGGTGTTTGGGTTGGGGAAGTGTTGGTCAGGTTTGCTGTGATTTCTGCTTTGCTTGTGTGCCAGCAGAGGGCCCCGTGCTGGAGCAATGTGTCTGATGTCACAGAATTTCATAAGATACTTCAGATGGGAAATAATCACTCTTGAGTGTTAAAGTCTCTCTGTTTGCTGCAACTGACTGGAAAATGTCATAATTCCTGCCAAGTTAAAAAACATTTCCTCTGTTTTACACAGAAGTGTGAAATAGTTTGATATAAAGAATAGGCTACTCTTAATAGGCTTTTGAGGTTTTATACGTGAAGTGTCCATCACTAAGAAAAGAGGGAGGAAGGAAACACCATCTTGATCCTCTCACTGCTCCTTGATTTTCCTAGTTAAGTTCAATGTGAATTTTTTGAACTAGTTACTACTACATTGATACGGCCAAGATCAGTGTGCAGGTATGACCCCTCAGGAGTGCTAACCGTACTCATTCTGGGTGTACCAGTACTGTATTAATATGGTAGGGTTAAAATCGCAGTTTTGTAGTAAGGTACTCTATTGACATATTAGTAATGTAAGTCAGTTGGTGGAGACAAACCAAGCTAAAGATGGGAATGTGTTTTGAAAAAGTATAGAAGTGGAAGTACAAAAATATCTGGTATAAGTTGTTTAGCTTTTTAAATAAAAATGGTTAGTGTTCCTCTGCACAATCCAAATATACTGAGGATAACGGCGTATATCTCTTTGTACTTTCATTGTCAGCCTAGCTATTTGTATTGTGTGTGAACTCAAAAAAAGCTATGCACGTGATTTGGCAAAACAGTTAATCAAATCAAATACGTTCTCAGAGGCACATGGAGGAATTTTTCTTCACATAACTGGTTTTTGCTTACAGGCAGCATGCTCTGAAAAGTCATTCAGGTTGTGTTTTCCATAAAAGTAACATCAGATCCAAGCCTCAGTCTTCCACTAAATGATACAAGGGAAGGAAGTAGTTGGTGTCTCTTTATATCTCATCTTTGATAATGCAGGGAAAAAAGCATTGCGTTCTGTTTTTCAGTTAGGTAGCCACTGAGTTATGACTAATAGTTGAAAAGTGTTGAGATCGATGGGACAGTTTTTCAGGCTTCACGCTAACTCTTGGAGGGCAGGATTAGTTTTAACTTGGATTCTGTGGCATTTGTCAGCTTTTAAATGACTTTGACCGTAGTTGGCTGGCTGGTTCGGCATATTACACGTTTCCCAAGTTGTCTAGGGGTGATTTGCAGGGGTATTAGCAAATGATGGCTGTAGAGCTCAGTTGAAAATCTTGAGTCTATGACTTCTGTTAGTTTATGCATGCATGGGAGAGACTGCTGAAGGACCTCTTAGAAATGATCTAACTAACTTAATATCATAGTATTTTAACAGGTAGTGGTCTTTTTGGTATTACCTATAATCTTCTGATGTGTATACAGCTTATTTCGGAGCTTTCTGGACTGTCTGGGATAGAGGTTCTTTTGTTGCTTCCCATCATCCTCTTAGCGGCTTCCCCCTCCCCCTTCAGCACTCTGAAGTATAGCAAAAATGAGAAGAAAAATCTCTGCATTGCCTGTAGACCTCTGAGAAATGAGACACAGCTATGAGGTTTTGTCAATACTCAAACTGCAGCAGAGAATAAATTGACCTGTCTCCAAGCTCCTGCAGTTAGTGTAACACATTTTGCATACGATTCATGCTTGTGTGGCTGTTTTATCATCCACAGTCTTTATAACAACTTAATGAAAAACTGAACTACAATTTTTGAATAAACTTAATGTTGACTTACCCTATTCATTAACCAGAAGAAATCTTGCAATTTAAGAGGCTGAAACCTTGATTTTGTTATGCACTTAAAAAAGGGGAGAATTCCCTAAATTGTCCTTGAAATACCTTTGGGGCTGCGCGTGAGACAAAAGTGAAATGATGCTATGGCCTGATGCTGAGGAGACTTACAGATCTTGACAGCAGTTAATTTTATGTCCAATACTTAGTCCAGTGTGGTTAGCACTTGCTTGTTAAGTAGAAATGGCATCTCAAATGTTCACATAAGTGCTGACTATCAGAAGTCTGATTTTGTGGTGTGGTGTTTGTTTTGGGTTTTTTTTTTCCAATCCCAGGCATTTTTTTCCCCTGTTAGTATGTTTGTGTTTACCTTCTGTTCTAACTTCATTTCTCCCTCCTGTTTCATATGAAGTTTTTAGATTTCACTCAGAAATCTTCTGAAAACCTGTTAACTGTAGACAGGTACAGGAAAATGCTTGTGAGGTGAAGCTTGTAGGAAAACCTACTGAGAACTACAGTAGTAGCATACAGTGTATTTTTGACTAGAGCAAGCGTAAGCTTGGATCAAAGTGCAGGTACAGATGAGTTATACAAATATGCTCCTTAACCAGTTTTCTAGCTGTGCATCACAGTACAATTTGCCATTTGCTGCTGGGAATAAGCTAAAATTTGCTGCTGAAAATTTAAGTGGATAAAATGACAAGACAGACCTTATGCATACTTTGACCTGTTTATGAGTAGGTTCTTGGAGAATTTAGCAAAAATTAAATAAATTGCTTATATTAGAGTGTGTAGAGGGTAGTAATATCTTTGTTACTAACTTCAGGCATTAATTCAGTGGTGACAGGAGAGGGAAGCGTGTGCTGACGTAGCTAATTCGGTAGCCTGACTGTTTTGGCACTTTACCCAGATGATGATTTGGGCCTGTTCATGTCTAATCTAAGTTTACAGATGATAGGCAAACTATTTACCTAAAACCCACCAACTTTATCTTCCAGAGCACCTAATTCAAGACTGTTTTGTCTGTGTTAAGAGAAACAGCCAATGAAAAATGGTAGTTAATGTATTGTAATATGAAAAAAGTACTAGAAATTATTGTCAGTGTGAAATTGCAATATGGTAAAATATTTTAATTTTTAAATTAGAAATATCATTTTGTTGTCATGAGTTCTATGAGAGGCTCTTTTTAGATTAAATGTGTAGCCAAACTTTGGTCTTAGACTTTAACAGGAACAGTTGGATAATACCTTCTATTGTTGATATAGAATAGAATATTTCAGTTGGAAGGGCCCTGCAATGGTCATCTAGTCCCAACTGCGTGACTGCTTCAGGGCTGACCAAACTTAAGGCATGTTGTTAAGGATGTTGTCCAAATGCTGCTTTTAAACACTGACAGGAGGCATTGTCCACCTCTCTAGAAAGCCTCTTCCAGTGTTTGACCACCCTCTTAGTAAAAAAATGCTTCCTTATGTAAATAAATTTTTCCTGATGTACACTTCAATTAATGAAAAATTAGCTTGTCTTGTTTCCAGACTAATAGACTATCAACCTTTAAAAATACATTTCTTCAAAGGATTTTTTGAGCTACTGTAATCTATCTCTTCATTAATGTGTGTAAGTCCATTTATTAGTAATCATAAGTATATATGCACAGTCGTCTATGCAACTGTTGCCTACTTTAAAATCAACTATTCCTCTACTACATGGGGAACAGATATGGAGATAGAAGTCTTTTACTGTATCCTACTATGTTTTGAGATATAACTAGTTGGGAGGATGCCATTCTAGATACTTTTCACATGTACAGTTCTCTGTTTAGCCCGCTTTTGGTACAGTTGTCTAGCTTTGAAAATTTTCAGTTATGTAGTGTTTGTTTGCAGGAGATAAATATAAATATCTTCAATGCACAAAACAAGAAAGGGTGTGGGAGAACTTACTTATGCAGGAAGGTTTACCACCAAACACAGAATAATTTGTAGAATAAATAGCTAGATTACGTTTTAAAACACTGTCCTACTACTTGTCAATAAGATGTTGACAACAAAATATATTTTCCTAGCTAAAGAACTGTCTGTTGCAGGGCTTCCAGTTGGAAAGGGGTTGATGTACCACCAGTTGACCTCCCTGCCGGTTATTTGGATGATGCATGTCTGTGTCTGCATCTCAATGAAAGGCATTTTTTGTCAACAGATGTCTACAGTAATACTTTTTTTTTTTTCCTTAAACTGCTGACTTGTTCAGGGTGTCTTCTAAACAATCTGTTATGGGAGAAGCATTTGAACAGAAGTCTTAGGATTTCAAGTCAGTAGAAGGTGGTTCTTGCTGTTTACTATGTTTACGTGTGTAATGTATGTGCTTGGGAAAGTATTCACTAATTGCTTTTGCACACTTTGTGGAGAAGACCTGATCGCGGCTCTCTTCTGTTAATTGTAGAACTTTAGAAGGGAATCTGACTTGAGTTGTGACTCCTGTCTTGGATTATACACAATTCAAGAATTCACAGATGCAATCTGTAGAACAACTTGCTTTTTTTTTTTCTGTACTGTTGTGAAGGGAGAAGCCTTGACCTTGATGATTTGGACGTAAGATTTACCTTTCATAGTTCTACATGAAAAAGCCTCTAAAGAAACATGTATTGAAAAGGCTTGAAGAAAGAGGGAAGGATAGTTGTTGGTTGAAATTGTTGAGATATCTTAGAGAATGTGGGTCCAACTTACCAACTTCAGAACAGTTGAATATGCACTGTAAGAATGTGTTAAACTCCAAAGAATTGAATACATTACTATAGCTGTGTTTGCAAAAGTAAAATATTTGGTATACTGCTGTTGGAGGGGAGTGGATATTATCTGTAATTGATGATTGTCCAATTATTTTTCTTTCAGTACAACAACCATGAAATTCGTTCTGGAAAACACATTGGTGTATGCATCTCTGTTGCCAATAATAGGCTTTTTGTTGGTTCTATTCCTAAGAGTAAAACCAAGGAGCAAATTGTTGAAGAATTTAGCAAAGTAACAGGTGAGCCAATAACTGTTTCATTGAGCTGGAGAGATGTCAAACATGATCAGTGATGAACCCTCTTCATCATCTTTCGACTTAATGATTGAACGATGATGATTTCCAAGTGAAAATGACTTATCATTTGTCCTGACTTCCAGCTGTGTTTTTTGTGTTTTTTTTTTTTTAAACTGTTGTGCTGAGGGCTGAAAAATTTGTGATTAGACTAGATATGTGGTTCCAAGTTTGAGCTGGCGAATAGGTGTGTAATGTTTTTTAAAAGCCATTCAAAGAAATAGGTGGTTTAATTATTTTAATACTAGTGGATGTTTTAAAACTTTTCAAGACAAAACTGAAGCAGATTGGAGGACTTAACTAGTTCTGTGCTGCAGAATTCTTAGTGATTTGATAAGGATCTCTCTGGTTTTGGTAATGGGCTATGAACTGACAAAGTAACATTTGATGGCTTTCTCTGTTACTAAATTATGTACTTGGGGTTATTTGGAGCAATACTGAAACTTCTTAGATGTTTTTAAAGTCATGCCAGTTTGATCTGTTGTGGTTTAGACATCCATAAAAAAAAAACCACATGTTGATAGATGGTGTGACTTTTAGGGAATTGAGAGGTGAAGTGAAAAAACACAATTTTTGGCTGCCCTTATCTCTTCTCTATTCAGTTAGAGGAAAGAAACTCTTCCATAGCTACTAAGCTGTCTTCACTTCATAAAACAGAACCTAAGTCAGGATAATCTAATGTCTCTCTTTGAAAATGTTGATCCTGAAGATAGGGAAATGGTAATATGTACATGGTCTCAAAAGTCTAGTGTGTTTGTGCTTTTTTGGAAGCACTTGTCAGATGCATACTTACCAGAAAGATAATCCCTACTTTATTATAAAAATTCATGTATTGGTGCCATAACAAACAAATACTTTGCTTAATTTCAGAGGGTCTTACAGATGTCATATTGTATCATCAGCCTGATGACAAGAAAAAGAACCGTGGTTTCTGTTTCCTTGAATATGAAGATCACAAAACTGCTGCTCAGGCCAGACGTAGGTTAATGAGCGGCAAAGTGAAAGTCTGGGGAAATGTTGTTACAGTTGAATGGGCTGACCCTATAGAAGACCCAGATCCTGAAGTCATGGCAAAGGTAATAAAGCTTTAAGAGAACCATAATACATTGAAAGTGCCTTGTTCCAAAGTAAGTACTTCTTGATGTTAGCCCAAGTACAAATAGCATCTTTCAGCTTTCTTGACAGAGATGTTGTAGGTGACATGATAAAAATATGAATACACTCTAGAATAGATGAGAATTTAAAAACTCTATTGACTGATGTTATTTTGTGTTCCCAAGACTGAATGTTGAACATAATTCTTGCTGAAATGACATAGGCCTGATATGCTTAATTTCTCATCTGAAAGTGGTGGTGGTGACTTCAAAAATTAAAATGGTTTTGTAGCTTAATACTTGGAGGGACAGAAATCTAGATATGACCACAGAACAAGCCTTAATTCTTTTTAACCCTGGAACCATAGTTTATCACTTCAGAATTGGAACGTGTCAATAAAACGCACAAACATATTTTCAAAGTTATCTTTAGCAGTTAATTCTGAGATGTTAAGCAATTACTTTGTATTTGGAACTCTGTATCCTTTTAATTTGGGGGGGGGTTATTCCAATATTAAGACTAGTAATATTTTGGATTTTGAATGTTTCAAAATGTTTCAGTGAAACTGAAGTCTGAACTGTTAACGTTTTGAAGTGGTAGCAGTTGTTTTATGTGTGTGTGTGTTATTTTGCCAGAAACGAATTACCTGAATTTTTTTCCATCAGATAATGCCCAACCCTGGTTTGGTGTGTTTTTTTGGTTTTGGTTTTTTTTTTTTCCAGTTATGTTGTGTAGCTGAGTTGTTTAATGGAAACTCCTAGCTAGCCCATATCCTTATCTCTTTCTCTTTGCTTGCTTTTCATCTGTGCTTTTACTCTCATCTGAGGCACGTCACTTGCTGGAGTCCTACTTTGATGGACCTAGTAAGATAGCTTGGCTGGGATCTCCTCTTTGGTGAGCCATAAGGGAAAAGGGTTGGGGTGGGGGCTTATTTTAGGGAAAAACCTGCTTTTGTAATACAGGTATTACAGAAGCTTTTGGACTACCCTGTCTGCAAACTTTATTTTTCTTGCCCAGCATAATAGACTCTCAGCAGCAGGGATGAGTCTTGCAGGTAAAATTTGTTGAAGGTGGCACTTCCTAAATATGGCAGCCTTTCTGTTCAGTTTCTTGGCTCAAAAGAGATGAGACCTAATCCAGCAAAGTGTTAAAATAAATTAATGGGAACTTCTGACATGACTGAATAGATGAGCAGGGTGTGATAGGGGACATAATCAGGAATCTTTCCTATGTAAGTTTACAGACATTGGGAGTGAAAGGCTAAGGAATTTAAAGCTTGATAGTGATTTGCCCCATTTAATATACATTTATTTGAATGTGTTAGTGCCTTGTATTTGAAATAGGACATGAAAAGGGAAGAAACATAAATACAGCAAATGGGCAGAAAATCAGCTTGTATACTTCTAGTCCCATATGCCAAAGATGCCATGGTGCTTGGGTTGGAGGTGTATGGAAAAGTGAGACTATGTAAATGAGAATGCTGGAAAAAGTAGAGAACATCTAGCTTGTGTCTGAAGGCAGAAGTTGAGACAAGTATTGATGTCTGACGTTTCTCATTGGGTGTGTCCCTTATTAATTCTTGCAACAAGTAAAGTCTGTACTCCAGTCTTCCTTGCCTGCTTACTGTAAGTTTGGAGAAACTCTGACCACATCTGGCACTTCTGGAACAACTTCTGTTGTTTATTGTTGTCTTTCTCCTAAGAGAAACAGCAGGTGAGCTGCTGCAGTCAGTAATCTCCCAGATGTGAGCTGCAAATTGGCTGTCATTGCTTCTGAGTACTGTCAGTTGATAGCAAAGGGAGAGCTATTGACCCTTGTCTTACACATTCCTGTGGTAGAAGGGTCTGGAGGAAACACTGTGAGTAGGAGGAGTGGATTGCTTTTATCAGAATAATCATCTGATGTGGTGGTTTTCTTGTCAAGACTACTAGAAAAGCAAGTCCGTAAGAGCAAACTATGGAGAAGATAAATTCACCTTTGTAGCCTGAAGGTGAACAGCATTGTTCTAAATACCTCTCAGAAGTAGCCTGTCATTTCATCCATATATGGACACCTACTAATTAAAATTTCTAAAATACTTACTTGAGCCTTTTTTCCTTTCTCCTCCAGACTTTTGCTTAAATGTTGTGGAGAGTATAGATGTATACATAAAGTTTAAATGGCCTATTACCTTAAATATGATGCACCTTGAGCATTAGGAGGCAGCTAGATTCTGAAGCTAGGCACATGTGCTACAGGCAATTAGTGCTTGTACTGACAGATCAGATTATAGTTGGTTACGTAATTGATGTCTGGTCCAAAGTGAACTTTTTTCCAACTTTCAGTAGCTGTGTCGATAGCTTAATTTCTCCTAAGTGTTATTTTGGTGCCTCTTATACCTGGTAGTGCAAATAAATTTCTTAATGCTTTACTGGATTTCTGTAGCATGGCTGAGGCTACAGAGGACATTCTGGAGTGGCAGGTTAAGCAGCTAGATGAAGTCTTATGCTTGCGGCTGCCTGGTAGATTACAGGCTAGGAGACAGGGCTGGTAAGCCTTGGAGAATGTGGTAATGAAGTCTGAAGTGTTTGTGCTGTAGGTAAGAGGCGGAAAAGGAGCAGATCCCAAAAGTTTTGGGGGTAGTCCAATTTGAAGCAGTTTGAAAAAGTGGGTTTTGTCTTCATGGCAAAATGCTGTTGCTGGGTATATTGCTTGTTAGGTGTGTGTTATTGGATCCTTGGTACTATCTATGAGCCTTAATAAAGAGGACTTCCTTCCCTCCCCCCGCTTCCCTCTTAAATGGGGTAAAAATGGGTTCATCTTCTCTCAACTTGCTTTAACCTGTCTCCTAGCTTTGACATAATCTTTGACTGGTTTAGTTCCACTTCTAAAATGTAACATGACCAAAGGTGTTAAAATATAAGCTGTTAGAGATTAATGGAGTTGTATACACTGCAAAAAAAAGAGAGTTGCTTTTTATTTTAATTCTTTAAAAGTTGCATCTTGTAACAAAAAGTGTTATTTTTGAGGTTTTTAGTCATGTCTGACACTGTCAGTCATCATGGGTTTATTAGTGAAGACTACTTAGGATTCCTCATGAGATTCTAGTTTTCAGTCTTTCCTGAAGTGCGAGAATAAGAAGTGTTTCTTTGAAAGCTACCAGTTTTTAAAACTATGGATTACACCACAGAACTTCCTGTAATTAATTTCTATTACACAAGGTTAAGGTAACAATTAGGACAGTTTACTAAAAAATGTTGTTACATATGGGTTACAAGAAATAAAGGTGGCTCTGGCCATCAAGGCATGTAAGAGAAGCTTAACAGAGGATAGGAAGCAGCTTTCCCTATGGAGCTGGCTGTGACTTCTATAATCTCCTGAGAATCAGCAAGAGTAACTTGCCGAAGACTGAAGTTAATACACTGGGTCAGATTTATGATCTGTAGTATCCCTTCTTCCAAACTCTGCATCCCATCCTAGTTTGGCTAGCAAGTGAGACAAAAGATTATGGAAGTCTGGTTTATTTGTAACTTAATTACATAGTAATTCTTACAAAAAGGGTGTTTGGGTTTATTGAGTTCCTGTATATGGTGGGAGTAGAGATTATAGCTCTGGTTCAGAAATTGAAGCATGCTTTCTTTGGTTCCTTCACACCCTGTGTTATTCCTGTTGACCTTCAGGGTTAGGAGCAGCAAGTCAGTGCTGCCATGTTTGCTTCTTGTCACCAGCTAGTTTGAAACCACTAGTAGTGGAGGGGATGTGAACAGAAGTTGCAGGTCTTTGCAGCTGATGTGCAGCTGCATTGTAGGAAGGTAAGACTCTTGAGTTGTCTTTGGCAGTAGGAGGTGAGTAGACTGTCAGGTGGCAGTGTATGGAAGGCACCCTCCCCAATAAGTCAGAGAGGTTTGTAAATTGTGAGAATTCATGGATGACATTGTGCAAACGTGCTCATGTACAGTCATTAATACAAGCTCACTGTGAAAGTCTTTGAATACTAAGTGGTCACTAACATACACTGAAACCAGAAATCATGTATGTTGTCTGTTACATTGATCAGAGTCTAGTTGTTGGACTGCTGTTTATTTTCTTTTATTGTAAGCAGTTGGTGATAGATGAAGCTCTGTATTAATGATTTAGTCACTGTCAGGCAGTTAACAGGGCATATCTCAGTAGTTGAAAGATAACCGACCTCCCTGATCTTAGCATAGCAGTCTTTGTGTAGCTGAAGAGCCATATTGCATGCTTTAGAGAGCTGGGGGAGGGAGTAGACTTTCAGAGTTATTTGAAGTGGCTGTTCCTCAGGGAAGGACGCAGTTTGACTTGTGAGAAAGTCCAAGGGTGGCTTGTCAGTGTCTGCCTTAGTATTGCCTTCTGTCTGCATTCTCTCTTCTAGAGAATCCACTTCTGTGGATTCAGGTCACTGAGTGCTCCTGAGGCAAGCACAGTCCTGATGCTAGGTATTTGGTGTAGCTATAGCATGGAAGCCACAAGTTAAGCAGCTTGAGAGCTGTAGGCCTGTCACCTCTGACCTAGATATTATAGCGATGACTGTTCTGCAAATACCTGAGCAAAAACCTGTCTAAACAATGAAATGTTTTGATAAGTTAATCATTTTGTGTGTAACCAATCCTGGTTGCCTTATTTCAAGTTTGAAAGTGTTCCGTTGAAAATGACTGCTGCTAGGATTCTTTTAAACATTAACACAAATTGGATTGACTTTCAGGATACTAATGCTTATGTAATCATGTTTGAAAACAGATTTAATATTCCTGTCAGTCAGGGAATTTTGGAGTTAACTCATGCTGTATGAATATAGAAATGTACATACTCCTGTGCATAAAATGCTGTAGATGAAATTTAATGATGTTTTCAGTACTACCAGTAGTAATGACTTGCAAAACTTCATTTTGTGTTTTGGAATTAAATCATACTTCTAATTCTTTTTTTTTTTTCTTTCTTTTTTCCCCAGGTAAAAGTTTTGTTTGTACGCAATCTTGCCAATACTGTAACAGAGGAGATACTAGAAAAGGCCTTCAGTCAATTTGGAAAGCTAGAGCGAGTGAAGAAGCTGAAAGACTATGCTTTCATTCATTTTGATGAACGGGATGGTGCTGTAAAGGTAAGTGAAGCGACTGTAACTGTGTAAGTAGTGACTAAATGTAATATTTAGAAGCTGTATACTTTTAACTTGAAAAAAAGCTCTGTCTGAAGAGCAGAGCGTAACACGTTGTCACTGATAACTTTGTCCTCTCTGGGTATCTCCTAGGAAGACGCAGTTGCTAGCTTGAAAAGTGGATCTTAGATGCACCTATCCTAAGTAGTTCTGCTGATGAGTATCTAAGGTTATCTTTTTGAAGCTGAAGTGCCAGAAGTTGAATGACTCTTCTCACCAAATTATTGGTAGAATCTTGTCCTGGTTTCTCTAGGGCAGGTGATAACAACTTAGGTAATCTTTTTTGTTTTCCAGGAACAGACTGATTTCCTTTTTATGGTGTGGAATAAGCACTCTTTCTTTTTTGATGAGAGGTGCTGGACAATCGAGTGATTGTCATTCCTGGATTTTACTGGCCGAGTCCTGTATTTTCTCCTGTGATCTGCCCTTGGAAGGAGAAGTGTAATTTCCCTTGTGCCTATAGTCTTACCTGTTTTTTATGTTCTGTGGGAAGATGCAGGATACAAGGGGATTAAGTTTTTCTAACTCATTCAGATGCCTTAAAAAGCAGATGCTTAGGAAGATGATGCAAAGAGTCTCTTCGCAGGATATGTATCCTGTCAAGGCGTAGCCATGTAGAGTCCCCAGAGTGGTAGAACCTTTAGGATTCCCCTGCTTGAATTTAACTTATAGCAGTTACTGTGACCTGCGAGGAGTGTGTGTGTGTTGGTGGTGGTTTTATTGTTGAGGTTTTTTGGGGAGTTGTTTTTGGTGGTGGTTTGTTTTGGGGTTGTTTTTTTGTGGTCAGAATAAGACTTTAATTTTTGGCTTCTGGTTTAAAAAGAAAGTTACATTTGCTGCAAGTAAAATAAAGAAATAAAAGTGTATACTGATCTCTAGCTTTAGTAGTATTTGCATGTGTGCTGACATTTAGAAATTTATTCCCTTATTGCAAAACCTGTACTTTCAGAGGATAGTTCCATCACTTCATTAACTGAAACAGTGTGCAAAGATTGAAACCTATTTACAGTTCTGTGGAAGATTTCTGAATTGATACATGCAGTCCTGGGTTTGAGAGTCAAGTTAAGAGGGAATGCCTAACTTGAACCAATGATATTATGCTGTCCGATTATTTTAAATTTTTTTTTTAGCTTCATATTGTTATTGTAGTTCTAGATAACAAATTTTAAAGTGCATGGTCTAAAAGAGAGAATAAAACTAATAATATCAGATATGCTTAGAAGTATATTTAAAGTCTGGTTAATTCCTTCAGGCAATGGAAGAAATGAATGGCAAAGATTTAGAGGGAGAAAACATTGAAATTGTTTTTGCTAAGCCACCAGATCAAAAAAGGAAAGAACGGAAAGCTCAGAGGCAAGCGGCTAAAAATCAGATGTAAGTGTAAATGCGTGCACATATGTTGTATTACTTCTGAAAGACATGTACACTCCTACAGAATTAGAACTTCTGGGTATTTTAGTAGGTATACTATAGTGTATACAGGTTTTCTGGCTTCTCTGAAAGTGTTGGATTGATTTAAATTGCTTGCGTTTTATTTAACATCTAGTAGTGGTGTTGATGAGAATTCAGATACAGTTTTGCTCTGCTTATTGAGTGTGAGAGCACCAGAGGGAATGTTTGAAGGTCATGGAACGTACATACTTCTTGCTTTTTAATTTAAACTTCCATGTACTTCTGCACTGATAGTGTCATGTGGATGAACTTAGCAACATGTGCTCCTCTCAGCAGACTCAGCAGTACTGATACAGGCCTCCCTGCCCCCCCGTTTAGTAAAGTAACCACTGAAAGGAGGATCCTGACATTCTTTTTTGCCACTTGCAAAAGTTAGATCTGCTCATGAAGCTTCTAAACTCATCCTAATGGATATCTTGCACTAGTAAATGCTGAACATGAAGGGGGAGAAGCATTTCTTGCTAGTATGTTCTGCGTAATGTTCTCATGTGTTTTTCTTCTTGCATATCTTGTAGCTTTCTTAACCATCTTCCCTCCCCCACCTTTTTTCCAAAAATAACTTCTGCTAGTGCTGCTGTGCAGCATCCAAGAAGACTGAATAGTGAGGTTACCAGATTAATGCAGATCTCCAGATGGTGACCTACTGTACACATGGAATTGGTTAAGTTTGCCCTGCTTACAGTTCTTGTAACTTTCTCGGCCCTTTTGTTCTTCCTTGGGTATGTGGTGTTCCTGCAAAAAGTGGCTATCTTCTTGTGCTTCTCCTAT
>VWZZ01001820.1:120651-138695 GCA_013399095.1 Psophia crepitans
TTTCCCCAATGTGTTCAACAAAATCCTTAACGTCTAGCATGGTATCTTAATAAAGAATAAAGTCGTTCTTTAAAAAAATCTGCTTTAAGTAGATTTTTCCCCCCAAGTTTTCTTAGTTAAGGATTCCAAAAGTGGTATTCACAAATTCTTGCATTGAAATTTTTATTGCAGTGGTATAGATGAATACCATCATTGGTATCCTTAAATTTGATTTCTGCTCATGAAGGTTAATCATGATTGTCTATATAGTAATCACTTATGAATTGTGTTCAGATACAGCAGTTTCAGGTGTAATCATCAGAGCTGGTTAGTCAGGCATTCCAGATAGTGGTTCTTTTCAGAACCTTTTTTAAAGGGTTGGTTAACTACCTCAGTAGCAGAGGATTGAACTATACCCTGTCTGTACTGTACATAGAAAATCTTTGTAGATAAAAGCAAGGCTTGTTTAATATGATATGAGGGTAAGATTATAATATACCAAATGTAACATTCTTAGTTGCCTTTAGTTCCAGAGGCTTTGTAAGACTTCCTCATGACCATCATAACAGGCCTTGCTTTTGTCGTATTTTGTGGCTGAAAAAGCAGCCTTGCTTCTTCAGATATTGTAGTTATTTGGATGTATAATAGTTTAGCAAGATGTTACTTTTGTAAGACATCAGATGTTCAAAAAAAGTGCATCAGCAACTTGTACTAAATACTGCAGTGTCCCTTTATAAAAGGTCAGACTAAAACTGACAACTGTACAGTGAAGCCTGACATTTGGATATTTTGAAGTTTTTCATAAATCATAGAATAGTATATGGCTGTAGTTTAGCTTTTTAGGTAAAAGGTATGTTTTCATTAGTGCATTTCTTATTGCTGATCCCTGTAAAAACATGTGGATCAGCTTTCCATTTCTCTTACGCAGATCATGATAACCTGTAGAGTAGAGTAGAGTACAATCATTTGTGCTATGTTTTTAATTTTCTAAAGCACCTTGATGACAGTGAGTGTTCAGTGGTGAAGCATCCTCTATTGAACCACCCTTAAAAAAGACAAAACAAAAACAAAAGAACCTTGCCAAGTCCAACTTCATATAGGTAAAAGATAGATGAAATTATGACTTACTTTGGACTTGGCGTAAAGAGCTTCCCTTAACCCCCTGCCCAAAGGGATACTGCAGTTATACTACATACCCATAGGCACCACAATGAAAATTGAAGCTTATACCTAATTAAGGTTTTATACACACCAGTTCCCCCAGTAAATGCAAATTTTAACAAAATTAGACATGTCATATGTTGAAAATGCTCATGGCAAACAATCATTTTGCATTCCTGCAAATAAAATTGTTTTATACTGTAAGCTGGAGGCGAGTGTAACTTATTTTTGTAATAAAGTTTTTATTTTTTTTATGTGTCATTAATATAAATGTGTGTTAGTACAGAGATCTTCTGGTTAAAAACTTAGAATCGCACACATTTCAGTATGTTTACTTGTATTTACATAATTTTTAGAATAGTGGTTGCCAATAGCCTGTATGTTTCACATTAATTGATTTTTTTTTTTTGTTACCTTAATAAACCATTTTAGTATGTTGTATGTCAATTACTGGGATAGCTGGGACATGAAGTGTAATTTAAAATTGTCAAGTATTCATTGGAATATGTAAATGTGCCTTGCCAGTTTTGAACTTTAAGACAAAGTAAGTGAATGATGGTGAAATGAGTAGTCAATGTGTAAGAGACGTTTGCTACCACAGTTTCATATACTGCCCTTGCTAAAGAAAAGTAACTTTTTCCTCAAATTTTGAGCATAAAAGCATACAGTTGCATTAGCTTCTGAATATTCAAATCTAGCGATAGAATATTAGGCTTATGGAAAGTGGGTTTGCAAATTGTAGCCTTAAGTATAATTTTGGATTTCAATGTAATCCTTGGTGCTGGCATTCCCAGTGCCAAGGAGTTTAAATGCTCCCTTCAAAGAGGTTGCCATGCCTACTGGCACTTTTACTGTCATACGGTTTTATAAGGAACACTGTCAAGATGTGGAAACCAATTTTGAATCTCGCTATAAAATGAAAACCCTAGGGGCTCTAGGAGAGGGGAAGTCCTCAGATTTCTTAATCTTGAAATCTCTCCATTGCTGAAAAACTTCCAACGCTTGTGGGATCACAAGTGCTAGTGACTAGTTCTTAGTCTGGAAATGTGTTGGGGCGGGGGGAGGGGAATAATACAATGCGTTTATGGAATTGTAAGACTTGATGGAAGTGCATAAAAACATTGCTGTTAAGGCACTGCATGTGTTGAAATTGTGGATCGTATCCTTAATTTCAGCTCTGATAAAAGGATGGGGGACTATTGTTTAAAAACGAAAAAAAAAAAGCAAAATTGTCAGGAAAGTGTTTTTTCATGGAATGCAAGCAATGGGGAGTGAGCAAACTATCGAGATCTTGACAGTGTTCCCTCTAATTATGAACTCAAGCCATTATAACTTTTAAAATTAAATATGATTTGCACTGTTCTGATATTGGTGCAGTTTTTTAGCAAAATGATCAGAAAACTAAATTGCATGTGGTGGTTAATATTGTGGGGAAAAAAAACTGAAATCAGAAAAATGTTATTTTCAAAGCTTTAAGTCTGATTGTGTAAAGAAAAAACCATTCGTTATTAAGCGGAAATACTGTTGAGAATGGGCAAGTGCATATATACAACATCAGTTCGGTTGCACTTGGGTGTTGGTAAACTTGAAATGTTCTACAGCAATAATGCATCTTTTCTGGGGTGCTTTGGTGACAAACGGACGTAGAACGCACAGTTCTGGGCATGTTGAAGGCAAGAGTTGGCTAAATGTATTATGCTGCCTCTGTTTATTCTTGTGGGAGGCTTTCTTTACTGAAACACCTGCAGAGGTTTGAGTGCAAGCTCGCATAGCTCCACATTGGTTTGTAACATGTTCCTAAATTTGAAGTCTGGTTGAATTTAATAAGAAATCAGAAACTGCTGCTGCTTAACACTTCTGGTTTATAAACACTCCAATACACAGCTTTTTAAATGATACACTTGTTTTAATACTCATTTTTGTTTGAAAGGTTACATGTAGAACATGTAACTGTACCAGGGTTTTTTTTTGTGGGGGTTGTTTTGAGGGTTTTTTTGGTTTTTTGGTTCTTTTTTAAAGAGGAGATAGGACCCAGAAATTGTTTGTTGTTTTAGTGTTGGAGGAAGGCTGTTGTTACAGATACCAAGACCAGTTTCTGAATGTTTGTGATGTACAATTCTTACTTGAATACTGTCTTAAAATCTAAAATAAGAAATACTAAATCCGTTCTTGCTGAGGGTGAGGGGTATGACATAGTCTGAAGTATACTTGGCCTCCCCTGAAGGTAAGATTCCCAGCTTAATATTTCAGGATAGAAATGTTATATATGGCTGCAACTTTCTTGAGCCTTTGATAATTCTTCAGAGGCTTAAGTTTTCTGTTCAGCTTAGCAGTTATTTTGTTGCTTCCGTACATCAGTGAGGGAAGACTCTTTTTTAAGAAATAAAACTGAAAGGCAGCATGGACATAAACACATGTAGCATTTTCTGAAGAGTTGTGTTCAAACTGATACATTCCACAAAATTAAGACACTTATTCCATCACTTAGGAAAACTTACAGGAGAATGTTAATTGTTTAAAGTGGAGTAGCAAGTTTTGGAAGTAGGCAATATTAACTACAACGTCGTGGTCCAAGAACTGAAACTGGTGAAGTTGGAGCTTGAGTTTGTGTTCATAGCCTGAAGCTTACAAATCCTGACTTTGACTGCCTGTGGTGGCCGTAAGTCTGTCTTTGCAAGGTATGTGTTGCTGTGAATTAACTGCAGCACCAGCACGTGACATCCCTGGCTGGGGCTAGCTAGTTGCATTAGTTGGGCAGAGAAAACACAAGATTGTACCTTGTCGTTTAGTCTGTCAGATAAAAATGGTGTGTGGCAATAGGAGAGGAAGTGGAGCTGATGGTTCCTTGATCCTTAATATGGGTAGTTGGGCAAGAAAGAATATATTATTGTTACTTTCCAGTCATCTAGGGCAAACAAACATAAAGCTCCCTAGAAGCTCTGGCAATAAACTGAAGACTGATTTTTCACATAGTCATCTGGTCAACACTTTGCAAGTGTTTATTTAGACTTACCTGAGTTATGAATTCCACAGGATGAAAAAGTGACTTTTCTTTGGTCCTCCTTTGCCTTGACTGTTACGATAGATCTGTTGAAAAATGCCACTAGAACTGGCTTGTTAGTTTACTTGGAATTTGGAGAGAGGGGTGATTGTGTCATGTAATGATACCTTTTCTTGCCATTGTGTAACTGGTTACTAGTTTTTTCCACAAACATACATTTTTTTAAATGGCCAGCTCTCCAGTGGATATCGCACAGCTGAGCTCATCTGGAAGCGTTGGGTTACATTCATTATTAAAAGCTATCTTCATGAAAGCTGCTTTACCAGGTAACCTGGAAGTCACCATCTAAAAGGTTTTTAAAAAACAAAGAAAAAAGCATCTGTGACAATCATGCTACGTAGGCAATGGGTAATTAAATATGCCTTGACTATTTAAAGTTTGAATCACAAGATACATTTCAGTTCCGAGAGTTGTTTCATTCCTGAATGTTCATGAAACTTAGTGCCTACTCCAAAGCCAGCACTTAGTTTCTGACAGTCATTCACGTAAAACTTGCCGTGTCAGGAATCTGGATCCCCTCTAGTCTGAGAGTGACACATTTGGCTGATTAACGGTGACAGTTCACTGTCTCTGCACAGTTAGCGTGACAATACAATTCTACTTGTTTTGGTCACTAACGCGTAGAAAAGATACTGAATCTTACCACTTATTTTCTTTGTACTAAGGAAGTTATGAAATGCATTCTTAGTTCTGCTACAGAGCCAGTAGAATAGCCTATGCCACTTGACTGCACAGAAGATAATGGTAAGTAAAACCAGACGTTCTAGTTCTTGAAAGACTTGCAGTACCTAAAATCCAACTTCAGCAGACTGTTTGACTCCTTAACTGCAGTTATTAGGGAGGGTGTAGGTTTTAACACCTCAATTTTAGCATGTCCAATGCTAAGTGATTGTTGAGTACAGTTAGCTACTGTTTAATGTTAAATACTTTAGATAAAAAAAAATATGTCCACCATGTTTCATAGTTAATTCAGGATGCATTTTTAAACTGATGGGTCAGCAGTTGTAGTAGTTTAAGGGGATTTTCTATGAACACGGTCACTGAAAGCTAGGAACTGAATATATCAGGTCGTGAGTTCCTGGTTCCAAGTGTTAACATTTCCAGGATTGTTCTGCTACCTAAAGTGTAACGTTTTTCAGACTTTTTTTTTTTCCCTCTGTAGTAGGATGAAGAATGCACCTAAATCTGTCACTAGCAGTGGTTATTTAAAAACTCTATTACTAAACGTAGCTAATTTGGGATTAAAAAGCTTCCTCTGTGAGAATTCAACAAAGAGAATTCTATAGATATCCCATTAGTAAATCGGGGCTTTTCTTAAGGTGCAATTCCAGCACACTTAAGAATGAAATTTTGTATTACAAAAGACTGCTGAGAGCTAGCCTAAAATAAATTACAATTAATCTTTTCATAATGCGGATGTATCACAATTGGAAGGTGATTGTAGTCTTTAATATTACAGCATTAGAGATGATAGATAAAATATCTAGTCCCTGCATCTGGGAAAGCTAAAGTGGCTATTAAGGCTATTAAAGGACTGCTGCTGTTTCAGACTGTGGTCAAAGGCTTCCTTTGGATAGTGCAGTGAAACCACGTTCCAGTGCAAACAGCTGTTCTGACAAGCTAACCTGTTTCCAATCCACAGTTTTCAGCAGATTTTTTTAGTTTTGTACATGTGCTCAAAGTGGTGTTTGTAGCAGAAGACAAGCCTCCGGTGACAGTCACTGCTGTATATGTGAATAGTATTTTCACCAAGAAGTGATGAAACTTGGAATTAAACTAGTCTAGTGAAACTGTCCTTTATTGGCATCACCTACTCTTTTACAGAAGTAGATTAGTTCACAATTGCTTTTGAATTAGTGGGATGCTTGAAAGCCACTTTGAACAAAACCATGGCATGTATGTTGTTAAAATCTGTCAGAATTTGCAAATGAAGACAGACACTGCAGGTTTCATAGTAACGGAAGACAAGACTTGAATATAAAGGGGGGAAAAAAGATCGTAACTTCTGTCACTAGGAGTCCTGAAGGCCCCACAGGCTCGAGGTGGCTTTAAGCTTTAGCAGGGTTTCATGTAGTTGAGTAATGTTTGCTGCCTTGCTTCACTATGTGTTCATAATGCTAACCTCTGAAAAGTCTTTAAAAAAAATCCTGTTACGGGATTAACTCCAGCGAGATCAATCTTCCAGTTAAGAAGGATCTGGAAGGTTGTAAATTCATTTGGTTTAAAATAACTTCCTTTTGTGTGTGGTGTTTGCAGCTTGGTTTTGCACAGAAGTGATGCTACAATGGCAATGGTGTAATAAATGGCACTTTGTATTTTTTTTAATGGCATACTAATCTGCAAAATGCAGAGTTTGGTTTGATGTGCTAGGCCATTCAGGTGGTCATGTCTCTGTCCAAGAAAACAGTCAATATTTGTATGGCATGAACTGATCAGTAAGTCTCAGACCCAGTAGTTGCTTCTTTGAGGTAGTCGGTCTTTTCTTGGGTTAACTGTTGAAATCTGTCCAGATTTCTAATAGGAAGTTTTGTTTTCTTAATAGCAGCATCTAAACTTTCAGAGTTTATTGCCCTGAGCATAGTGTTTCTAAAGAGCACTGCTTTCATTGAGTAGTCAGTGAGGACTACGCAGATCAATGGTGAAAAAGCGTCGCTGGTAAAGCTTTTGAGAAGTGAAGCCTCCTGGTTTGTAATTCACTTTGGGGTGCTCAGCATGTGGGTACAAATGGCACTGAGGTCAACCACGTCGTGGTGACATCTCACAAGGCTAGCGCAAACTGCTATCACCGACGGCCTATGCTACAGCAGGTTGTTTGGTGCTGACGTATGCTGAAATGCCTCTGTGGTTTCACTGTGGAGTCCGTAAAGGGCAGGTAGGTTAGTAACTGCAGTACAGCTGCAGGAGGAGGAGGATCCAGACCTATTTTGTAGCCTCTGGAAGAACAAGAGGCTGTCATGCATAATGTGGTCTAAGCGTGTCTTAAATTTCTAAGTCCTTTTGAAGCACCCTCTTTCTGCTTTAGTACATGAGGGTGAAACATCCCAAGTTGAAATTCTAGGTGTGGTTTAAAGGCAGAAGGACGCATTACCTTAGCAGTTCTGGTGTTCAGATCTGGGTATAGTCGAGCCCAGTAATCAAGGTGTGTGTTTCAGAATCAGGGTGATTTTTTTACTTTGTGAAGAAATGCCTTGCTATTAAACAGGTAGTCAGTCAATTCTAGAATCCCTGTATCTAGCAAAAATTCATGTATTGGGGAAAAACCCCAATACAATGCATCTTCAGAAGGAGAGGACATGAATATGCAATGCTTTGTAAGAGCATGCAGGTTAAATAGGTGTTGAATTCTTAGCTACGGGCTAAGTGAGATGAACGTGATAATCTTGGAACTTCTGCCTCTCAATCACGTGTTAAAAATGTGGCAAGATCTTGGGTTTCACAAACTTATTGTTGTGTTTAATGTTCAGTTTAAAAAAGAACAGACATGCCTTCACTCTGGTATCTTGAAGGGCAAAAACTGTCCCTGTGGAAAGAAAAGCTTAAAGGTCTTCTGTAAATACTTCTGTCTTTCTAAAGCGGTGATGACAACCAGGGAAGTGCCTCAGAGGAATACAAAGGAGAATATTTGTCTTGTATTTAAAAAGTTGACTTAGTGATAGAATCACAGACACTCCCTGCATGGAAAGGCTCTTAACAAAGCATGTTTTTCTTTGCTCTGTGAGAAAACGTAAGGTGACGGAAGAGTTGGGAAAATAAATAGCCTACTGGTGGGCACAAGACAGCCATTGAATGTGCCAGAGCTACGCTACTGGCGAGTCTGTAGTCTGGGGTTAAAGGCAAAATGGCCAGGGAACAACCTGGCAAACCGCAAGGTAGAACAACTTCATGTAAGTGTGCTACAGCGTTGTGGGACCTTGCCTGCTATTAATCAGTCTGTCCTTTTCCTGTGAAAGGTAGGTACGCTCTAAGCCAGGCAGCACCTAGCAGCCACGGTGCGATCTGCACGGAATGTCAGGTGATGGATCTTGCCCAGATTCAAACGTCAGGTCGAAAGCAGACGCGAGGTCCTTGGATTATGTGTCAAAAGGTAAGAACCACCTGTCCTCGCAGCCGTAATCCTCGGAGGCACTTTATCTTGGTAGGGATTTTAGAAGAAAACAGTCTGGATGTATCCCTGTAGGGGAGGAGGTTTTGAACACAGCAAAACATAAAAATGCTGAAAAAACCCACCTCTGTTACAACGCCTAATGCTATTTCAAATTTCCTGTTCTGAGAGACGAGTGATGCCCTAGAGCTGCTGCAGTTTGTAAACCTGCTGTTCTGAAGTGATGAGCTAATGGTCTCGGCCCCAGGGAACCAAGAGCCAGTCTTGAACAACTGACGCGTGTTCCAAAGATGGACTTTCCAGTATGAGTTCTTCCATCTCCTATGATGATTGCCACTCACTGCCCTTGATAATACCTTAAAGGGTGGACGAAATAGCATAATGAGAAAAACTGTTTAATAGGGCCTGATGGTGCCTCCTAACTGAGTGATGCTCGAGGGAATGCAGTGTTAGAGCAAAGCTTGTGTGCAAAGTCTTCATCTGAATGCAGGGGACAAAGAGAGCGGGCATTCCAGTTGTAAAGCTGGGGTGAATCAATGCCAACTCAGCAGCCCCTTCGCAGATTGCAAATTCAGGAGCTCCCAAGTTAGACCAGCTTCTTGTGTACAGTTGTGTTTCTTCTGGAAAAGCGTGCGATACAAGCTCAGCATCCTGAGAAAGCAAAGTGACTGGCTGCTGCTTGGGACCAGAACATTAAAGACCCAGTGGTGCAGATAGCCCAAATAGGTGTCTTCTACACTGGAGATGGTCTTCGTGGGCTCAGAAATGAAGGTGCTTACGATGTGCTTGGGGACAGACCTCAAGAGGTGAGGAGATACAAGCCAGTATGAGGGCTGTTAAGATGTTCAGTTTCCTCATGGCTAGAGCTGATGTCTTATGAGAAAATACACTTAATGAACAAAAGGAATTTTATTCAGAAGCTCTCGTGCAACATCCTGTATCAGATGGTACGATGGGAGAATGCTGAAGGTAAGGTAGAATACACTTGCCTAATTTTAGTTTGCCAGAATGGTCTCTCCGTACTAAGTTAAAAGAGGATCAAGTATAGGTAAGGCTTTGTACCTCCCATCGCCACTCAGGATACACAGCAGCATTTGTCTTCATAGGCAGCTTTCAGTGGGGAAAAGTTGTTGTTCTCTCCGCAGGTGAGCGGCATCTCTGAAGACTCAATGGGAGATGGGAACGTTTCTGACTGTAGAAGTAATGGGAAGTGAGCATCCAATGGAGATGGGTGCATGTTCTCAGTTCTTGGTGAAACTCAGGTGAGCAGCTTTGAACTAAGACGCCTTGGACTAAATGCACTAACTCCGTGTCTCCTCACTGGCAGAACTGCTCCTCCAGATAATCCACAATTTCAATTTCGTTACTTTCTTGTGTTGACTTTTAACTGTTGCCCTTGGGCTGCAGGGAAGGAGAGGCATGACTGTCTAGGTAGCTTGACTTCTCTTCCAGACCTAACACACACCTGTAAGGGAAAATGGAGAGGAGGAGGGGCACAGCTCTTGGGTTCCCACTGTCATGGGCTAGAAGAACACCAGACACGTGGGCTTTTCAGAATTGTCTGACTGGTATTCCAAGTTTCCTGACGTATCATGTCCCAGAAACACACTCGGTGTAGACAATACACCGCAGTATGGTGATAGGTTACTGCCTGATCTACAGCTTACCATATCCAAGCTGAATGGTGATCAGTGGAGAACTTACTGCTTGTCCGAGGTGAATAACGGTTATGAGACTCCTAGATGGGCCACTAGGAACTGGGTGATATTGGAGAATCCTTTCTCTGTTCTGGTATCTTCTGAAGCAAAATCTACTTTCCCAAGGCGGGGGGGGGGGGGGCAGCGGTGTGTGTGGTACGGAATCTTCACTCTTCCATCTGAATTGCACTGACCCTAACTTGAGGTCTACGTGCGGCCTCCCAGTTCTGTGTGTGGTGGTCTGAGCTTTCTTACGAGATCCCAAAGAGTTCAGTCTTCACTTGTAACTCCTGAGGGGGGAAATAATCCAAACTGGACCTACAGAGAACACTCCAAACTCAAGATTAGACTGGAGGACTCACGGCTTCTTAAGGGGATGATAATGTTTTTCCTTACAGTTTGATCTGAAAGATGGCAAGCTGATTTTAATACTAAAATGCTCTTTTATTACTATATACTTTCTGTATGCGTCTGCTAAAGAGGAAAAACTTCATGCCTAGTATTTTAAAATGTTTCTTTTGTACTTCTGTAGGACAACAAAGATAAGCCAGGTAGCTTATACAGTAGCCAAGTCCTTCAGGCACAAATTAGAAATTGATTTAGGAAGTTTTAAAATATTGAGGGTTAATAATAGTCCCCCATACAATCTCAGACTCTACTAGTTCCAGTGCCTTTCCTAGCTAGAATATTAGTTAAATTAAATGAAAAATGAAAAGCAAAGCAAAACTTCAGATAGTGGAGTTTGGCAGAAATTAGCCAAGCCTTCCAAACTGTCCTTGTTTCTTGATTTCGCGATTTGTCCCTTTTCCAAACAGCTCAAAGTCCTCTTACCTGCCTAAGCATGCACTCTCCCTCCCCAAAGGACACTTTAGGGAAAACCACTGTGCAAGTGGCAACTGTGCACCATACCCAGGAACTGCATTTGCAGAACATCTGGAGGAATCGCAAATAACTGTTCTTCGCTGCTGCAGGAAACAGACCGTGGCTTTCTGTCCTGCCAAGGTATGTCTGCTGATAGGCCCTCGGAGGGAGCGTCTGCTTCTACAGAAACACCGTTAATGCCAGTGGTAGAGGAGAAATAATAATACACCACTTTTCTATTAAAATGCCAGCATTTTTGGGGGGGGGAAAAAGGTTTGACATGCCTTCATGAACTTGGGCAGCTGATAAAGTTAGCATTGCTCAGCTGTGAGCTGTAAGGGAGCCTGGCTTTGCGGAGCTTGGTACTGAGCCCCACTTAAATATATTTTCTCTCACTCCTCTTGTAGCGGAGCTTTACCATGGAGCTGTAGGCTCAAGTTTTACCACAAAATAATACAGGCAAGCTGCTCGTGTGCTTCAAAAAGTTGTTTTCAAAAAGTCAAAACTCGTATCTGGGGAGGAATAGCCCTCTGCTCCGGCGCTCTCATACTGTCATCTTGTGCATTCTGCCTGTTAGCATAAATCCCTGGTTTTTTGCTCTTGTTATATAGTCCGTATTCTTGCCAGGGAAACGTAACATTTATGTCCTATTGCTTTTTATTTTCTCTTTAACCATTCAGAAGATGCCTCAGTTTTTGGTGTACATCATTTAAGTGGAGGTAACACGTCAAATTAATTGCATATATCCTCAGCCCACAAATGGTAAACAAAACAATATCCTGGTTATACAACTGGTTCTGTAACAGTTCCTGTAAAGTGTTTAATGAAAGACAACTAAAGCACAAATAACTTTTTGAGGGTGATAATTACTGTTGCTTAACTCTCACCCTATACTGCTTTTACATAGCTAATGTTGTCGGAGAAGCTGGTTGCTCGAACTGAAAATATCTCTGTGGAATTCTGACCTGGCAGAAACACTCGAGGCATTTACCGCGGTATCCAGAGAAGCTAAAGTAACGGGCTTCAGGATACCAGCTCGCCGGTCACCAAAAAAATCCCCCCAGATCTCACCCCTACATCTGGGTTTACATGATCGTTATCAGCAGATAGAGTAGACACGTTAATATCAGTGGAAAGCTTTCTCTGACACAAGCTGGCTTAATCAGCAACCTTTAGTTATAGGTCGGCTTTTTCCCCCTTTTGATGAGTTCGCATGTTGATCAGAGCTTCCTGAGTATGTGAAGACTTTAGGTTGGGAATTTTTTTCACTGTCTTGTTCCTAAAATGGAAAAAAAGATAAATCCATCAGAAACTAGAGTTATGTGTAAACGAGGAAAAAATATAAATCTTCATAGGCTAAAATGTTAAAATGCACTAAAGTGGGGCAAAAAAATAGTTAAGGAACAATTTAAGAGGGTACTAGTTCTACTAATAAAAATAATTGTGAATACTGTTTAGTTGAACAGTTTTGTTCCCCCGCTGCAGCCTGTCCCTGCCCCAGCGCTACAAACCAGAGGAGATAAAAAACTGGAAAATGATAGGGAGGGCAACAAAGGCAGTAAGAGGTGCAAAGGTGCTCTCATGTGAAGAATAATTCACCAGAGCAGGAATTTTAATTTTGGAAAAAACGGTTTGCTCAGGTGGCCAAATCGTTTTGATGAAATGATAAGCAGCAGTTGTGCTGAGCAGGGAATGATTTTTTCCCCATCTCTTTTTATAAAATACTAAATGAAGCACGTGAATGTTTGGAGAGCTGTATCTTTGCTCACGTGAGCATGAATGAAGTGGTGAATCTCCTTGCTGTATGATTTTTGTAGATGTTCATGGCTGTTCAAAAAGCAACGTGAAACTTAGGAATAAAATTATTTCACACCATATCCCCAAGATTGCAAATCAGAGTAAAGGATGTCGCGGGAAAGAATGACTGTATTGTTGCTTTGCTTTTACAACTTTTTCCTGGGATGTATCCCCTTACAGCCATCATCACAAACAGGATGCTCACCTAGTTGAACCTTTGCTGATCCAATACAGCTGTTCTACGAATCCATCCGGTGTCTGTGATGAAAAACTTACACTAGCTTTAAATTCCCCAGGTCTCATCATAGCTGTGAGACACAGGTGCTGCAACACTTGGCAGTGTTTTACCAGAAACACGTCATCTTACAAGGATTGTCGTATTAATTCAGCTGAATCAAAGGAATGTGGCTCAAGTTCCTCTTCAAACTCCTTACCTGAAAATTTTCCCCCCGACCTCAGAGTTGGTCAGTGGAAATTCCTTCAGGATGTCACATAGCTATTTTCACAAAGTGTGTATCCAGGGCAGGGTTTTCTTTACCCCATTGTAAGTAAACAGCTTAATTTTCACTTAGACTGAGCTCTTAAGTCTGTGTATGGCATTGTTTGATCTGTTTGCATCAGTACAGCTCATTGCTTTCACAAACTTTTTCTTACAAATTCTTTAATGTCCAGCTACCTTTTTTTTTTTTTTTTTCCCTCCTATTCCTCCCTGATCAGCCTAGGTTTTTGGAAGGAATTATGTTTCCCAGATCTTCCCCCTGCACGTAGCAATTCAGCTACCTCACTTAATAATAGATTAAGGTGCGTATCCAGAGAGCTTATCTTTTGTTCAGGTGAAGCAATTGAAAACTTCCATAGACTATACCTTTGTCCAATGTTGCCACAAACTTAATATTAATTTCTTTAAATATTTTCCTAATATCTTCTGTATAGGTCTAGTGTACTTTATGCATATTCCTATATTCCTTAATGGTAGGGTTCACCTTTTTTTGAGGTTTGTTTTTGTTTCTTAGCAGGCCTTTATTTCTTACTGTCTGTAGTCATTTCCTACACCTATCTTGCAACTTTTTGCTCTATATACTTCTCCTTCAATGTCCCATAAACACTAGTTTACTACAGGACAAATTATTGTCATCTCTAGTATCTACATTTTCTCCATTATCTAGTCTGTAAAAGAATGTATTCAGAAAAATCCTTTTCCTGTAAACAATTTGAAAAATGTTGCTCTGACCCTTTTAACGTTTTCCTTGGGAGTTAAAAGTTCCTCAAGACAAAATTGCCTCTAGCACATTGCTGGTGGTTTTGGTGGGGGTTTTTTGTTTTGTTTTTTTTTTTTTTTTTTTTCATTTTCCCAAATGGACCTTGCTTGTCCCAGTGAAATTCTAACATGTTCAGCGCTCCTCAGCACCCCTCTGGTTTGCCCGGCATCGTTGGGCATACAAACTGACCCTCAGGAAACTGTCTTGCTTGCCTTGGGCTCTTTTACTTGAATTTCCTTACCAGAACAGTCTCTACGTCTTTCTCTCCTACAAGTCTTCATTCTGCCTGGTGCCAGTCAGTGACTTCATGGTTTCAGTCCTAAACGCAGCCTGGTAGCTATTTTCAGATCTTCTAACTGAACTGTATTTTACAGTCTTTTTAAAAGAAAAGTAATGATGAATTTTGAGTGGCCTGTTATAATTGAAACCCCTCAGTCCCTCCCCTTCAACTTCAATTGCCTGCTGAATCTGCTTCTAAACAAAATTTTGAAATCTCTGTAGTGTCACTTGGCAATTCATTCCCTCACAATTGTCGAGACCAGTGATCTTTTAGAATAATTTAGGTTGGAGAAGCCATTTAAGACCATCAAGTCCAATTGTTGCCATAGCACTGCCAAGCCCACCACTAACCCATGTCCCTAAGTGTCACATCTACACATCTTAAATACCTGCAGGGATGGTGACTCCACCACTTCCCTGGGCAGCCAGTTTCAGTGACTGATAACCCTTTCAGTGAAGAAATTTTTCCTAATACCCAATCCAATCTTTTGAGAACTAGGTCACCTTTTTTTTTTTTTTTTTTTTTTTTAAAAAAACAATTTCTCCCTTCTGCCTGCTGTGTTGCTCCTTACTCTTCTGGGGCAGCTGAGCTCCCCCATTCTTCAAGATAACTTGTGTGGAATCTTATCTGGGAATCCATAGTCCCTGCAGCTGTGTCCAGCGGGTACTTTTCACCCCAGGTTATCGCTTCCTCATCCAGTTTGCTTTAATCTTCCAATACTGAGGGTCACTATATGGCTCATAACGTGGCAGTCCAGGAAGCAAATTTCAAGAACCTACACCGACCCCCGGCAGCTCCCAACCCGATACAGCTGACCAGCACGGGGTCTGTGTGGGTGGTGCACGGAGCTGACTCCCAAATGCTGTAAATCTGACCATTAGCAGTTTATTACCTCCTTAACAGACGAATGTGACTGTATTTATAGCAGCAAAGTTAAATTTGTTTATCAACTGCTAATAATAATTATAGTGCCCAAGTGAAACCAGAAGTGTTTCAGAGAAGCTGTGGCTGCCCCCTCCCTGGCAGTGTTCAAGGCCAGGTTGGATGAGGCTTTGGGCAGCCTGGTCTAGTGTAGGGTGTCCCTGCCCATGGCAGAGGGGGTTGGAACTACAGGATCTTTGAGGTCCCTTCCGACCCAAACCATGGTTCTGTGATTCTCTGCTCTCCGCGAAACTGAGTGTTCCTTTGATACAGAAAGGCCAAGAAGCACTGCTAAGTGTCCACTCTCACGGTTTTTGCATACAACCGAATTACCTGAACTCACAGGTAATGATCTAAAACCAGGAAGTGGTGATGGATGCCTTTTAAGTTTTGAACTTAGATGTCAACTAATGCATCATTTTTTTGAGATCTGAGTCACCAACCAATTTCACTTTAAGCTCAGCTATTTGCTAAATATTTACAATGAACTTTCTCTAAAGTTTTCTGCTAAATTAAGGTTAATATGAAGCCTTCAATTTAAACTTCTGAAAAGGGCCCACAAAAATGATCAGGGAGTTGTGGGGAATAGTTGATAAAAGAAAATTAATTCATTGTTTGGTAAATACAAGGGATTACATTATCTAAGTTAGCCTGGACAACTGCATCCTTGAGAGAGATAAGTATGTAATGCTTTGAAAATAATGAGAATAATTTTATTTTTTTTTTGGATACTGGAGAGCAAAAGCAAACTTGCAGAGTAAACTAAATGCAATCAGCTGGTGAGAATTTGTGTATTACAGTTCACTGCCTGGTTTATTAAAACAAGGAAGGTTTTTTTTCACCTAAAAAAGGCATTTTGGTAAATAAAATTAATTTGTTGAGATTCTAAATTATGTTGAAAATCAACACTAAAGTATTTTTGAATGCTAGAATATGCTGTCTTCTGTTGCTATTTAAAAAAAAAAGGAGGAGAACTGACTCCGTAAGAGTTGTTACGATCAGTGAAAGATTTTTTTTACATTATTAATACTAAAATAAAATCTAGCTTTCCAGAATACCCCAGTGCTGGCAACGTTGCTTCAGAGTCCATCTCCAGATGCTCGTTTTCTCCATCAGTTCTCCAGTTAACCAGAGAATCTTCCTATGAACTTATCTGAAGAAATACTTGCTATTGCTGGGGGATAGTTCTCTTATTATCCACACTGGTATTGTCAGTATTTCACTTCTGCTCTTCCATACTTTATTTTGTTGGAAAACAAACCTCAGTTATGTCTTTCAGTGCAGCAGAACAATCTGAGCAGTCACAGGGGCCAGGGTTACAGAGGGTGATGGGCAATGCCAACGCTGCCGTCTCCGGCAGGGCGGGATGGGATAAAGCAAGTTGTTGTAGTGTCTGCCCAGCAGATGTGAAGTCTGTGAACTGAAGGAAACCGCACAGCTTCTCAGATGATCAGGTACCATTAGTGCCAAATGTGAACTTAGTGATTTTACACTAAATAAACATAACCCTGAACAATGAAAAACTTTACCCTGAGTAGAGAACACAAAACTGCTGCTGGTTTGCTGTGCAAGTCACTTCCTATGTTACGGATATGCGTACTGTGACATCTTTATGAAGTATTTTAAGAATTACAGATTTTTAAAAAAGTGGTTCTGTATTAGAAATGCTGTAACATAAATTACTATTATCAGCTTTACTGCTTGCCATTTTTAAAGTTAGCAGGTAGCAAAAAAAAAGAAAGGCATCTTCTGAAGAAAATGAATTTCCTCTGAATAGACTGTATAGAGCTTTGCTGTGTGTAAGCACCTTATTTATTTGGCTTTTTTTCCTAATAGAAAACGCGTGGACTGACATGAAATAATACTGTGCAGATGCTCTTAAAGAAATTCAAGCTGACCCTGGGCTTTTGCCAAGCTCTCTGAGAAAGGTCAACATACTGAAGTCCAACTGCAGCATTTCACCAGCTCCAGAGGTCAAGGGAAGTGTTGCATAAAATGACAAAACATCTGAGCAGATTCTGAAGGCTATTTTCAGCTTTTGGTTTCTAGATATTGACTCGCCTTCCAAATACTGACTTTCCCTTAACAGTGTTGTGGGTTTTTCACTGAAGAGTTGTAAATGTAAATTCTGAACGGAAGTATTTCATATCCACTCACATACCCTTTGCACAAATACGCCTGTGTGGGGCTAGTCCAAATAAATATAAAAGGCAACAGCACTGTCTCAAAACAACTCGTAAAAGCAGGCGTTTATTCTTGAGCAGGTCTTTTTCAAATTTGCAACTCTGAAGCCCCTCTGTCAGTAACGTTTCCCTGGAGAAGTTGTTTAAGCACTTTTATTTGGTCCATTGAACTAATCTTGCCACAACCAGTTGTGTCACAGTAACAGAACGTTGATCTTCCTGAGTAACTCCGTTAGAGCAGGTTGGAAGCTTGTGACCTGCCCTACCTGAAGGCGGTTACTCATGTGCAGTTGGCTTTAAATGGCTCTTGCTAGCAATAAGCTGCGCTCCAGAATTAGTGTGTTTTCAATGTCTTCCTGGGCAGTTTAGGAGGGGTCTGTTACATGTGCTACTCTGTTTGGGGTTTTTTTACAAGCAATTATGAAGTTTTCAGAGATGTTTAGATGGTTTTAGTGTCCCAGTCACTAAAACTGATAGTTCAGTCACCATCTAAATATAGGGCATTTAATCAGATGCGGCAGGTTCTGGCTGCTGGGCGCCGGGAGCCCCTGTTGTCCAGAACCCAAGTATTTATAACTAGGTACGCTTTCTGTCACCAGAGATCTTCTATTACGGGGCTCAGCACAGTATGTTACACAGCAGAGCCCGAAATGCCACCCGAGCGCGTCACCGGCGGGCTGCTGGCAGCGTCTCCGGGAGCTTCCCCCACATCCGAGCCGGCCGCGCGGCTCGCTCCTCCGCCG
>VWZZ01001820.1:139250-164705 GCA_013399095.1 Psophia crepitans
GCTGGTACCTTGTCAGGCTGCAATGTGTCTTTCCTGTTTGTTTCTAAGGTATCTGCACGTTTTGATGATCTTCTGGTCATTCGTGGCTGGCGTCGTCACCTTCTACTGTTCGTTGGGACCGGATTCCCTGTTGCCCAATATTCTTTTTACCATAAAATACAAACCCAAGGTAAACGCGTCCCTCAGCGTTACTGTGCGTTCGTTAAGCTCAGTGACAATCTATATTGGGTAGCCGTTCTTGTGTAGTTGCAGCTGCTTTCAGGAACGCCGCACACCCCACACCTCCTGTCCACCAGCCCGGAGGCGTTTTGTAGCGAACACACAACGGTTGGTACCGCAGGTCCTTCACATATTTCTGTGTCGGCCCATCAGGCCTACGTGCGGCTGGGCGGCCGGTTGGTGGGGGTGCTCCTGGACCCTGTTTTCCGCTTCGCTCATTTTTCACTTGGGGCATTTGAGTCGCAAGGAGCTGAGAGATAACATAGTTGTATTCGCTTTTGCAGAGGCTTTCGCTCTTCTGAAGGTGTCCTTCCTTTGGCAAGGCAGTGCTAGGCCTTTGCTGCTGATTGCAGTTAAACTCCTTTAAGTGGTGCTGCATTTCAAAGGAAAAAAAATGTTCCTAAAGGAAATTGCTGTTTTCTAACTTAAAATGGTTTAATGTAGAATTTCATAGGACTAAAAATGTTGTAATACTTCACAGCTATGCGTAAGGCGAGTTTTGTAGAGCAACCAGCTGGTCTGTTATTCGGCCAGCTGACGTACGGGGAGATGACTGGAGCTGCCAAAGGATGTCTGTCTCCTCAAACTCAGGTTTAGTGGAAGCAAATTTTCTGTTTGGTTCAGTTGTTTCTCATACTGTGCCTTGTTACCGTGTTTTCCTGCTGGGAGAACAACCTTCTCGTTATGCTGTTTAGTTCTCTGTAACTGCATACTCTAAAAGTAAATTAATTAATGTATCAGTGTATGAATAGAGCTATCATTTCAAAGAATGTAAGCTTGTCCAAATACCTTCTCTTAGCAGTTAGAATTGCCGGAGCTGTTTCCCCACGGTCACAGTTGTGCTGTATGTGGCAAGGTCAAATGCAAGAGACACAGGTAAATTAAATACGCAGCACCAGTAAGCTTAGTATTTTGTATGTTTTGCACATAAAAGCAGGAAACTTACAATTAAATATAGTTACATCATATTTTCTATCCTCTCCTACAGACCTACTTTGCTTCTGGAAAACTATCAGCCGTGGTTGGATCTGAAAGTGCCTTCCAAGGTTGACGCGTCGCTCTCGGAGGTAATTGCTGCTTCATTTCCTTAGTACCCTGAAATTCAGTGAGTTTTTATTACGTATCTCTTCGACCTATTACTTCTGGTTCAGTAGATAGTTCAGATGTACTTCTCATGTATGGTAACTTGTTCCTGTAAAAGTCAAATCAAAAGAATATGTGCCAGGAGCTGAGAGGCGAGATGGCCTGCTTGTTACCACAGTGTGACTGTCCCTATCGTAATGTGCCTAGAACATAGAAGAAATACCTGTGTAAATTAGAAAGTATCTTTGAAAGGACAGTTATGATTGAACATGTCCGGTTCTCAAAAAAGTGAAGGATTTCAGCCTGCTTAGTTTGTTGAAGTGGAGGTTAAGAGATGATTTATGGGCACCCACAGCAAGTTTGCCGATGACACCAAACTGTGTGTTGTGGTTGACATGCTGGTGGGAAGGGATGCCATCCAGAGGGACCTTGACAGGATGGAGAGCTTGGTCTGTGGGAACTGCATGAAGTTCAACAAGACCAAGTGCAAGGTCCTACATGGGGATTGGTACAATCCCAAGCACAGCTACAGGCTGGGCAGAGAATAGGTTGAGAGCAGCCCTGAGAAGAAGGACTTGGGGGTGTTGGTGGACAAGAAGCTCAACATGAGCCAGCAGTGTGCACTGGCAGCCCAGAAAGCCACCCGTGTCCTGGGCTGCATCAAAAACAGTGTGGCCAGCAGGGCGAGGGAGGTGATTCTGCCCAACTACTCTGCTCTTTCGAGACCTCACCTGGAGTACTGTGNCCCGGGAGATCTAATTGCCGCCTACCAGTAATTAAAGGGGACCTACAGGAAAGACGGAGAGGGGCTGTTTGCAGCGACAGGGAGTGATAGGACAAGGGGAAATAGGTTTAAACTCAAATAGGGGGGATTTAGATTGGACATTAGAAAGAAATTCTTTCCTGTGAGGGTGGTGAGGCACTGGAACAGGTTGCCCAGAGAAGCTGTGGAGGCCCCATCCCTGGCAGTGTTCAAGGCCAGGTTGGATGGGGCTTTGGGCAACCTGGTCTAGTGGAGGGTGTCCCTGCCCATGGCAGGGGGGTTGGAACTAGATGATCTTTGAGGTCCCTTCCAACCCAAACCATTCTACGATTTGCCACAGCTACAGAATTTCTGTAATAAAGATGCTAATGTCATGGTAGCTATTCAGACAAAGCTGTAACAAGATCTGTCTAAAAAAATAAATTAGTGTATTTACTCACATAAGAACAGCATAAATACCAGTTTTTAATATGACTGTGAATAAGGAGTTTTGTCTTGTTCTTTTCTCTTTAAGAAGAGCTATCCAAAGAACAACTTTTTGCTTTGAGTTTGTTTTGGTTTTTTGCCTTTTCTTGATTGGCAGTTGTTGGCAGGTAAATAGATGGTCTTTTGTCCTTTTTTAAAGCTAGTAAAGTGCACAAACCTGTATGTAGCTTAATCTCCACTTACTTAGAATTGCAACTTTGGAGTTCTGCGGTAGGAGGATGAACAATTGGCCTGTCAGAAGTGAGAAGATTCTTGCATGTCAGCCTCACAATTAACAGCACGGTGTACAAAGTCTGAGCTGTATTTGTGGTGTGAGCTAACGCTTGAATTCAGCTGTGCAGGATGGTGTCCCAGGCATGGCCCGCAGCAAGAGTACCACCGACAGAGTGAAAACCTTAAGGGAAGGGACGGATGGACAGTTGAGGAATGTTTTTTAAAAAACAGAGATAATGGCATGTTCACTTCCTTTGGTTTAACGTAGTGACTTCCCCTGCAATTTTAAAAGCATTTATTTTTTTAAAATGACTAAATGTGGGATTTTTTAAAAAGTTTGGGCTGAAGTGTATTAAAGTAACAATATTGCTGAATAACATTTCAGTAGGCTTATTTTTTTAAGCCTCTTGCTTTAATAATAGAAGGTAAAATAAATGGTTTATGAATATAATATTTTTAGAATTTGGGGTAGCAAATAGCTGTGGCAGCTTAACGAAGGATGTGGTAAATGCTGAAGAACTGGAGATTTTCTTACTGAGTTTAAATAGGAATTTAATGTTAAGAAAGGTCTTTGAGGTATGTTATTCATAAAAGATACAAGTAGGTACCACAGTTATCTTCTAAGACTGATCTTTAAAATGTTTTGCTACACATTGGCATTTTGTATTTGATTCCTGTTTCTGTAGTTCTGCTTTTACTTAAGTTGTGTGGGCGCTTCTCCGTGATGACTTTTTTTTTATGGTGACTTTTTTTTTTTTTTTTCCCCCACTTCAGTGGCATGTCCCTGGCCCTGCTTTATGTAGCAGTGTAGACAGGACTTTTGTATATCTATGCCATGTTTCTCATTCCTTTTTTTCCTTCAAGTGCTTAACTAGAGGGAAGTGCCAGACCCAAGTTCTGTGCCTTCTTGGGACAGTGAGGCAGGGTAATCATCTCCGATGGACCCAAACAAGCTGTCTGTTTGAGCCACCATTTTCACCTGTGTGGGATACTATTTGGAATGAGACATCTCATTGCATTGTTCCCCATCACAACTCTTCTGTGCTGGTTAAAAGGGTAACAGGGGTTCTGTCCGCATCGTATTCCTCTTGACCATCTGCTCTGTGGATGTAGCATGTAATGCATGCCTGGAATTGGATAGCCTGCTTTGGGTTGGAAGGAGAGACTGCTCTTGTCTTCTTTTGTGGGTTAGTCCTATGTTAGGGGCAAGCTGATACAGTGAGAACTGAATTAAGATTAATGAGATTCTAAAGGAGTGTGGAGTGAAGCCTGCTTCTGAAAAGCAGATTCTTCAAATACTTGGAATAATTCTGGGATTATTATTTTTTTTTTATTCTAGATTAGTTTTTCTAGTTCTTCCTTTGCAGGGTGAAGAATTTTGGCAATGTTCTCATTTCCAAATGTTTCTAATTTGAATCAGTTGTGTAGTCATTAAGCCTGTGTTTCCAAGTGCTTATAGAATAATTTAATACACACTCGAATCAGAGGAAATCCAAGTTTTTCTCACAAGTATGGATTTTTCTGTCTTGGATTGTGATGACAGTTTGTCTCACTTCGCAAATTCTTAATCTTTTTCAGCCTTGTTTTGGTTATGTAGCTGCTGTACTTGGCCTAGGACAGTAAGAAAAACCTGTGGTTGGACTTTCCTCCCTCCTTCATTTATGTTTATTATTATGATTGAACTCTAAACTGCCTCAACCATGCATCTATCAATATTTGATAGTTCAGACTGTATCGTGTGCAAAAATAACGCAGTGACCTAAGTATAATTTTATTTCCAGTTTCTAATCCATTGTGCTTTATGTTAGTTTCACCGATATTTTCTTTCTTTTTGAATTAGGATGTGGTATCTGTTGGTCAGTTTTATGCTGTATATAATTTCTGGTGCTGCAGATTTTATGAAGGAGAATTTAATTCTATTATTCAGTTAATGAACTCAGCTCTTTGCTACAATCTCATTTTTGCTACGTGAGGGATGCTTGCAAGTCAAATCTGTGAAAAGATGCTCAACTACTCGTGATGGGCATCGTGAAAGAAATGCCTGAGTGGATCAAGGTGCTGTCTTTTCATCTCTCAATTCTTTCTCTAAGTCCCAAGGTCTCAGGTTCTTGACTTGATTATGGGACCAGAATGTTATCTCTTTTTCTAAAAATAAAAAATGGACAAATGCATGGCAAGAAATCAGTTATTGTCTGAACGTGCTCTTTGCCAGTCCTGAACTCTTGTAGCAGCACAGTGGCCTGTGTGCTTTCTTGTTGGGAATTGCTTGTTCTACCCTCAGGAAGTTGTCTTGGCTATCTAGTTGTAGCATCTTTTAAGGTTTTTGAAATTGTCTCTGTGATCTGCTCATAGAATGATTGATCCTTTCCAATTTAATTTGGCGTGGTAGTTGTGATCTGCTACTGAATCATTTCTCATTCAGCTCTACAATTCTTTCTCCTTGCAACTTGGATCTGTTCTATGGCAGCCCACCGACAGCCTGTCTCGGCCTCTTAAGACTGACTAGCTTGCAGCGTTGTAGTGCAGGCTGGAAAAACCTTTTCTTTCTTTGTTTCTGTAGCTGCTGCTTATGCTGCTACCTGCTGCGTTTGGCTTTACACTGGTAATCTCTTTCCAGTTCAAAATTATTCACGCATAGTAGAACCTATCATTTTGCAAAATGCCTGGAAAATGGGTAGGCTTTAAATGATGTGACTCATCGTTTGTATTTAAAGCTGGAGAATAATACTTTACAGACAAGGAAATTGCTTATCATTAGCTGTCATTCTTTGAGATGTCCTATCTGCTCTGTTGCCATGTGCTTATAGTGTGAGCAATTGAGCTCGAATAATATTGTTGGTGTTGGTAGAGTGGAAGTGGGTACACATGTCCCACTTCCCTAGCGCTTTATGAAAGTGCAGGGGATGATGTGGAAAGTTTTTTTTCTGACTTACAGAATCACAGTGATAGAGTCTGAAAGGCTCATAGGATCCATGGGAAAAACTGTATGAACCATATGTCTTCAACCCCAGTTCCTGACAGTCAATTGCCTGTGATTCCTTGAGTGCTTGTGTTTTGCAGTATGGATGATTTCACACTGTAGCTCTCTTCTAGCTTCAGTACAGCACCTTGGTGCGATGGAGCATCATACATAACTGCCTCCGCCACGCCACGTGTTCAGTAAATGTGCAAATGGAGACTGCTTTCTGTGTGACCAGGATCAAGGCATTTTATATGAAGGCCATATACATAACTTGAGTTCTAGCTGAACGTGTCTTCATCTCTGATATCAGGGCCAGTGGTATGTGGACTTCAAGTGCATTTTGAGTTAGTTGTCTGTCTCTGTGCATGCTGCCTCTGGGTCTTTGGCTAGTGGATTATCTGGATGGTATTGTCCTGTGGAAGCACTGTAGCTGTGGAAGTGGGAGGTATCAAGGGAAACACAGGCAAGTCTGTAAAATCGTTCAGCTGCAAGTCAGTTACTACAAACATGGGATGAATCTCAAGGAGACCATGGGATGGGTCATCAGGTCTTGCATCTTTCCTGCTTTTCTTGCTGATTTTATAACCGTGGGAAGATGATTCTCAGAACCTTACATGTTTGGCTTAGCTAGCAGTAGGAATGAGATATCTCGCTACTGGAAACCATTCTTCTAGTGGCTTTAGAAACCTCTGGACTGTAGGCTAAGAGAGTGCCAGCAAGTTATGTTAGTACCTGATGAACTGAAATTGCAGTGACACATGCACTGAAAGCCTGATGGACAGGCTTTCTGCTCCAGAGTAGCAGTCATGGATAATGCAAACTCTCTCAAGAGGAGTTCACTGTTTCTCCCTTTGAGTAGGTTGCCTTGTGCTTGAAGGCTGTCCAAGTGTACTTTCCGCTCCACTCCAAGTGGAAGATGGTCTGCTGTCGTTGTTCTTGAAGGTGAGGCAAATATCAAAAATAGAGGAAGAAAGAAATGGGATCCTTTAATAGGTATGGATTTTCCTGCAAGCTTTTACTTTTGAAAGGCCCTTTTCTGAGAGTTTTGTGGTTTGAGCCCTGAAAGAGGTTTATTTTGGTAGAAAGTCCGCATGAGCAAAGTGACGTAATACCCGCAAGACTGAGATTTCCATGGAGTAAATTGATGGTTTATAAACTGGCAGTGCTGTGGAAGGCATCAGGAAAATTGTTTTGAGTAGTCTGATCTATTGCTTTTAAGGTCAGTGGTCTGTGTTTGCTCACTGAAGTTGAATGTGATCTCTCTCCTGTTATCTGAGGATTAACTTCCAGAGAAGATTCTGTGGGATTTCTTGATCTCTTCTGGACTGGAAAGTAAAGCATCTGTTGTCACACACACACACCCCCCCCCCACGCCCCCTTCTACCCTGCTTTTAATGGAAATATGAGATTTGGGGAGGGGCAGGGATAGACATGACACAACATTTCATAGAATCATAGAACATCCTGAGCTGGAAGGGACCCATAAGGATCATTGAGCGCAACTCCTGGCTCTACACAGGACCAGCCCAATCAGAGCAGATGACTGAGAGTGCTGTCCAGGCGCTTCTTGAACTCAGCCAAGCTCAGTGCAGTGACCACTTCCCTGGGGAGCCTGTTCCAGGGCCCCACCACCCTCTCGGTGAAGACCCTTTTCCTGATCTCCAACCTAACCCTCCCCTGACGCAGCTTCATGCCATTTGCTCAGGTTTTATCGCTGGTCACCAGAGGGAGGAGATCAGCGCCTGTCCCTTCGCTCCCTCTCGTGAGGACGCCGTAGGCCGCGATGAGGTCTCCCCTTATTAGTTTACCCATCCATCATCAACACATCATCATATTACAATGTCAACATCTATTACTGCTATAACACATAGGGGTAGGAGAAAAAACATGAACAACTTTGTATGGCCCACTACACAGACATCTAAAGTTATCCCAAACTGGAGAACATCCCTTCAGAGAGAGAGTGAAGGAAGGAAATTTCTCCTTCACCCTTAAAAACAAAGGGAGGAGATTCACTGAAATGGAACAATTGCAAAAGATAGAGTATCTTACCAGATTTGAATAGGCAATATTCTTAGTAGTGAAGACAGAAAAAGAGTATTCATCAGCTACTCAAGCCTGAAGAATTAAAAAGGCAGTGGTGTGCATTTTACGGAGTGTGCTTTTATAATCATGAGTAGAGCAGAGGCATGTAGTGCCCTAAAGATAGTATAAATTTAGTAGCTCTTGAATTCTTGCAGTGGATACAGTGTGAATGAGTGCAGCAGCTAATCTTGTGAGAAGAGTAATACTTACGCTCATAAATGGCACTTGTATATCAGCTGTTACATTCAGCTTTCCCTTCAGATTTTTACATTTTTCTTTGAACACAGTGGCTTCGTTTGCAAAGCCCTTTCCTTCTGTGGAGCACGGCACAGCAGCCTCGCGTGGCAACGCGCATGTTCTGTCTCACAGCCCTGGTCAGCATAGATGCTGCTGGGTACAAACTGGTCTCTATAAAGTAGTGATTCAAATTAAGGCATAGGTTGTGACAGGAGAAGGAGGTATGGAGTGTATCTTAGGGTTATAGTGAAGGAGGAGGAATCTCAAGAAAATTTCACCCTTCCTTCTCCTTGCTCATGTTTTGTGGGTTGGGGGCGGGGGGGTTGGTGGTTTGGTTTTTTGGGGGTTTTTTTTTGGCACTGTCTGATGTTTCTCCTTACCTTCAAAAGTTTTCTTTTTGCTAATCATGGTGCAAGGACTATAATAGTTACTTGAAACTTTTGCGTAGGTATAAGGAGAGGTGTCAAAGCTGCAGTCGGGCTAGCGCACACCTTGGATGTACGGTAGTGGCAGCTCGTTGATTGAACAGGGACAGTCGCCTCCTCTGCCTCCCTTCATTCTCTGACGATGAAAGCTGAGCTGAACCAGGGTGTGCCTGTGATGCAGCTGCAACAGCACTGTTTCTTTCCAATTAACCCAGTTTTTTTGGTGTGGAAAATGCAACAACAGTCTTGAAGAACAGGTTTCATGGAAAGAGTGGAAAAGATTCTCCTTATGGAGACCCACGTAGGTTCCACGGGGCTAGGAAGAGGAGGGAGAAGGCCATGAGGAGACACGTAGGACAAGGACTTTGGGAAGTGCTGTGGTTGGGACTTCAGGAGATGGCTGGACTGTAAGGCAGGCTTTGTTGAAAGCTGTGGTGGAGGATGTGGAGAAAGGAGAATGGCTTTCCTAAGAATTGCTTTTTAGGATCATTCTTTTGCTTGCTTTGTGAGTGGTGAGCATACAGGATTGACTGTCCCACTTCGAGAGTGGGGGAGAGCTGGAAAAGGTGGAGGTTTGGATGAAAAAGGATGGAGATGTGTGTAAGCGTAGGATGGGTAGCTGTGCCTGTGGAACATGCCACACTGCATCAGAGAAGAACGGGGGCTGATCTGAAAAATTAGGGAAGGGCTGTTTGAGGTAAGATGACAGTTTCATAGCATTTGCCTAACATAGTGGCCACGGCAGTGTGCTTCGTGCTGTTGATAGTACCAGTGGCAGCAGTTTCACAGTGATATCTGGTGAAACTATCGCTTTGTTGCTATCTGCCCAAAGTACTGATTATTATGCAAAATGATTGATCTCACAATAGGATCGCAACGTGCACGTTGGTATGTTAAAGTTTTATGATGTATGAATTATGTTCTATGAGTTTTGGAAGGTGTTTGTGTTTTTAACTCTTCTAACAGGTATTTATGGTAAACTTTATTTTGTAATGTGGTTGTCTTTGTTCTGCACAGGTGCTTGAGTTGGTGCTGGAAAACTTTATTTATCCATGGTACAGGTATGAGCTTTACCTAAAAGTTACTGTTTTTGAATATCATAAATATTTATCAAACTGTTCAGGAAATAGTCACCTGAACAAAAAACATTTCTATTTCTTTAGTGAAATATAAAGCATACTTCTAACTGCTGCAGTTTCGTTGTTTTATTGTCCCTTAGCAGAGTAGTTGGTGGTTCTGAAATTTTTATTTCATGCTAAAACTACTTTAATTTTCAGATTACATCCATACTGATCTTTGATATTGCTTAAAAAAAAAAAGACTTTTTTTTTAAGAATAAAAATTCCACTTAATATAGCAAAGGTATTTTGAATGCATGTTGTGGCCTCCTTCTGGCAGAATATCTGGTGATTTGCTGCATTTTAAGGCTGTGAGTGGTTATGCTGAGCTGAACGGAGTAGTACTGTGTAAATAACTTTAAAATAGCATATAAAGAAAAGACTGGCTAATTATTTTTTCTTTTTCTTTTTTTCCCCCCTTCTACCTTTATGTATTAGTGCTTCAGAGTACTTTGTAAGAAGCTAATAATATTTTTAATTGACCATGCTGGCATTAGTGTGTTAAAACAACATCTTGCCTTAATTCTGAATTTAACTTTTTCATCAGACGGAGATGTTCTGGTTTGTGCTAAAAGAAATTTATACTTTTACTCTATGTTGTTTCTTGTTTGTCTCTGTGGGATCTAAAGTTGACTGGGAATACTTCTTTGCCTGACTGTTTTTTAATTGTGACCAATAACCTACATGCCTCACATCTATATTTGTGTGAATACACTGATGTATAAAACTTAACTGCTTATGCAAACAGCAGAGGGAGCTTTAGCACCGCGTATTGTGAATGGTCCAGTTGGAAAACTTGAGGTTTTTAACTTTCAAACAGAGAAAGCTGGAGCATGTTCCACTGGGATGTTTGATAAAGTAACAAATGGAAGGATGTCTGGATATCAGGAAAAGGCTCTTCACCGAGAGGGTGGTCGGGCACTGGAACAGGCTCCCCAGGGAGGTGGTCACCGCACCGAGCTTGGCTGAGTTCAAGAAGTGTCTGGCCAGCGCTCTCAGTCATCTGCTCTGATTGGGCTGGTCCTATGTGGAGCCAGGAGTTGGGCTGGATGGTCCTTATGGGTCCCTTCCAACTCGGGATATTCCGTGATTCTGAGGGAACTATCTTCTGTATTTTGTAGTTTGAAACTAGATAGGCTTTTTTGGCTGGTGGAAGGTGCCTTCAGTGTCTGTGTTTTAGACTGACAAGGAAACTTGGGTTCCATATACTACTTAAATCTCTGACGCCCAAGACAGTGGAAGCCTGGAATGCATCATGTGGTAGGGATAGTAATATGCACAGTTAGAAGTGCAGTGTGAAATATACTTGGTATGGAGCCAGCCAGCCTAGATTCTGCTACATCTTGCCCTCTGGTGAGCTGTATCGATGTTCCTGCACTGTCTTTAGCTTAGCATGGCTGCATGCCATGCCTGAGTTTTGAACTATCTCCATAAATTCACACCGTGCTGATCAGACCTAATAAGGTTTTGTGAAGCTGAAGTACTTCCTGGGAGTTCAGTGAGATATAGTGGAGTGATATCAGAGTAATTCTGCAGGAAACAACTTGGCCCTGAAAGGCTTACTGGTTACAATAGTGGTAATGTCGGATCTGGTCTCATTCCCTCTAGACATGCGGATGTTTCTGTGCTTTCCTGTATTTCCAGCAACAGGCGTGCAGGGAGGCCTGAACTGCGCGTGCGGCCCTTTGAGGTCTGTCTCATAGAGCACATTAGTTCTGACTTTTCCTTCTTCGGTGTACCTACGCTGTTTGTAAAGCTCAGCTCAGCCTGGAGAAAGGGCTCTTGCATTCATGAAATGTTTTTTCTGAGCTAACAAGCCTCACTGACTCTGGGTAATTCTTCACAGAGCCAAATCAAAAGCATTTGCGTCCAGACTATCCTTATTTAGCAGCGTGGGTAACCACCAGCAGGCAATTGCTTTCCAATTTCCAAGGCAATAAGACTTTCCAGGCTAGATTGGTAAAACAGTTTGCTGCTTTCCCTTGCAGAAAAGTCTGGGCATAATTCCTTACACAAGCTGCCTCCCTTTCAAGTGAATGGAATTTGTGCAGAATCTACCTCTTTTATTTCACTATGATTACTATTTTTAATTTTTTTTCGCTCTATATTTTGTGCCCTGCCAGCTGATGCTGGCTTGCAGCACCTTGCACACTCTGGACACTAGAGAGGTAAAATGACATGTCTATGACATATCTTACTCAGAAGTCCAGGCAGTGTAACACTTACCGGAAATGTATGTTGCAAAATAAAATCATACATTTATTGCTCAGGAAACTAAGTGCTAGAAGCAGAGAAAAGCTGTGTTTTATGTTTGTTTCATTAATAAACTGTATAAGAATTTGTAGTGTTTTAATAGCAAATTAAAATTCAGAAGTAAACATCTTGGATGTTTTGCCTTTAGAGGCAAAAAGCTTGAATCGGTTTAGGGGAATCAAGATTAGTGCTTAAAATCCAGTGAACTCTACCAAAATAGCTAGCTGTACCTATGTGCTTTTTTTTTTGTGGTTTTCAAAGTATTTGTACTGGTTATATTGAAATATTTGTGTGTTAAGATTTTTTTTTTTTCAACTCTGAGAAGAACAGAGTGTAGCTGTAAGTAATCCAAGTTTGCAGAGCTACAAAACACTGGTCTGAGTCTGTTGCGTATGCTGCACAATAAAACTATATAATATCTTGCTTATACCAACCTCATTTTAAATAGGAGATTTTAAAGTTTGAATACGTCATTCTGTGCTTACTGATTATTTTTTTTTTTTGGTTATTGATGCTACTTCAATTCCAATTCTCTCAGATTAAATTAAAATCCAGTAATTACCATGTTTTTATAACACATTAGTATGAAAACGTTTTTCTTTAGTGACTCAACCAAGTATTTTCACATATGGAGCTGCTTCTATTTTAAACGCAAGCAATGCAAGAAAAAATTAGGATTTTTGTTGAGTCAACAATAGCTTTAAGTTTTATCAGTTGGCAACTTTTTTCTTCATTTTTTGATAAGAATTGGCCGATTTTTGTAAGAATAGTTGACACACAGGGAAGGGGGAAATCACTTCAGTATTTGTGTATGGTTTTCATTTATCGGTAGATCCCGTAAGACTTTGCATGCAATAGCAGCTGGGTGTATCTCTGTTGAGACATTGGACTCAGTAACTGTTTACAATTAACACACTGAGCCTTTTAGCAAATCTGTGTTATACTGACAGTTGTGTGTTCAAGTTTTTCCTCAAATTCTGGGAAAATGCAGCCAATTTTAAAAATGTTTCCAAGCAAGTTATTTGGACTTTCCACTGTGTCACTAGAGATTTGAGATTTTACAGGTTCTTGATGTTTTTTTCACCAGTCTGCTGGTGATTAAAAGAATGTCTCTGCAAATCTGTGGTGCACTGTGAAAGTATGTGGCATAAAGTCATGTCCAAGTAGAATTAACCAAGATGCTGGTTATCCAAGTGTCAATAAAATAACAACTCCTTGGTCCAAATTACTTCATTTATCTTGTCTGTCAAATACTAGCAATACAGTCATCCCATTTGTTTGCAATACCTTGGCTTCCTTTGGCAGTGTGGGTATTTGCTAACCATATTGCTTCCAAAATGTCAGCTGCTGATCTTAAAACAAACTGAACCTTCCCCTGCAGTATTCTTATCTGCATATGATTAGCTGTTGGAGGATGGTTGTATTCCTTATGCCAGGCTGCTTTCTTTGAGGTGCTTTTTCCATACACTTAGTTGCATACTTGGACCATCAAGTCAGCAGTATCTGTACCCAGCAGTTCACCTTCAACATGCGGGTATAACCCAGGCTAACATAGCTTTAAAAAATCGGATGCTGAATAATGTAAAATAATGTTATAGGCATAACATTTTTATTTTTCAAATGTACTGTTGTCGCTTGCACTGATTAATTTTTTTTTAATGCAAATAATATTTGCATTTATAACCTATGCAAACTCATTTGTTACCGAAAACTATGATGGGTTTTACATAAGACCGCTAACTAAAGAAGGATGTAACTAACTTTGTTGTGTCATTAGTCAGCTATTACAATGCAGTTTTACCAGTATCCTCAGTCATACTCTAATGTCCATATATGCTTAAATGCTGGTAGATTTTTATTTTCTGTTGCATTTTGTGGAATACTGTTATCATGGTCTCTTTCCACTCAGTTTAGTTGCAGTTTTTGCATCTAAGACTTAGTGTATTTCCCATTTTCATTCAGTTTCCCTAAAAAAAGACCTGGAGTTAGGTATTTGTCTTCCTGAATCAACTGTCATTATTTTGCCATGATTTTTCACTGAACATACTTGGTTGCAGCAGATGGAAACTGTCAAGCCAGATAAAAAGTTTAGATTATATTTTACCACAGTGATTTGGGAGTCTCTTTAAATTCTTCCTGATTTCGTTGTTTCCAAGCAAAAACCTGTTTAGATAATTTCAATTCTGTTCCAAGTAGCTATAGGTTGAGGTTCTTGTTCTGTTTTCTTTGTCGATGATTGCACATTTCATGGTACATCAAAAGTAGATGAACTTTAAAAAAAACAAGTTCTGTCATTTTCGGTTTCCTGTTTTATGCTCTCTTTTTTGCTTTTACGAAGTGGCCATCTCTGTTTAGACCAGAAAAAGGCACAATTTTTTATTTAAAAGAGAGAATGTTATTGTATTGAATGGCACCTAAGTATTAGGACTTATTGAAAAATTACCAGTGAAAGTTTTCTATTGGAAGAGGCTAAGCTGAAATACAAAGAGTGTACCTATTTCATTAAAAGCTACGTGAAGAACTACCAATTTCATAATAAAACTTAAACAAAAGAGGTAAACAAAGCCAGGTTTATACTAAAGCAGAAGAAAATAATTTGAAATCTTGGAGTATAGGAGGTCCTACAGTATCAGATATGGAGATGCCAATTTTGATTAAGCTTAACTGGGGTACGTGCTTGCAGTACTCTTTATTCCAAAGGCTTTACGGATATTAATTCAGTTTCACTTCACGCCACTGAACTAGGAAACATTCACATATGTGGAAACTAAGTTAGATTTTATTCAGTCAAAATCATGCAGACAGTACATTAGAGCAGGAATTGGTATATAATTGCAGTTTACTGACATACTCCTTAAGCTGTTGGTGTGTGCACAAACATAGTGGAAATGCTGCGTATTTTACTCCAATAGACGACTGCTTACTCTCTGCCCACACTCGTTAGCTTTCATTTCAATTAATAGCAGTTGAAGTGTCACCGTTGAATGTTCTTATTCCAGCTTTTAGTAGTGACAAATGTCTTGTGGTTGGATTAACATAAATGTGTTTTACTCTGTTTCCTTACACGACATGCTTTACAACATTGCAGAAATATCACCGATGATGAATCCTCGGTGGATGAACTGAGAGGCACGCTGCGGTTTTTTGCATCTGTATTAGTTCGGAGAATTCACAAGGTAAGGTAACTTACTGTGGCTTAAAGTTGATTTTTCCATCGGAAATAACTGCTCTCTGTCTGCAGCGAGGTCTTTGATTTTTTTTTTTTTTTTTTTTTTTTTAAAATGGTGTTTCCCACGGGTTTAAAANGTGATTCCCAAGTGATTACAGAGAACATAGGTAGTTTCCATTGAAGTTTCTTCTTTGCGTTATCTGTTCCCTCCTTCTGGAGCTTATCTCATTCCTGGTTATAAACCATCCTTGCAGATTCATCAGTGGAAATGTTTAACATCGAATTGGACATGGCTTTGAGCAACCTGATCTAGTGGAAGATGTCCTTGCCCACAGCAGGGCATTGGACTAGGTGATCTTTGAAGGTCCCTTGCAACCCAAACCATTCTGTGATTCTTGCAAATGGGTGTTTGGTTTTTTTACAGCAGTGAAAGGCATTATTAAAACCTTGGGATGATCTTTTAGCTGTCTTTTAGTGACTTAATCCAAGTGGAAACAATTTTGAGAATTATTGAAAAAGACATAGTAAAAAATGGTTAGCAGTGTTACCTGTCTCATAGCTTCTGCTTGCTTGACTTCTTTAAATGTAGACAAGATCCTTACATTGTCTGTAAAGACTAGACTGTTGTTAAATGAGTAGCTTACTATAAGAATTAAAACAGGTATGTTTTTTATATTAATGTAATTCTCAAGAAACATTCTGAAGATTAAAGACTCAAATTTTTTATTCATTGCGTTTTATGTATTAGCACCTACACTCTCTTCCTGGTAAAGTGCTTCAAGCCTGTTTTACAGGAACTGCTTCTAACTTTCTGGCTGTTGTCAGCAGGAAGAGTTGCTAACTCAGTTTCCAGATCTATTCAGTGCTGGCCCCTCTCTTGGAGCAGCGACCATAAATGTGTGTCTTTTTCCCCTCCTTAGTAACAGCAATATTTCCTGAGCTACGAGTTGTACTATACTCTGTTATGACTGACTAACAGCCTGATTCTGTCCTTGTTATATATCAAATCCAGATGACTTTCTTGTTTACTCTAACTCAAGCATGTTGTTTTTTAAAGTGAACATGGGAGCAGATTAGGAAATGTCTGTGTAGCACAGACCTATGGAGGTGTGAAAGTGAAGAAAATCTTTCGAAGTAAAAATTGAGAGCAAGGTCTTAACATTTAATTTGGAGTTGTAATACATGCAGGTGTTAGTTACATTGTTCGTAGATCCATTGTTGATTCAGAAAATGATGATGTCTCCTCTATTGATCATGTAATAAGGTATTATTCGTGTTATATCACCTGTAGCATCTTTAAGTAGAGTGTTAATTTACTATATCTGCCTTTGACAATAGTGAAATAAATGCAGTATCTTCAATTCGGTGTGTCTGGGTAGACAATGCGTGCAACAAATACTCAAGACTCGTGCAGGTATTAAGCGCTGTCAGGGGAACTACAAAATAAAGGTCATCACAGAAATGCATTTCTCTTTACAAATGTTTAGATTTGTTTGTATCCATCCTAAGAATAATATAATTTAGTTTGTCGCCGTGTGTGAAGTGGTACAGATATTTCAAGCAAAAAGGTACTCATAGTAACTTCGTGTTTTGGAACAAAATAGAAGCTTGGCATGCTCAGCCATGTAGGGCAGCATGGTGTCTCATGCTGTGCTGTATTTTCAACTCATACTTTTTTTTTTCTGCTGAAGAAGTGTTTCCGTGTGTGCACACACCCACATACAGATTCAGACAGCCTCAATTAATAGCTGTCCTGCATATACTACTGAAAATGCTTCAAGACATGGAGCTGCTGGAGCAAGTCCAGAGGAGGATCACAAAGTTGAGCAGAGGGCTGGAGCACCCCTCCTACAAGGACAGGCTGAGGGAGTTGGGCTTGTTCGGGCTGGAGAAGGGAAGGCTCTGGGGAGATCTAATTGCCGCCTACCAGTACCTAAAAGGGACCTACAGGAAAGACGGAGGGGGCTGTTTGCAGGGACAGGGAGTGATAGGACAAGGGGAAATGGGTTTAAACTGAAAGAGAGGTGATTTAGATTAGATATTAGAAAGAAATTCTTCCCTGTGAGGGTGGTGAGGCACTGGAACAGGTTGCCCAGAGAAGCTGTGGAGGCCCCATCCCTGACAGTGTTCAAGGCCAGGTTGGATGGGGCTTTGGGCAACCTGATCTAGTGGAGGGTGTCCCTGCCCATGGCAGGGGGGTTGGAACTAGATGGTCTTTGAGGTCCCTTCCAACCCTAATTCTATGATTCTTTGTTGTGCGCAGAAATCACAGTTGATATGCACATTCCAGATAAAATACCAACTTTTTGTCATTTTAGGAATTCTAGTTTAAAGCTTTGGTAGTTAATTAAAAAGGGTCATAACAGAATGTTTATAGCCCTTCAGCTCTGATACAGTGTCATTTGTAACTTAATTAGAGAAGAAATTCATCACTGATTGCAAAATAAAATAGTCTTACACCTTTGCCAAGCAGCTGTACTTTGATTTGGATTTATTATGAAGTGCTTGAAAACAATAGTTCTAGCTAATAGAGATATAATTTTTACATTTAGGAACTACTATGTGTAAGAAAAAACAGACTGGTTTTCTTCCTTTTTGTGTTATATCTTTAGACTTTTTTGCCAAAGAATCGTATACTTTTGAATTAAGTTACGAATTGCTTGAGTGAAAAGAATTTGGTTTTGGTTTTAAGTCTGCCTAGGTGGATTTTTTTTGAGGCATGGCTGTTGAACAAAGTAGCAAGCACTTCAGGCCAGTGAGCTCTTAAGTATACGCTGACATTTTTTGTGTGTATTTAAATCTGGATTTTCCTTGTTGTGATCACATTATGGGTTTTGAAGGAAAAATGAAGGGTTTCCCTTTATACAGTGTGGCATCAATAGCCCTGCAGCTGGTTGAATTTTTTTGTCCAAAGTTGATAGTGTCTGCTACGGTGTTGATAACAATTTGCTTGCTGTGCTCTTTGACCTCTGTAGGAATAAACACTCCCCTATCCCGATGTTCCATAGGAAACTCTTGATTTATAGATGTGAGTCTCAAATGACAGGGTTTTTCATTGCTGAGCAGAACTCCTACTTTCTTGCTTTTAAATAGTTGACAACCTCAGTTTGGTTAGTAACCTCTAGGCAGTTCTAGTCAATTGTACTAGTTGTCTAGGCTGGCCAGGTCATGTCACAGCTGTGCACCTCAAGTATTGCGGGGGAGTGTGCAGGAATACATGCTATTCTCCTTGTACAAATTAATAAAAAAAACCCCAACTTTCAGCTCTGGTGGTCTTTGCAGTGAGACTGTCTGTTTCTTTGTCTGCCAAGAAGCACTTTTGTGCTTCTATTTCATTAGTTTAAGCGTTACTTGACTTAGTATTGAGGAGGGACAAACTCCATTAGGAAAGAATCTTGTTCGTAAGTCTTGAATTTTGAACATTTGCTACACCATGTTTCTGCTTTTCTGAGACCTCTTTTGCCCTTGCTTAAAATAAAGGGCATGCAAAGTGTAAATCAGTTTCTAGACAAGTTTCTGTGGAAACTGCTGCAGCCGATGAAGAGCCCCTTGAAAACTGTACAGGCTGGGGACTGAGTGGCTGTGGAGAGAAGCTGTGCTGCAAAGGACTTGGCCCCATGGTAGACAGTAAGCTGAATATGAGCCAGTAGTGTGTACTGGTGGCAACGAACACCAGCAGTATCCTGGGCTGTATTAACAGGAGCAGAGCCAGTTGATCAAGGAAAGTGGTTATCTGCCTTTACTTGATGCTCTTCAGATGGCATCGAGGGTACTGCATCCATTTTTGGGCTGCCCATGACAAAAAGAGACATTGATAGAGTGGAGCAAGTTCAACCAAGGGGCCACCAGGATGATTGGGGCTGGAGCATTTGATCTGTGAGGAGGTGACTGTCTTCATCTCAGGAGATTTTCAACAATGGGGTGGATACAGCTCTGAGCACTCTAATCTGAGCCTGCTTTGAGCAGGAGGTTGGGCTAAGACATCCTCAGGTCCATTTGTGCCTGAATCATTCCATAACTTTCCTTTTATTTTCATAGCTATCAAAGAAAGTATAAATGCAGGACTCTAATAAATCCTTGATTAAATCATACCTGCTCTTTGTTCGGCTTATGATCACACGATACTGTTGATGGTACTAACGGTCGTCTTAACTCAGTAACTCAAATTTTCTTTTGGTTCTGCCATCACCTGAGCTGTGACAGTTTTTCTGCGTATACATAGAAAGGAGGGTTTCGCTTTGTAGTCCTTGTGGACAGGATTTCTGAGGGTTAAAGGTTCACAAGTACTAGAAGCAGGGAGAGCATCATTAACTTGCTTTTGCTGGTGGTCAAATCTTCATGTAGAACTAGACTTCATATACTGTGACTTGGAAATCAAGTTGCATTACTACAGTTATTGCAATGGAAGAATCGTAATGGCAAGAATTTGACAATAAATGTATTAACAGTATTGTTTATGGTATTTATTTCTACATGATGTTATGTGCTTTGCCCAGAAGAATAAGCATACTGTTCATCTAAAAAATTCGTGGGTTGTTTCTTAAGGGTTCATTTTATGGTTAAGAGTTGGGACAAGTTAATGTAAGCAAGTTAATATTTTTGATAGTTGTCTCTAATAAATTTTGGGAGAAAAACTAGAACAATTCTGTTTTTATTTTAAAACTACTCCTTAGGTGGATATTCCAACTGTTGTAACAAAGAAAATGCTCAAGGCAGCAATGAAACACATCGAAGTGATAGCCAAGGCCAGGCAGAAAGGTAAGGTAAACAATGTATTGTCACTTTCAAAGGGCAAGTCTAAATGTTTCTTTATGCATGTTTGTTTGTTGTGTTTGCTGAATCATTTTTTCCTCCTACTTTTTTTCTGGAGGTTGCAAAGACAAATAGGGAAAAAGTTACAGTACAAATAATCTCTTGGTTTTGATTTTCATTTCCCCACATTGAAAATACTGAATTTCTTTCTCTGTATAGTAAACAGGGATGTGGGGTTTTTTTTGTCTGTTCCGAGCAATCAAGATAATTTAGCAATGCTTCTTTAAGTTTTTCTTCTGTATCCCAGGTCAGCAATTATAGATGAAAGGATTTGCATGTCTGTGCACTGTACTGTAACTGTAACTCTTATAGCTGGAGTGATTTCACGTCTGCGCACTAATGTGACCAGTTAGTGGAGTTGTTCAATATGTTGAAAAATTAGGTTTTTCTTTATAAGCCGCGGAGAGGCTTTGAGCGGTATCATCAAATGTACAAAATTATTTTAAAACTGGGCATTGAAGAAATATTTGGAAAATAGAACACTTGCTGTTGGTAAATATTTATCTTCATTTTTATCACTGGATGTGTTCCACAATGCTGTATCTGCTAAATGTGGTTTCACTCAACTTTTAAGCATAGATGTTTACTTTCACTGGAGTCATGAACTTTCCTCCATTCCCTCAAAATGTCTGCTTGATATCTATAAATATATGCCGTTGGTCCTGTGAGTAGTGGGTAATGAATAGCAGGAATAATGAGACATAGTGCAATTGTGTTAGATGTCTTTCGTGGCACAAACCCAATTTCAAGATACTAGATTATCTTGCAGTGCTGTTTATGCCAAATTTCATATTTCCTTTGATTTCTACTAAGGAGCTGGAAACACTTTTCTTTAGCAGCAAAGAACTGTGTTTTAAATGTGTATCATTGAAAATATAGCCATTTTCTTCAGTGTTTTAAAAGAGGAGGCTTGTTCCCTGAGGGCAGATATGTGAAGTAGCACCTGAAAATTACTTTTAGTAGCACAAGATTACTTTTAGTTTTGCTAAACTAGCCACCATAATACATGGTTCAGAGGCAGCTTTCAGACCTTGCTTTGGTTGCTAATTGAGCCTGGCCTCTTCTGTTTTGTTTATTTTCTAAATCCTTTTTCAAATTATTGCCTCGAGGAGCATGTAATTTTTCCTACTCTTCTTACCCTTACGTCTCGTAGTAATTCCTCACTGTTTGCACAGACACCTCCATGATTCAGTACCTGTCCTTGCCAGAGAGCGCATTCCTCCTCTCTGCTTTTTGCCACACCGACCAGGCAGATTTATCAGGCAGTGTACGTTCCTGCATCCCCATATCAGCAGATACCACTCATGTCACTGGCTGTGAAGGACAAGCTAGCAAGCTTCAGTACTAAATCTAGTATGCTGGAAACAAGCTTTAACCTTCTAGATAACGGGCGTGTGTTAGGTACCTGGCCTGTGCCTGGTGGGTGTCTTGGCATGAGGTTGTGCCGGATTGCTAGGCACAACCTATTGCTAGGCACAACCTATTGCTAGGCACAACAACAATTTATTACAGCTCAGTTCTTGCCTTGGAAGTGATTTGCAGGAATATAGCATCGTTGCTTCTAATTAATGTGTATAGTTTTTAATCAGATACAGCAGGTATTCTTTCAACTTCATACAGTGACTTGTGAGAGGCAGCACTCTTGCAGATCCCCATGCTGGTTTTGGTGTGATGTACTGTATTTAGAATATATGTTCCTTCAGTTTTGTTTCTAAATGTTCTAAGCAGGAAACAGGTGTAACAAGGTTCAATAAAAATTTAAGTTTACATTGATTTCAAATTGTGTTGTAGGCAAATCGATAGGTAGAAGCCAAATAGATGGGAGACCATGAAGGAAGTCAGGAAAAAGGCAAGTAGAGGAAAGGCAGATTTTGGGCAATGCAGTTTTTTAGAAAGATCAAGATGCTGAGTTCTTCAATAATTATAAATGAGAAAACATTCTGGAAACCATGCAAACTGCAGTTGTTTGGTGAAAGAATTCTTATTTAAATGTGAGGTTTTATTTTTACATAGCCAGGCTCCAAAGTCTAAGCCAAGGTTCATTTGTAAAGTTTCAATATTGTGTCCCTTTGGCAGTTGTACATGTACTATAAGTATTAACTTTTTGGCTCAAATGAAAAGCAATCGCCTCTCATTTCACAATGAGAAAAAGCTGAAACAACTCATAATACCGTTTTTTACTTGCAGTAAAAAATGCAGAATTTTTACAACAAGCTGCTTTAGAAGAATACGGACCAGAACTCCATGTTGCTTTGAGAAGCCGAAGAGATGAACTTCACTACTTAAGAAAACTTACTGAACTTCTTTTTCCTTATATTTTGCCCCCAAAGTCAACAGAGTGCAGGTATAGAAATGAGTTAGAATTGTATTCTTTAAAGTATCTGCATACTCTGTAGTACAGTAATTTTGGGAAGTGGAAGAGTGAACTCCAAAGTCATCCTCCTCATCCCTCTTTCTGATCCCTTTGCCTATTACGTTTTTTATTGGTCTTAAAGCATTCTTAAGGAATTATTAAATATGAAAATATTTTCCAGTAAAATACAATGGCATTGGAAACTTTACTTAGAAAATTTTGCAATCCAGTATTGGTTGTGATTTTTCTCTCTTCTGTCTTTTTTTTTGTGTTTTGTTTTGATTTTGTTCTTTCCAGATCCCTGGCTCTTCTGATAAGAGAGATTTTACCTGGTTCTGTTTTCCTTCCCTCAATGGATTTCTTAGCTGATCCTGTAAGACTTCGGAGCACATGAGTAGTCTTAATTTATTCAGTATTACTGTTTTCCTACTAAGTATGTCGTCGTAAGGCAAATGATGCACAATGACTTACTTGCTGTGCATTTTGAATGGGTAAAAGAAAAAAATTCTTTTGTCTAATACTTTTGTTTGTTCATTGTAACTGGTTTGAGTGCTTGACTAACTGAACTGACTTAAATTCAGTATGATCAAGCATGGTCTCTTAAGAATGTATTTTTAATGAAGGACTACAATTCCTGTCAAATAGGAAGAAGCTGTGCTGGTATAAGCACCTTCAAATTACTGTAACTACACTTAAATTACTTGAACTTGAACTCTAGCTCTGTGTCCCTTTATAGCAGTGTAAGTAAACCAACCTTTTTTTGCAGCTGTATTCAAAGCAATTCGTTTGTCCTTAATTCAGCAAATAGGAAGGCATTTATTTCTAAAGATGGAATTCTGCCATCTTTGATTTTATTTCTGCATGTATTTAAACAGGCAAAATTGCAATACTGATGTGAAGGTATCATGTAGCTGCACGCAGAAAGTACTGTAGCTGTGGAAGTACTAGTAGTCCATTAGATCTGCACCAAGTAAAAATACTTTGTAGAGCTTTGCTCCACTGAGTAAAAAATGTTTCTGTGCAGGTCTCTTCAGAAATACCCTGACTTGTAAATATTTGAAAGACCGTTGAAGGTTAATTCTCAAACGTGGGTTGCCAAGCTCTGGGTTTTTTTAAAGTATTAATGTAGTCACAGGTTTAAACTTGGGCATAACTTGGGCATCTAATTTGTTGAGTTCATTTAATAGTGATTTTTTACTGTGTTTTCCCGAAGGATACTGTCAACCATTTGCTGCTGATCTTCATTGATGATAGTCCAGTGAGTACTGATAAAATTAGAACAGTCATAATTTGTTCACCTGTTAAGAAAGCTTTCTTACCCAGTTGTCTCTTGCCATTTTTTTTCTACAGCCTGAGAAAGCAACTGAACCTACTTCTTCATTGGTTCCATTCCTTCAGAAATTTGCAGAGCCAAGAAATAAAAAACCATCTGTAAGCAAAGGCAACATTTATTTCCTTTCCTGTTTTGAATAAGTGTTTTACTTTACCTGCTGGTTTTATTCTACAACTCCTTGCATTATTTATATACTCACTGAAAGTTTGAAAATTGACTGACTGCATTTTTAACTTACTAAGGTCCTGAAACTGGAGCTAAAGGAGATCAGAGATCAGCAAGATCTTTTATTTCGGTTTATGAACTTCCTGAAACAGGAGGGGGCAGTCCACGTGCTGCAGTTCTGCCTGACTGTAGGTAAGATTGCGTATGTGTGTTGAGGTATACTTGATGATCTTTGAAAAGCTTTAGGCATTTGCATGTTGAAGTGAACGTTCAGTACCAGAACTAGACAGCATTGTTAAGCAGGAGGTTACTTTTCGGGATCTTTGTTCATTTACTTTACTATATCCTGACTCTTGAATGCTAATTTTGGCAACATTAATGGTGGCGTGGACCGTAGGTCTTAATTGTGTTTCTCTTTATTGATAAACGTTCAACACTTTAAAATAGAATGTTCTTGTAAGAAAAAAATTGTGGCCACTGATACAAAGCACACCTGGGCACACTGTTATATGTGGTTACTAAAGTATTAGTAAAATGAGCTGTTCATCACGAAAAGCTTCTCATGTTCTTTTAGCTTTAAAATTCTGATTCCTGTAAGGAACAGAAACATAACAGGAACATTAAAGGTGTTGAAACCTTCCATTCAGTAACCTCTGCCTTGGTTATGAAGCATGTGTTTGGTTTTCCCATTACACAAGTGCTGTTTGAAAAGCCTTCTGCTTTCCAATGATAAGGTTATCTGTGAAGTTTCTGTAAGTTAGAGTGGTTTATTTCAAGCTTTTTGATCAACTAGTAGGTAATTACTGGCTTATCAAAATAACGTTGGGTTTTTTTTAATAAGCAAGTATTTCCATGTTGCATAGGAAATAACGGGTATGTCTTCATATCCCAAGCCCATGCATACATCAGGAGGATGTGAAATTAAATTAGACAGACTTTATATCATAAAATACTGCAATAATCATTATGTAAGAGAAATATAAATAATCTCTGTGCATGCAGATTCTTATGTGCTCATAATCCTTCCAAACATGTTGGCTTTTTATCAGAAAAACTCTTCTCCTCACCAAAAACCAACAAAGCAATTACCTTTGTGGTGCTGGTGGTACCTGCAGCGGATTCTGAGCTGACCTTTCTAGAGCTGCTTCCTCCAGCAGGAAGGTTACTCAAACTGTGGCTATTGCCATTTTTTCTGGGTAAACCTCACCATTTTCTTCTTTCTAAACTTCTTGCATTCTCATAGGTGGGAGGTCTGTATATTAGCTTATAATACAAAGAATGAGATTTAGGTTTCTCAAGTTACTCTGTCCTGAACTGTCTACTGTAGGTGTATTTTGGTTAAGAAGCACTTACTGAGTTAAATAAATGGCAAAAAACTCAGAAAGGTCTTGGAAGACTTTCTCTGAAGAAGTTTGGTTTTGTCTATTAATTGAAAAATTAATCAAACACTACCTTATTTTCCTTTCTTTCTGGCCAGTAGTCGTGCTGTTAATGGGATCAGCCAATAAATCAAGTAGGATTGCACAATATTTGTACTGAATAGAATTTTTATTTTGTCAGGGGAAGTTCATTCTCAAGTTAGTCTGATATTAAAGATATTGAAAATATTTTCATAGAATTACAGAATATCCTGAGTTGGAAGGGACCCATAAGGATCATGGAGTCCAACTCCTGGCTCCACACAGGACCAGCCCAATCAGAGCAGATGACTGAGACCGTTGTCCAGGCGCTGCTTGAACTCAGCCAAGCTCGGTGCGGTGACCACCTCCCTGGGGAGCC
>VWZZ01001820.1:164810-202940 GCA_013399095.1 Psophia crepitans
AGACCTTTCACCATCTTAGTTGTCCTCCTCTGGACACTCTCCAATAGCTTTGTGTCCTTTTTGTGCTGTGGTGCCCAAAACTGCACACAGTACTCGAGGTGAGGCCGCACCAGCGCAGTGTAGAGTGGGACAATCACTGCCCTAGACCTGCTGGCAATGCCCCAAGACACAGCTGGCCTTCCTGGCAGCCTGGGCACACTGTTGGCTCATGTTCAACCTGCTGTCGACCAGGACCTCCAAGTCTCTCTCAGCATGGCTGCTCTCCAGCGTCTCATCGCCCAGTCTGTGTGTACAGCCAGGGTTGCCCCTTCCCAGGTGTAGCATCTGGCACTTGCCCTTGTTAAACTTCATGCACTTGATGACACAACCCCTATTTTGATGGGTTGTGTCTTTGAAATATCAGCAGAATAGGCAGATGACTGGTATAAAGGGCTGTTGGGCTTTGTATGTGTCTAGCACGAACTGAAGATCGTGCTAAAAGAAAACTGCAATTTACAGTTTGGTAATTTAGGCAGAAAAAAATTAACTATTCTGATTCATTCTTCTGCTGGGAACAACTTCATGGATTTATCCTTACTGTGATAAGGAATAGTTTTAATTGCAATATATTTTTAGTAATAATGATCAAATCTGAATTATAGTTAGTAAGAAGGCAGCTACTTTGTTACCTGAAATTTTGAGATGTCTTCTGTTTCTATTCATTTTAAACTTTTACAAATTACCGTGTCTGCTGGAAAGTGAGTTGATGTTATAGATTGCTTCAAAATGCTGCTTGTTGGCAGAGTTGATCAACAAATGCATTTTCTTTCCTTTACTTCTCAGAGGAGTTCAATGACCGAATTTTGCGACCAGAACTATCAGATACTGAAAAGATGTCTCTTCATGAGGAAGTACAAAAAATTTATAAAACTTACTGTTTGGATGAAAGCATTGACAAAATTAGATTTGACCCTTTTATTGTGGAAGAGATTCAACGGAGTAAGTTTGAATTTGAAAGAGATAATTTACACTGGAATTTAAACAGCATTCTCTAATAAAGTTAAGACTAATTCATCTAAATATGATCAATCTTTACTTTTGTCATAGTTTTAAAAATTGTTACCCCTTTGCTACATTGTACTCAAGCCATGTTTTCTCAGTTTATTTCTATTTTTGTCAGACTTACAGTAGCTTGCAAAGCATTCACAAAACTCAGACCAGAAAAAATCCCAAACTTTATACGCCCATATATATATGTATCTATCTGTTTATATTTACAATTTTTTTTTATAGTTGCTGAAGGTCCATATATGGATGTTGTGAAACTTCAAACTATGAGGTGTCTTTTTGAAGCTTATGAGCATGTACTTTCTCTACTTGAGAACGTTTTTACTCCTATGTTCTGTCACAGTGATGAGGTAAGTGTGGTCTTGAAGCAAGATTGGGTTTTTGGTTTTTTTTTGTTTTTTGTTTTTTGATACTGTATTTACAACAGTCATTTGCATGTGGAACTGGAAAATGTGTCTTCATTTTCCATTTCAGTTAGCATGCCAGAACTGGGACTAATCTCAGTAAGAAAATAGGATTTTTTCTAGTTCAACACAACATCAACAAAATTAAAAAAAAACACCAACCACAAACCTGCTCAGTTTTTGGTGTAACAATTTGTGTATATCACTGATATTACAAAATCTTCTCCACCCCTTCTTTTATAATTGCAAATTCAGTGCAAAAGTAATCTGCATGATAGACATAGAACACTTTTAAGAATCTCCTTGTTTACTTTTTAAAATATAACGGTACTTAAAGAAAGATACAAAGTTTGTGTTTAGATTCCTTCAACGTTATGCATTCCAGCAGATAGAAGACAGTTGTCTGTTTTCAGGAAGGTTATTCAAAGCAATTTACTAGGCATTTGGGGTTGTTCACTGATTGGGTTCTGAATGCAAGTTCAAAAAAAACAAAACTAATAATCCCCACACTGGGCAAACAGCTGCCTAAAGCCTTCTAATAGAAAGCACTCTAAACGCAGGGGTGTGTTCTGAATTCTTGTCTCTTCCAGCGTTTGTGTGTGTAAATCAGGTTGCATGTTAAGCTGCTTGCATTTATTTGAGGCAGAGTTTATTGGCTTGTCCTGGGAATGGGTACTTACCTTACTTGGCATTATTCATAAAATTCCAGGTGAATATTCTAACTCTTAGATTACAGTCAGATTGCCTGTTACTTCTGTTCCTGTTTCCTGAATTCTGTAATGTCGTTGCACATTGTCGTAGCCCTTACCTCAGTTAATGAAGTGTTTTCTTTGATACTTTATTTGTCTGTTGTAGTATTTCAGACACCTTTTAAGAGGAGCAGAGTCACCAACACGCAATTCAAAGTTTAACAGGTAGGTATGGTAGAATCTGTGTTTTTTCTTTGGTTTTTTAGTCAAAATATTAAACTATAGGCACTTTACTACTGCCTGATACTAAGTTGACTAAATTTTTAGCTCTTTTTTTTTTTTAACGGAGAAATTACATACTAAAGGAGCAAGCAATATTATACATGTCTTTATGCTTTGAAGTATTTTACATTAAAGAATTTAAATGTGATTTAGACCTCAACATTTGAGATACGAGGAGTAAAAAATAAATGTACAGTGAGAATAAGATAACAGGGAAATAAAGTGGTGATTTGATTGACTGTGTATATGAATACCATTTTGTTGGTGCAAAGCTGGGTCGTCTTGGATTTTGGGTCTTACAGGAATAGATGTACCCTGCATCTAACCAACCTGGGCAGGCAATGGGAATCTCCTCTTACTGTGACAAGAAGGATGTGCCATTTCTCCTAGGTCAGATGTGTTTTCTGTCCCCCAACTCTCCCCGTTCATCGCAGAAATGTAGCATCAGAAGCCTTTTTTCTGGGTTTGGGCTACGTACTTACAGACCACCTTCAGGCTGCTTAAGGCCTGTGGAGAAGGAGAAGAGCATCTCCTGTGGTATGGATGGGCAGTCTTCCACTGTGGGGTTGGATTGAGTAAACTTGCAGTCTCGTCAATTCTTGTCTTTCATTTTATGCTGGATGGCTCAGTCACAGGCTAGCCCAAACAAATTGCTCTTATGGTCTAGCCAACAGAAGGAAAACTTCAGTGAGACAGTCTTTTATTTGGGTAGGCTTTCTTTCTTGATTTGAAATAAAATCCACACTACTGTAAAAAATGCTGGTGTGTATCATCTTAGATTACAGCAATTTATCTAACATTTTCTGCTTTCATTAGAGATACACCTAGCGGCAGCCCTCTTGACTTGCAGCCTCCTGTGAGGTCTATTATTTCAAGATCCCTTTCTCCCCTGCTGATGTCTTAAAAAAAAAAACCTACAAGGTGGTTCTCGTCACAGATGGAGAAATACTGAAATCTATTATTTAGTCCTTACAGTTCTCGTAGATCCAGGACTCAAGCTTTGTTGTAGTGCTTTCTCAGATTGGTGCTGACAAGCTCCTGTTTTGCAGCAGAGGCATGGAAGGCAGCTAGGCGAAACTGCGTTTCTCCCCTACGTGGTACTCCACTAGGAATGGTGACCTTAAACCACATTCCAGCTTTTCTTGAAGATGGCTACAGGGTTTCATGCAGACTTTTAAATCTGCCTTCTGGTATCTTTCCCAAAATTATTCATGTCAAGGATTGAAAGTAGCCTGTCATACATTTCTTAAATCTAGTTTAAGTATGAAAACATTTAGGTCACCGTCTTGGTGCTTTGCTTTCCAAACCAGAAAGGGTGAAATTAAGGCAGTCTCTACCTAGACTTTTTGAAATAAATCCCTGGCTACAGAATAACCAAATTCTGTTTGGAGACTGTTACAGCATATTCACCTGGAGTTCAAACGGCATCCATAGCATTACTGAAAGTGTATCTAGTTTACGTTTGAGACCAGTTTGAATGCTGTGAGTAGATATGATAGTTTATGATATGAGATACTGAATGTTCCTGGAGTGGTGCCTCAGTGATTATTTCCATGAAGCAGAGGTCCTATCTGAAAGTAGTTTGTCTGTTGCTTTGCAGTTTCCCTCTGCAGAATCTGATACAGTCACTGCCAAGGGGGAAAAAAGTTTTTAAAAAAAGTTACTCATGGAATTGTTCCAGATGTTACCCATATGTGCATACCTTATCCTGTCTTTTCTTCCCTAGTCTAGCATTAGTTCCAGCTGAGAGAAATTTCATGCAAAGAGATGAGTTTTGTTTTCCGTATCTTTGATGCTTCGCTAGGGTTACTGTGTGTGTATTGCATAGATACTACTGATTAAAAAGTCAGATCAAGTAGTAGATATGAAATCCCAGTGGAATGTACATGTGGGTAATGTGTTGAAAGATTTCACTTATTGTAAGACAAGAAAATTATAGAGCAGTTTCTAGAAAATACAAGTGGGAAAGTAGGAAGAAGTGACTATCGGCATGTAATTTCTGGTTTGAATCACTTCTTTGAACTATACAAAATAATCATAGCTTTCAGTGTTCAGATAGGACAAGTAATGTGATATGAAAGCTGCTAAGGTAATGGATGAGAAGTCCCATCTGGAGTGTAAAGAAGTCACATTGAGGATATCCTGATAACTTGATAACTAGCAGTGGTTGTCAACAGTTTAACTCTGTAACTAGTATTTTCCACCTAATGTTGAATGTGTGTGGCCAATGAAAACCGGTGGTTTAAGTTTCAGTTCTGATGACTTAATTTTGGGTGTGTGGAAGAGAGGACAAGAATTCCCTCTCCCTCTCTCATATTTAAGTAATGTAGTTACGTATTATAAATACATAAAGGTGTTCTGTGTTGGAAGTCTAACAAAAAAGAAAAGCCATTATGTGATATAAACTCCCAGATTTCTGGATAGCTGTGTCTCTGCCTTGATTTTCTAGACATTGTGACCGCGTATAGAAATAGACGCATCCTCATTTCTCATCATTGGGATAGCAATAAAATTAAAACATTGTTCAAGTAAAGGACCAAGTAGAAAAGATAGTAACAATTTTGGGGAGTGCTTAGGAGTAAAACCCACAGAATTAAGTCTGTGAACAGTTGTGTGCAATGTAATTGTTTGTCACCATCAGTTCCAACTTGGTTTCCAGTTTCACAGTTAACATGGCTAAAGACAGTGTAGGATGCCTTACAATCAGTGCCTCTTGTGAAACAAAATCTAAAATTTGAATATTTTAATCCTATGTAAGTTCGTCCTGAATTTGGTAGCACCAGTGAATTAAAATCATGTATGGTGAGTGTGTTTATGGTTAATCCATTTAAACATCTCTGCTGGAATTTCTGAGTTGATGGCTGAGGCATTGGTTCCATGTACCAGGTTATGTAGAAGGTCAAAAATACGTGACAGTTCTTAAAATCTGTGAAACTTCAAAAAAAGAAAATAAATATATAGATCCACAGCCTTTTCTTTGTATTGACCAAATGAACTAGATTCCTACGTGACTTCTGAACTTAGGTTGTAGAAGAAGTTAGCTGCCTGTTTGCAGTACAGGTAACTTTAAGAACGAAAGTTATTCTTTATAAATTGGTAGCTGCTTGTGCTGAATGTCAGCGAAGACCTGAAAGTTTCAATAACAGGTTTTAAATACAAAGGCCAAGGCTGTGGTGATGAAATGTGCAGGTACTGTTTGCATTTCATTTTCTTAGAATTTTAGGTCAGAAACTCCACATTTATTTTTTTTTTTTTATCTGTAGTAACGGTCAAAGCCTATGCAGTTTTGTTGAGATAGGCCTGTCAAATTTGGGTGTTGGTTGTTGGTTTTTTTGGGAGGGAGGGAGTGTTGGTTTGTGGGGTTTTTTTCCTTGAACCATTATTTTCTCCTGGGCTCTTGAGGTAATTTCTGTGCCTGTTGTTGCAGAAGTAGCCTGAGTTTGGAAAACTTCCAATAAGTCTGTCTAACACTCGATAAACGTTGTGTGTTAGTTATGCTGCATCTATCATGACTGCATCACACAGCCTTTATAACAGCAGTTAACTCTCCATTTAATTTGTACAAATGTGAACGTCTTCTCTGGACTAAACTGCATTTCTCCCCACAGTAAGCTTTACTCCCCGTGTCCTCTTCACAAGTGTTTAGTAATTGCTTAATTACTAATTTCACAAGTTTGCAATATATTAATATTGTTTGCTGTTAACCAATTATTGTCTGCTGTTACTAGTTTTGAAACATGCTTGTGTAACTTGAAGGGGTTTTTTTTTTTTTTGCCTGTCACGGCTAGCTGCTACAATTTCCTTTACTCCGTGTCACATTTTCAGATGTTTGAGGTTTTATCCACTTAACTGCTTGTTTTATCTTGCATGGCCGTGTCCAGAATGATCGTTGCCTAACATTGCATGCAAATGTAACCATTTTATGAATATTACCAAGCACTCAAAATCAGCAGTTCCCCAGATGAGTTACCTCTGCAGCTTTTCCTGTGACTCTTATAGGTTTGATTACAACATACGCTATTTTTTATAATTTGCTCTAGGTAGTCTGTGGTCACTCACTAATGCCCTAATAGCTGTTTGATGGTTTGTTTACTCATTATTCATGCCTCTTTAAATAGATGCTATCCAAAGTCAGAAAACAGATTTTGCGTTATGGGCTTTTCCGTAGAATTTGTCGGACCATCAGTATTTCATATATTACTCACACCATTCCTGAGTCTTGAGGGAGCATTATCCACTTCATTTTACAGGTTAGAAATCAAGGTATATAGACACTTCTTATCCTTTATGTGCCAGCTCAGTGTATTGAGTTAAAACTTGCTAGAGTGTTGAGCAAGGAGAAGTACTTGAGAGATAAGTGCAGTTCATTGATTTTTAAGTGCAACTCTGTGCGCTCAGCATTTCCCCAAATTGGGTGCAGGGGTTTCAGTCAGCCAAAAGAAAATGGTACAGTGACTTCACACGCGTGTAAGTGGCTTGTCTGATACGTACGACTTGTCTGGTACTTCTTGACCCGCTGAGGTTCGCAATAGCATTCTTTAGCTGCATAGCCCTGACTGATCGCCTGCAAAGATCTACTCAGGGTGCTGAATGAGGCAGGCATCCTGTGGAAAAATTATTTCCCAACCATCCACGATTAAAGAATGCTACAGTTCACAGTGGCACTAATGCAGTCTTTGGACTGCAGTTCCCACCTATAGAGTGAATAACAATTGTAACTTTTTTTAATGTTACTCATGTGTGACTTCTGGACCTTAAAAAAAAAAAAAGAAAGAAAAAGAAAAATAGATTCCAACCTCTTGTTGTCACATCATTCATCAGAAATGCTGGAACCTGTAGACTTTCCGCTCGAGGCTCTGCCAGGAAAGCAACTATAGAATGACGGTCTAATAATGCTGTTACATGGATCAGCACTAGAGGGAGTGGGATACTTTTCCCAATGAGTTTTGTATATGTATTTGTTGACAGTAGCAGAGTTGACAGGTCTGGAAAGACTTGGTCTCTATTCTAAACAGGCCACCTCCTTGCCTCTTTCTTCCCCTATGCCTTGAACCTGACCATATCCTAGTCTCGTATCTTCCCTTCCACCTAGCCTCAAGTTCTTGCTCCTATTTCTGCTTAACCAGTGAACCTACTAGATTTTGATCCTGATACCTGTTTTTTGGTCGGTAATTTTTTTTTTTTTTCTTACTCAGTGTCCTCAAAAGATAAATCGTCCCGTTGTCCGTACATCTCTGCTTACATCCCCAGATTTTTTTTTCATGTTCATCTAGTCTGATTTGTGCTCTGCGTGCTTGCTCAAGAATTTTTGCCAAACCAGTCCTGTGTTCTCTCCGTGTGTTGTCCACCGTGTCTCTGCGTACCTTCTTATTCACTGGTGTTTGTTCTGAATTTGTGCCTCTTCCTGTGAGGAGATCTCATCCTAGTTTGTCACTTTATACCTGTTCTAGTTTAGTGATTGCTCTGTACTCATTAGGCATGATCTTTGGCCTCAGTTATAGGGGCAGGAAGGAATGGTTCCTAGTTATCAGGTTGAGTCTTGGCTCCATACAACTCAGTACTGGAGTTACAGGCAAAGCTGTACTCTGCCTTCAGCTGGAGCATGGCCAGTGTGGGAAAGAACTGGTCTGAGCCTGGAGTAATCTTATCAAATCACTGAGCTTGTGCAAGTTAATTTTTTTGTTGAAAATCTTGAGAACTGTGCAAGTTTTCACAGGAATGATGAAAACTTCAAGAATCAAGCCAGAGGTCTGAAGGATTGCCCTTCTGGAAAAGCTGTCTAGTTTTGTCTGATTAAGGTTTGTATTTTGCTAGCCCAGTAATTAAGCTCTTGAAGAAGATTCAGGTAGGGCACCAATGTGAAAATGTTCAGTTTAGCACAATAACATGTGCAATAAGTTGTTTAAAAATTAGGTAAAATTGTTCAAACGCAGACTTAGACTACAGCCAAGCGACCTTGTCTTGGGTCAGCTGAGATAAGTAAGATAGATGGTATCTGTCTGCTTTGAAGCTGATAATAAAATGAGATAGAAAAAGCAAAAGATTTGGAAAAAACAGTGGATTATTTACGCAATTTTAGTCATGTACACAGTCTGGGTAAAATTATAAACAGGAAGATGGTTAGTAACACAGACATGCACATTTGAGTCAGCAGCTGTTCTCGGTATGGTTTTATGGGCAATGAAGGTGCTGTACCTGCTGGTCTCTGCTGTTCTCTTGGTACTACTGGTCAGTAGTTAATTTGTTGTTTTAAAGGAAAAAGAAACGCTTAGGACATTTTTTGGCCCTCTAAAGTACTAACTGTGCTTTAATTTCAGTAATCTAGAAAGTTCTTTCGAACTTTTGATTCTGCAGTTCACTGTTGATTTTTAACTGGCCTATCAACTGTATTTATTGAATCAACATAAGTAACCTCAGGCTGATTCCATACAACAGAACCATTTTTCTTTTCCAAGTTGCTAGCATTTCTACATAAGAAATCATCTTCGGTGTCAAGTCTTGTGTAAAGACATAAGAATGCTATAAAATCTGTTCTCTCACTACAGACTACGCTTCCTGCCCAATTATTTTTCTTTTTCCATACCTTGTTGCTTTTTGGGTGCTTTGTTGTAAGTGGCAAGACTTTAAAGTCTGGTTCTATCAGTCAGACTGGCTCTTCAAGCCAAGATTCTTCCACTGTATCTGTTTTCTCTCATGCTCAGTCTTGCTCCTTGCACATTCCTTTTGTCTGTCCCTAATGCTTCAAAGTCAAGATCTATCTTGAATCATACATGGTTATAAAATTCTGGGATGTTTATGTAAAAAGATGCATCTAACTACACCATTTACAGTACTTGGCAAGAGTGGATAAATATTTAAATATAAGTACATGGAAAAGAGCAGAGTTAGTGACCTTCTTGGTGTGCTGGCCTGTGGCATTGCAACAGTTTCTGCTGTCAAAATTGTTTTGCATAGTTAATTGTTTATTCTATGTCCTGTATTACTGGGATACTATTATAAGGGTGTTAATGTTTGCTCACGTTCAAGCATATGGGAATCCCATCTCTCTTAAAAGTGTAATCGAGAAATTTTGCTGATTGATCAGAGAACAAATTTGCCATAAATGAATTTCAGTTAAAGTATAATTGTAAATTTATTTGCCACTTATTTATAGAATTGTTTCTCTTACCTGCAAATGTTGTTTAACAGCCTACTAAGCTGCAGTGTAATAATATGCCTTGTGTTGTGAGCTCTGACTTCTGTAATCCTAGGACCACACAGAAGAGAGGAGAATCATTTGGAATCAGCAGAATAGGCAACAAAATAAAAGGTGTATTCAAGAGTTCTGCGATGGAAGGAGCTATGTTGCCGAGCTATAACTTAAATGAAGGAGAAGATGACTTTGTGAGTAAAAGCTTTAAAATTGTCTTTGTTGTGTGTGGTTTTTTTTTCCTTCCTTATTTGTAAAGGTTAAGTTTCTGCCTCTTGTGCTGTCTTACTTCACTGCAGGGCTTCCTTGTGGTGGCATCTGATTTAAGTTGCCATGTTTTCCCTGTATTCATTCTCAAGTCAAGGCCACATCCCCAGTTACTGTGCCTCTGAGATTATTGCTTTAGTAGATGGAAGTACTAAAAGTAGCGGTGTCAGACATTTTTGTAAGAAATGAATTTTTACCTAAAAACTTACCATGCCATTTTATAATTCTGGATAATAAGTTATGCATAGGACTGCATGCATGGCTTTTCAGGTGAAGCTTGCCACAAGACCTTAACACTGTAGATAAAGTAGGAAAGAAATTGCTGTCAAGTTGGTCTGTGATGCAGCATTTTCTCTAAAGATCATGGGCCAGTAGTCTTTTCTCATTTGTCTTGGGTGTCTCCCTCACCTGATGTTTTTCTGTCATGCTAAACAGTAATTAACAGAGCCAATGGTAGACTTATTCCGTAGGACATTGGTATCTGAAACACAGTTGGGGGACAAATAGAAAATTTTGAAAAGGGAAGAGGAGGGAATTGATCAGAAGCTATTGGTAGTCATGTTTTTTACAGTGTGTCTGCCAATTCAACTTTTGTACCTGTTCCTGACAAACTCTGCATTGTTCAGCCTGGAGAAGGCTCCAGAGAGACCTAATTACAGCCATCCAGTACCTAAAGGGGCCTACAGGGAAGACAGGGAGGGGCTGTGTACAAGGGCAGGGAGTGATAGGACAAGGGGGAATGGATTTAAACTGAAACAGAGGAGATTCAGATTAGATGTTAGGAAGAAATTCTTCACTCTAGAGAAGCTATGGCTGCCCCATCCCTGGCAGTGTTCAAGGCCAGGTTGGATGGGGCTTTGGGCAACCTGATCTAGTGGAGGGTGTCCCTGCTCATGGCAGAGGGGTTGGAACTAGATGATCTTTGAGGTCCCTTCCAACCCAAACCTTTCTGTGAAACAAAACATTTAAGCATTTACCTTCATAAACTGCTAGCTCATTTTCTACAGCCTAAAGATATATATATCTATATATGTAAGGTATAAATATGTATATATAGAAGATACACATATGTATATATGAGTTTATATTATTCACATTGTTCAGAATTGGTTTCAGAAGAAGGTGGGAAGAACTCAGCAACGTAGAACTCTAGATAAGTTTGGGTTTTTTCTTTAAGAGGAGAATAAAAAAAGGCAATTTTCTGTACAGGCTTAATAATCCTTATGTAAGTCATGCCTTTAAGGGGCAGAACTGTTGCAATTCGTTTCTTGGACAGTTAAGTTCTTGTTGTAGCTTCGCTCTTTTTGAGGGGAGATTCTAATGAAAATGGGTTAATTTTGCAGCACTGCTGTTGTAGATTCTGCTAGCCAAAGGGTGTGGAAGTGTAATTCCACAATAGTAAAAGAATTAGTAGAAGTATAATTGAAGCAGTGGAGCTCAGAGAAAGAACATGTTTTTGCGCCAGAGCACAAGAAGTTACTTGTGAGAAGTTGCGGAATTCAGAGAGCGCCAGACAATACAGTGTCTAATCATTACTAAGGAAGGTTTTCAAATGGGCAGAATGATTTTAGCTTAGGCAAGAATGGAAAGTTTTAGGTGCAGCATTGTCTCAAATCCCTTCATTAAATAATGGTGGGACACAACATTTTTTACTAGAACCACCTTAGACCAAGTTTGGGAAATACCCAAGTCCCTTCACTTGGTAAATGTGGATGGGAAGAAGAAATGGGAAAACACTAAATAAACTGTTGTAAGGTTATTACTGTACATCCAAAGAGCCAGACAGAGCTGTGACTTCACCTCATGAACGAATATTGAATATACAGAATTCAACACTGGTAATGTCACAGTAAGTGCTGAGGTGTAGTTTCCTAGCAGGCATCACAGGACCAGAGGAAGAACTCTCTGGGACAAGAAAAACATCATCTGGGAAATGAGAGTATGATTACAGGGTGGTGGCAGTGCAGTATACAGACTTAACAACTTTTTGATTAGCTTATGTACGGAGGATATGGGAGTTATTTCCCTGCTACACAGGTCCTGATTAGGTGTTTAAGTAATCAGTGTTTATGTAGGCTTGGTGGATTTAAGGTAAAGAATGGCAGTGAAATGGAGTTCTGTGCATTGTGACAGAACCTGAGCAGTGTCTGACTGTCTTTTGTTTGCTTTGAAAAGTCATGTTGGTTGCAGTTCAAGCCTATAGGAAATGTCCGCTTGGTCTAAGGAAATCACATAGGGATACAAATATGTGTTGGCAGCTTTCTGTGGCTCTGGACAGCAGCTTTATAAACTGCTAACACGATAATAGTAATTTCATGAAATCACACTCAGTCTTTGTCAGCTAAATGTTAAATATAGTGAAAGAGATTCTGCGCGTTCAAGAACAGGTATTGTTCCCAAGGCAGCCAGAAGAACCTTGTGGGCTTGAACTTGTGGCTTTGTTGGATGAAACAAATGGAAATAGATCATGGGAACCTGTAACTGTTACAGGTTGGTGGTCTGTTTGGAAAGAGGATTAAAACCCCAGAAATTCATTCTTCCTGGCTTGCAGTTAATGTAGGTGCTGTGGCTGTCATAGCAGAAGAGCCTGCAAATTCGCCTAGGATTATTACCAAAACCAGGCTAGAAGTCAGGTGAGGGATCTAGTGAAGAGAGGTTATGAACATGTGAACGCTTGCTGATGATACATTACAACCTTGGAAGGGCTGGGTGAAGGCAGCAGACAGGGAGGTTGTGGCCCCTTCATGAGCAGTTTAAAAACAACTGACCCCTACCTGCTCTGATCCTTATACTGATTCTGCACTGCTGGGAGTGTAATCACTGACAGCATAGTCCGTATATGAAATTAAATAAATGGAAGGAGATGAGAACTACAAGCAAGAACTACAAGTGAAAATTAAAGGAAGAAAGAATCTGAAAACATAGGCAAAAGTTGAGTTTCAGTCAAGTCCATGCTTAAGCATTTAGTTTAGTCAAAACTACAGAATCAGGTAAGTCTGAGTGTTTCTAGAATGGCCTTGCACTTTTGCAAGGAGGTCCTAGTGGAGATAGTCAGGCTGGATGATAAAGTGATAATTTTGGTAGCCAATAGCTCAGCCCTTGCATGGTGAGGGAGTGAGCACAAACTGCAACCAGTACACGCTGTCCCATCTGCAGAAACTCAGCTGCTGTTGGCTTGAAGTTGGTATCCTGAAATGTTGTTCTGCTGCTTCTATCCAGTGGTGACAACCATGTAAAGCCTGGGGAAGGTGATGGTAAGACCTCATACAGGAGACTCTGTAGATATAAAGCTACCTGACAACCCCGTTGTTGCAGTTCAGAGAGCATCTGTCCTGTTTACTCCAATTGCCCTCTACAACTACCTGAAAGGGAGTTGTGGTGAGCTGGGGGTTGGCCTCTTCTCGCAGATAACTAGTGACAGGACAAGGGGAAATGGCTGCAAGTTGCACCAGGGAAGGTTCAGGTTGGAGATGAGGAGAAGGTTTTTCTCGGAAAGGGTGGTCGGGCATTGGAACGGGTTGCCCAGGGAGGTGGTGGAGTCACCATCCCTGAGGGTGTTTAAGGAAAGGTTAGATATGGTACTTAGGGACATGGTTTAGTGGGTAATAGGTGGTGGGGGGATGGTTGGACTAGATGATCCTTGAGGTCACTTCCAACCTTAATGATTCTATTCTATTCTATTCTATTCTATTCTATTCTATTCTATTCTTCACTGTAAGTTTGTGAACCTGAATTGTTCATTCCAGGCTGGGGTTATTTTTCTTTGCTTTGTGAAAGAGCGCAGCCTGTGATTTAGCTCTTTGCCTGTCACAGTTTCTCTTTTTGTCAAATAAATCAGGTAAGTAGAAGCAAAGGAGAGATTCAGTTAGTGGATCTGTGGAGATCCGTTTTGGAAGACAATGTTCCACACTGTAACTGGTTACAGTTTTCTGCAAAGGCAAAACAAAACTGAACACAGACTGTTCATGTGTGTTGAACCATTTATGCTTCAGCTGCAGTTGAGTCATGATCATGTGAATATTGGGAGTGCAGACACTGCCAGAATTATTTCAGGGATGCTGCATTGCCTTGAAGAGTTAATTAGACTATCCCAATACAGGCAAAACTTGTTGAGCCGCCTAGGCTTGGCCTTTGAGAGAAATTTGGCTTTAGATTATGAAGCTAAGGAAAAAGGACTTGAAAGTGGGATTCATGCTTTGCAGTTTGCTGTGGTTTCACCTCTTGTAAATGCGTATGTTAAAATCCCTAACCTTTAACAAGTAGCAGTACTCTCAAGCCTCTATATGAGACTTGCTAAAATAATGTATTTTTGAATTGTGGCTTGACACTGACCTATCTTGACATAGTTAATAGCTCTGTAAATGGTGGTGGGAAGAGCTGGCTGCTTCAGTGGTGGGCACAGGCTGGAGGCACGATGGGCTTGGGTGTTGCTCCTTGTCATGCGGCGCCTGCCTCCTCGCAGGGTCGTGATGTTTTAGAAGCCCTGGCAGCCAGGCAGCAGGCTAAATTAGATTCAAACAATTTCAGTTTTATAATGAAATAGGGCTACTGCTTTTTCACCTGCTTGCCTAGGCTCGTGAAAATAGAAAGAGCTCTGGGCTGCAGGAATAATTAAATCCCAGTTGTGGTTGTGTTGCACCGTGCAGAGCAAGTCAAATTCACGTGTCCACAGCGTCCTCCGTTGCACTCGGCTGCGCGGGTGGGAGGCCTGCTAGCTTGGTGCGCTGTTGCTTCTGTCTCTTGTTGTGTTTAGGTAGCTTCTTTGCCTGACCTAGTAAGCTCAAGGCTTCAATCTGGGTCCTGGTATGCTGGAAAATGCAGTGCAGTTAAATCTGCTGGACCCAAACTGGTTCCTGTAGCATTCAGTCTGTCTAAGGCATTCTTCCAGTTGTCGCCTCTAGTACTTCTATTCTCTCTCTCTTTCTGTCCCATCAACCCCTTTTTCTCCCTCTTTCTGTCTCTTCCCCTCTTCCTGAAGTGTAGATATGGAACTTGATAGTGCTATAAAAACTTTCAGTTCCCACTAAAAGTTGCTGACTTCAAATTAATTTGCAGTGGATCTAAAACCAGAAATTAATCTACATGAAAATTCCATTAAGGAAATTTTTTTTTCTTTTATTTCTTAGTGGCACATACTTAAAGACTCAATTTATCCTGTATAAGTTTTGGAAAGATAGACTGAACCAATTAAAATAGAACTGTAGATCTTGACGTTTGAATCTTTACAGATTGAAGAAGGCGTTATGGTGATGGAAGATGATTCTCCTGAGGAGGCTGTTAGTACCCCAAATACACCCCGCAACCTTGCCGCATGGAAAATTAGCATCCCATATGTAGATTTTTTTGACGATCCCTCCTTGGAAAGAAAAGACAGAAAGGAGAGAATTCCTGTGTTCTGCATTGATGTAGAGAGAAATGATAGAAGGGCAGGTATGCAGCATTGCAGATAAATAAAATGTCATTTAAAAATGAACTAAAATATTCTAGTGTGCTGTACTGTGATGTCTGTTGCAGTGTATTTTGCATTCATGTTCTTCTGATTTTGAAATAATGGCTTGAAAATTCTGAGGAAATGTGTTTGAGAACTAAATGATCACACTTAGTATTTGTACGTTGAGAACTGGCTCCTCAGCACAAATCAGTTCCATTTAGACTTCATGCCAAAATCTGAGATTTTCTCTTTCCAAAAATATTGATGATTTGTATTAATAAACACTTGGGATACTTTTCTTCCACCCACTCTGAACTTTGGAATCATAAGCAATAAATAACTTTATATAACCTTAAAAATATAGTTCTTAGGGAATGGAAATGATTTGTGTTAGTGAAACTAATATTTCCCTGGTAAGGAGGGAGTGTTTAAGAGTTATTTAGTGATATCTTCCAGGAGGAAGAATGATCAGAATTCAAGCTGATGGTGCAGAGGACTTTATTCAACAATTAATAGTTCTGTAAATCATTTGGTTAAAAGTTTGAAAATAGATCTAATGTAGTCAGCCCTGATAAATTTTGAAGTTACACAGCATTCTATTGTGTAGATTTTAGGGATCCTCTAAATGAGATTATAATTTCCGTGCTAGTACTTTGTCTGTCTACCAGGTATGCATTTTAATTTAACGTTTAAATTATCTGGCTGGGATTTTTTTTGCATTACGGCAATATGGGGGACTAATATCACTGAGGTTTTTCCTATAATAATCAAACATACATGTGCTGCAAGGGGCAGAAACCCTGGTTTATTTTCAATGTTGGTTTGTGATTTATTTTCTCCTTAGTTGGGCATGAACCTGAACACTGGTCTGTCTACAGGAGGTATCTTGAATTTTATGTACTGGAGTCAAAGCTGACGGAATTTCATGGTACGTTCTCCACCATCTGGAAAGCCACTTTCCCACTGCTGTGGTTATCGTTCAGTACTGAGCTGAAATTTAAGATAGTGAATCTAATGTTTGCTGCGTTACAGGAATAATTTAATCTCCTCGATATCTTTATTAGGTACGTTTCCTGATGCTCAGCTTCCCTCAAAGAGAATCATTGGCCCCAAGAACTACGAGTTCTTAAAATCCAAGAGAGAGGAGTTTCAGGAATACCTGCAGGTATCAAATAAACTTTTGGAGCAAAGAATATTCTAAAACTAATAAAAGATTATCTGCTTTTTTTGTTTGTTTGTTTCCAAATAAATTGGGTTATAGAAAGTATTGAAATGGGCAAATTTCAGTCACAAAAATGTGACTGAAAACAGAAATCTTTTGCAAATGGCAATATCTGTGGTAATATAACGCTCTTTGAATATCTCTCTTTGCTATAGAGAAACTGATTTTTAAAGATTAGTTCTAAAGTACTTCTTTCTTTCCTTCCTTCCGTCTCAAAGAAACTTCTGCAACATCCAGAACTAAGCAACAGCCAGCTTTTAGCTGACTTCCTGTCCCCTAATGGAGGAGAGACTCAGTTTCTTGATAAAATGTTGCCTGATGTGAATCTCGGTATGTAATACGCTAGTTGTTTATGCTGTACAAATAGTAATTCTGTAGATACTGTGATTGCCTGATAGTAGTAATGAATAGGTAACTCTTGTGTAAGGATATGGAGGTGGGAAATAAGAACTTTCGATCCTTCATGGCCCTTAAAATTATAGCTCAGCAAGCAAGATATGCTCATACTTTTTCCTTGAAGAAGAAGGACGTTTCGAGATCATGGAAAAAAGTGTTCAAGTGGTTGCTTTTGAATCTTTATATCAGCAGGCAAGGTGATAAGATTTCTCCAAGAAATTTCATAGTTCAAGAAAAATTACGGTGTTGTCACAAGTCAAATCTGCACCAGTCAGTCATTGTTTACAGGTGTGATGTGTGATGTTATAAACGATCTCTTAATATAAAATACCCTTGGGTGTGAGTAGATTGAAATCTGCTGATTTTAATCTGAAAACTGCAATATTTTATATTTCTAGTATTAGCTAGTGTTAAGATCTCTTTTGTAATAGAATTCGAGGCAATGATGCATGTGATGTAGGCAGGGCAAATGGAAATTGAGAAGTTGAATTTGATGTCTAATGTAAAAGTTGACAATAAATCCAAACAGACCGCAGCGTGACTTTACAGCTTGGCTGCAGTGTGTCTGTCTCAGGATGGTGGGCCTGAGCTGGTAAGGTCAACCTCATGGCCATCCTGTCTTCATGTGTTGTAGCACTTGTGGTTCTGGCCCCAGCGTGGTCCAGGAAAGCTGTGTCTGAACTGTGCCACTGCATTCCTGCTTCTCCCAGTCAGGGTGTGAACTTGCTGGCGTGGCTACTCTCTTGGTGTGCTAAGTTGTTCAATGAGATTTTGGTGGTTGTCCTCCAGTTAAAGGATTTTGTTTTGTTTCGGACTTCCCCTCTAGATCCAACTGTACATTGTTAACAAAAGCTTACAGTTATGGTGCTTACTACGATGCATCTCATGTCTGAGACTACTCTGCGCTTCCCTAAACATCGTTTTAACGAGTCTTGGCATTTCAGTAGGCTCTTTGTCAGAATGAGCAAATTTATTATTATCATTTGATCATTGTACATACTTTCCGATGTAAATTCCAAATTTAATGACATGTAGATAAGAAAAATAATACTGTAAATTTAGTGTTTAAAATAAAACTAATCCTAGACACTTTCATTTTTCAGCATTCGAAGTTACTCTGCTGTCTCCTAATAGCCCTAACGGGACAGGAGAGCTGATTTTTAAGACCACAGCCATAACCTGTCCAATTTGTAAAACTTTACTCACCAATATTTTCAAGACTGGATCCTTCTAGAATCTCTCCAGATTAGCTGGTATTTTCAGGGAAAGAGGAGAATCTCAGGTTTTGTGATTCCTTTTGTGATAAATGTCTATGAAGGATGAAGAATTTAAGTACAGAAAATTGTGCCTGTGCTGATGTCATGTAGTACTGGTGTTATGGTGCTATAGCTATTTATGTTTGAGCTTCTAGAGAATTCACAAAGGCAGATCTAGAGTACTTTGCTTTTAAAAAAAATAATCAGATAATCATCTGTATATTTTTGATATTTTAAGTATCTCTTCTTGAAAAGTACTGATCATTATGTTATGTGTTAGATATATGGAAGACTTTATTTTCATAACTTTTTGTGCCAATTTAAAAAAAAACAACAAACAAACAGGCCCAGATTTAAAAAAAAAAACTGTTGTATTTTTAACTTCAGTGCTGGACAGTGAGTACATAAAATGTAGCAGAGCAAAATGTCTTTAAGATTGGGAAGTTGTAACAGAAAGTTTTTGTTTGTTTCTAATTATAGGTAAAATTATAAAATCTGTTCCAGGAAAGCTGATGAAAGAGGTGAGTAGGTGTTCCAGGTTGGCAGGACTATGGCTTCAATGACTAATCTTACGTGCTACTAACTTAGAGGCTAGCCAACATTTTTTTGGAAACTCAGGTTTTTATTTGGGTGTTCTGTTTTCTATAATTATGCAAGTGACAGGTCACTCATATCTTCTTGCAGAAAGGTCAGCATTTGGAGCCATTCATCATGAATTTTATCAACTCCTGTGAATCTCCCAAGCCTAAACCAAGTAGGCCTGAACTTACCATTTTGAGTCCCACTTCTGAAAACAACAAGAAGGTACAGTAAAGTCATCTTCCTTCCCCACTTTACAGGAGTAGGCGAAAGTGACCATACTCTGAAAATGCAAAGAATAAACAGGGAAAAAACCATAAATATACCTGAAAGAGAAGAGTAGTGCAGAGAGATTTGTCCTCTTCTGTCTTGTAAATATAATATCTTAGTCTGAATGACTTTTGAGTTTTGGTTGTTGATTGGTTTTAGTTTTTGTTGTTTTCTTTTTAAATGCTTACTGGATTTAGAGATGGGGATATAGAGTAGAGAGCCTGGAAAGTACAGAGAGAAGAAGGAACTCGAAGGTGTAAAATGAGGAACATTTTAATACCGTAAGGCAGCTTCCTTGTAGAAGTGAGACGAGCTTGAGTGTTTGCCAAATGTGTGACTTGCCAAAGTGCTACAAGCCAAAATTGTCAAGGTGCTGATACCTGTTTATCTGTCTTTAAAATGTTAGTATACAGTTCATTGATGTCTGGCATATATAGTAGGTAAACTGTATAACAACTGTAGTTTCTCTCTCCAGCATTGCTGCAGCTAAAGCCCAACACTTCCAATTTTAACCTCCTATTTGACAATAGGAAAATCATAGAATCGTAGAATGGTTTGGGTTGGAATGGACCACAAGGGTCATCTAGTTCCAACCCCCCTGCCATGGGCAGGGACACCCTCCACTAGACCAGGTGGCCCAAAGCCCCATCCAACCTGGCCTTGAACACTTCCAGGGATGGGGCCTCCGCAGCTTCTCTGGGCAACCTGTGCCAGTGCCTCACCACCCTCACAGGGAAGAATTTCTTCCTAACGTCCAATCTAAATCCCCCCCTCTTTTAGTTTATACCTGTGTTAGATAGTGCCTTTCTTAATCATCTTGTATTTGTGGCTAGAGACAGGTAAAACTTACTTCAAAGACTTCTGTTAGCATCAGGGACTTTAAAAAGACATTGGTCTTTATATTTCTGTGTTAAATTGCTTTAGAGTGTTAAAGTAGTTGTGGAATTTACAGAGGAATATTGTTTCTGGACTAGGATTTCAGACCCCAGCTCAGTGTTAGAGTCGATGCGATTTGGGACAAAATATTTAATGTGCATTCACTTTGCCATGTGAGAGGTTCTAAAAGAAAGCTCTGTACTGTAGGCTTTGCTGCTATCTCATTAGCTTTGGGAAGGGGAGTTGAAATGGGACCGTGTAAGCCAGGACACATCACTTTGAAAAGTGATCAGTTGGAGATGTATGACAGTCTGAAGAATAATGCATAGCCTGAGAGGACGGGGGATAAATATTGGGGTTTTTTCCCCTCTCTCTTCTAGTGCAAAAATTAAGAGGCATTAAATGAAGGCGGTAGGAGCCAGGTTCAAAACCAAAAAGTGATAGCTCTTGCAATGGTGAGTAGGTTTATGGAACTCCTTTCCAAAAGGTGTTGTGAATACCACGTAAGTTTGAACAACTATAAAGTGAGACAGGAGAAAATCACAAAACAAAAAAAAAAAAAAAGGAAATATATACAGGGTGAATACCTGTAGGGAAACTATATCCAGCTCTTGAACTTTTTTATAGTTGAAAACAATTGGAGCCTGGAAGAGTACTGGTGAAAAGCACTGTCTATGCATGTTGTGTTCTTGCAAGTGCTAGAAGCCCAGGATGCATTTATGGTTCTTGTTGATGATGGCTGTTAAAAAGGTGGACCTTTTGGTCTCCCTCACTGTGGACATTTTTATACTGTTATCACACTTACAGAATTTGCAGCTACAAAACTTTCATACTGATTAGGTATAAATTAAACCTATTAATTTGTTTAGATTTCATTTTCTAAGCCTGAAGTCTGAATTACTACAGCTGGTATTGTAGTGTTAGCTTACATGTGCACGCATACAAAATTAGTATCCTTCATTTCCAGTTTTTTCTTACCTTGGGCACTATTTCCAAGATTAAGATATTTTACTATTGCTGTCTATTCAGAGGGGCATAAATATATCAAGAGTTTTAAAAATCAGATGTAGAGGTTTTGACTTGTGCTGGAAACAGTATATACATAAATACTTCAGATGTGTTTTATAAAGCAGCTGACAGCATCCTACAGCATAGTATGAACAGCTAATTTTTTTTAAGGATCATCTGTCAAGAACTACTGAAGTTAGTAGTTTTAATACATTCAACATACTTAAATAAAATCTTTCAGCAACAAGTTTTGCACTCTGAAGCATTCCTACGAAGACAGGGTTCTTTCTGTAGTTTGCTTGAAAAGCTTCATTAAAGGATCAAAATGAATTCTTTAAAGTGGTGTTCAAAACCGCTTGGATTGTAAAAGGTTAAAAAAATGCGTATAGCATTGCTCAGTTAAAATGCAAATTCTGAAGTGAAGTGTTACTCTTGTAAAGGAACAGGTGTATGGAAATTCAGGCTCTGAAATGAGGTTTTCCTGATTCTTTTCAACTGTGGTGATCCCAGGAAAGCAAAGAGCTGGCTGCATTTTGGCTTTCGTTTTGGAATAGTGAAGTTTCTTTCAGCAAAAGATAGATCTTTCCTGCCTTCTGTTTTCTAATGCCTTTTTCAGAGCTAGTATTCTGGGGGAAACCTCCATATCATGCTGACTAACTGCATGTATGCACTCTGGAGACACAAGTTTGTGGAGTCCAAGTTGGAGATGTTGCTCGCGCTACTGATTACCTTGCAGGAGGTGCTTTTGTCGTGAGTTTCTTTGCAGAGAGAAAAAGAGATGGGGCTTGTCTTGGCTCTCCTTCCTTCTCGCTCTCTGTTGTGAGAGTGAGTTCACTGTTTTTCTAAGCAGCTTTATTCTAGTTAGCTGTTTTATGAATAAGTAACTGGTTCTGCATATATGTTAGATTTTCTTCTTTTCTTTCCCAAAATAAATCTGCTTTGTTTTGGGGAGCCATTTGCTGTAAATGGATAGAAAGTTTCAGACTTCAGTATATCTTGCAAGCTCTCATTTTTATTTAATGATGGGCACTCAAGACACTTTGCCTTGAGGGATGCTGCAAGACAGTTCTATGATCAGATACTCAGTCTCTGTGCTCAAATTATAATTTTGACCAGCCGAGGCATGTATGCATAAGGAATTAATGTGCTGCCTTTCTCACCCATTTCCCATCTATCAGTTTAGCCAGAGCACACGCACTTACACTGTAATTATTGGAGATCTGATATCCCAGGTTGTGCTGTCTTACGGTCTCTGCTGAGTCTTCCCATGCACATTGTGAAATTCATCCCTCTTGCTGATTGGGGTGCTTGTGCCTCCTTTGGAAGACGGTTTTCTCAAGTCAGCCCACGCTTCAGAAAAGCTTTGTAGCAGGTGCCAGGACACTGTGCCATTTACATCTTGGCACTTCTTGGATTTGATTTGTAAGCCATACTGATTTTGTCTTCCAGACTGTTTTAAGTCAGCTCAGTGATGCTTTTTGGAAGCAAATCTCCTGATCATCTCTGCTTATCACATTTCTTTCATACTGGCGAACAGTCTTAGAACCTAGTAACTGAACTTATTTTAGGTGAAACTAAGCTGGAAAACGCTGTCTGAGAATGCAGGCACCAAGGGTGTTCAACCCAAAGGCCAGACCAAAGGTAGACTGAGGTAACCTCCCTCCCTACTGCCCCAAAATACACATGGTGGCATAAACTTCAGTTGTTTTCTTCTGCAATTTCACTTCCATTGTGCCACATGATGCCTTCATGAAGGTATAAGCACTGCGCAGTAGCGTGGCATCCTTACGTCCTGGTGATGGAGATGAGTGCTAAATGCCTGTACCTGGATTCTGTGAGCCACCTGTATGGAGCTGGCGAGGAGATCTGGCAGGCAGCTGAAGAGACAGAAGGCTGGCACTTTCTGAGTGCCCATCTGTGAGAAGAGCAAGTTATAGCAGGAAGTTCTTCAACACGGAATTTTTTGGGAAATTCTAGAGTCATTTTCCAGCTGATGCTTGTATTGCCACAGTGTTCCCATATATCTTGTCTGACACAGATCTGTTTATTCTAGTATCAACATGTTGTAATCTGCTGAGAGTACAATACGTATTCCCCAGTGCTTGCGCTGCCAACTCTTTTGCTGTGAATGGGGTACACCCAGGCAACCTTTTCATCAACAACCTGAATGAGAAATGCCTGAAAGTCTGTCAGGACAGGTGGACGCTTTAGTTCGATCAGAAATGTGCCTCCTTTTCTGAAAGATTATCTGTGTGCCGCTTCCTTTTGAATATTCCTGGTGCGTGTGTATGTTTGTATGTTTTAAATATCGGTGCAAAGACTTCTAGTTATAAATGCATAACAAACATGGGTAGTCAACCTTAGTGCAACCAGTAGCAATTGGGTTCTGACTCGTATCAGATCCACCAGACTGAAAGAGCTACCAAACCCCCTGGTTAGAACAAGCGAATAAAACCCCCTGCTCCCCGCTGCGAGGGGTGGCAGCAGCATTTCTGGCTTTCCCAGCTGTGTTTCTATCCTGAAGGTCTGTAAGCAGCTCGATCGTCTTCCAACCGTGGTTTTGTTAGACTTGCTAGAATAGGTTGGGACTTCTCAGCTGATGCAGACTTTGCAAAATATGCCCACAAAGGCATTGTTCTGCTGGCAACAGCAATCAAAACTGCTTTTGGAACACCGACAGCGTAATGTCTCTTTATGCATAGTTACTTGGAGCAAGACATGGTTGCTTTTCAATACGTTAACTGATGTGGTTCAGGCACTACATACATTCTTTCTTCTTACCATTTTGGTAGAGTCATCTGCACTTTGCAAATGAGCAGGTAAAAAGGTCGAGAGGTTCATGCCTCTGGCTGTGGATATTGCTAATAATCATGGTATTGCTTGTATAAACTTCACACCTATGCTGGAATGTATAGGCATGCATTTGCATAGCACTCACTGACCATTGAGTAACTTCCTTTTTTCTGTTAGGCACTTTATAAAAGCGTTCATACTTATTTTGCTTGGTTTTCCCATCAAGGTACAACAGATTAGCCTATTGTATCAGAGATTACTTTGGTTGTTCTGTAATACAGGCCTTTTATCTTTCACTTGCTTCAAGAGCTTGACTTCCATTATTAACCAGTACCAAGTTGCGGAGTTTCATCATTGAAAGTCTTTCAAGAATATTTCGTGCTTATAATCATGGTTAGTTGTTTAATCTTGAAGATACGAGTAATGGTAGCATTGGAGTTTGTCTTGCTCGTCTTTTTTTAGTCTAATTACAACAGTGAGCATTGCATCACATCTCAAATATTAACGTGTGCGGAAACATTTAGAAGCAAAGTCCCATGCTTATCCGAGTCGTGAATATAATCCCAACTTTTGTATTAGGTATCTAATACTACGTTTTTCACTTGGCTTTCCTCTGAGCCAAAGTCCTGGAGAGTGCAAAACACCAAGTAGAGCTGTAATGCCACTTTGTGTTACGGCTGCTGCATCCTTCGGGCGTGCGTTGCTAATGACTGTGGAATACCCACTTGCAGGGGAATAGTGCAACGCATACGCTTTACAGAAACTGCGCATTGGCTCAGTCATTCTGGCACACGTTGATCTGCTGTTGCTTGCTGAAATGTCGTGTGCAAGAGTCTAAGCTTTCAAAGGTTGGCGATGATGAAGGAACCATTACATTTAAGGTGCCAAACAGCTTATCCATGTGCAGGGGTACATACAGCGTTCAAAACGCAATGCTTCTGGTTTGAGGCGAAAGTTGAAGTAACTTTTGGAAGTCCAAAAGCTTTGCCTTAAGATGGCTTTCATGTTTGATTATTTTTAATCATTTTTTTTTTAATGCATCACCTACTGGACTGCTGTTAATGATTTAGCTTGTCCTGTACACACTCCTCTGAACCTTTATCTACATTGCACAGTGAGCTGCTTTGAGTTGGCTCAGTTTGTACCGCCTCTGTCAGGATGTGGGGTGTATCTGAAAAATAAATGAGGCTTGTGTTTAAGTTACAATAATTCAACCAAGATTTTCCCAGTGTCCTAGTTTCAGTATTGAGGAGGATATAGGCTTCAGTTTACACAAGGTTATTTTTTTTAAACAGCATACCAGGGATGCTTGCATACAGTAGGCGTGAATAATTATGTGTTCCTTTTGGGTTTGTTACTCTTCTGGATACCAGTCATCCACCAGTGCATTAACCATATTTGCTCTTTCATGTAATTTACATGAGAACTTGACGTTGTTTAATTTGAGTGAACTTTGTGAAGATAATGCTGGCAGCTCAGCACTTAACAAAAAAGAGGACCTAAAGAAATGCAAGTCAAAACCTGAGCCTTGCCAGATTTCCTGGTGTAATTTTTCCTAAGAGCGCAGAGCATTTTGTTTAGAGACTTGCATGATTCAGAACGTGTTGTGATTTGGCCCTATTTATTTCAGGAAGAATTTCTCTACAGAAAGTGAACCACATATAAGCAAATTACTTCCCATTCCTTGGAAATATTTTTAATTTGGGAGTGATACGGAAAAATCTGAGTCAGGAGCAATGATCTCAACCTAGGCAACACTATAGTTATGTCGCCTTTGCTTCTAGTTCTGGGATACTTTTTAGAAGCTTGGTGTAAACTTTTGAACTTTCTTTTCATAATATGGAGTATTTTGTATAAATTCTTTTTTATCTTTTGATCAACAGTTTTGAGGATAAGATAATCTAAAATAAACTGTTAATGGTGATTGCTGGGTATTGCCAAATGTGAAGAGCTTCAGGATTCTGAGGACGACTCCGTTTCAGCTCTGGAGCCCACCAACTTGGCGGGGGTGGGGAGTCCAGCCTCGGTGGTGTGGGACTCCTGGTGGAATGCAGGGAAGAGCCTCTTGGGATTTTACAAATACTGTAATGATATCCTCTGGGGAAGAACCAAAAGCAAAGAAATTGAGGGATCATGGGTGTGGTGGTGGGGAGGAATGGGAAAATAGAAGGATAAAGGAGTAAAGTGAGAAATGAGATAAACGGAAAAGGTAAGTTACAAAGATTCCTGAAAATTTGCTGTAAATAATCAAGCTGGAAGGGGAAAAGGGGATTTCTCTGTGTAAAAAAAGTTGAATATTTTGTCCAGAAACCTTTGTATGTAGTTCAAAATGGAAGGCAACAGGCAATTTTAGGAATGCTTTGGTGTTGTAGGGTTCCCCCCGATTTAAGGCTGACATACTCCTTACCCGTGATGCCCCTCACTGACAGAGTGGGATGCATCAAAGGAATTGAAGCCCATGGTAAAAGTCCAGATACGTGAAGGTATCGGCAGCAGAATGGCTCACAAATTATTGTCTTGGTTGCCCTGCTGATTTGTTCTGAATCCGGGAATTTTGGTTGTCAGTATCTTGGAAGCATGTGACGTGCGTTGTATTTCTACCCCCCCGCCTTTTGAAAGTACAGTGTTTTCATTTTTTTTACTATTATTTGTAAATAATGTCAAACTGTTTAGTTCTTTGAAAGTTCTGAAAAAAGCTACTTCTAATGAAAAAAAAAAAAAACAACAGAAAACAAAACCCAAAAACCAAAACACCACCCAAAGAACTTTTGCCTTTGGATGCAGTGTTTTCAGTCTTACGTTTCTATTTTTAGCTTTTCAATGATTTATTCAAGAACAATGCAAACCGGTCGGAGAATACAGAGAGACGACAAAATCAGAACTACTTCATGGAAATGATGACTGTAGAAGGAGTCTATGACTACTTAATGTTTGTTGGTAAGAAGTGATTTCTCTTCATTATACTTCATGCCAAATAGCAAGGTTTGGTTCTTTGGTAAGAAATAAAATCCTGGGGTGGTAATCACTTATAATTCAGCACTTTGCAAGCTTAATAATGTACAACTTTTAGTCTTTATTGCTGTGCTAAAATACTGTAATTTATTATTCATTATTGCTCAGGTGTTTTGTTATATCTCTTCCTTTCTGCATCTCAGAGTGTGAGTTTATGTGAGTAGGTCCCTTCCCTTTTCTCAGGTGTGCCTAGGCTGTTTGTACACTCTGGGTGGGACCTAATTAATAAAAGTAGCTAAAGGATTTGATAAGCAGCCTGGAGAACAGTGATTTTTCAGCATTGCACTAAGAAAATTAATATTTGCTTGTTTGCAATCTTTTCCTTCTCTTTTTTTTTTTCTTTTGAATAAGTGACTCCTTTATCATCATTATTAGGAGAACATTATAAATGGGTGTTACTCTTAACTTTGCAGGTAGGGTAGTTTTCCGCATTCCCGACTGGCTGCATCACCTCTTGATGGGAGGAAGAATTCTCTTCAAAAATACGTTGGAGCTGTACACTGACTATTACTTGCATTATAAGTTAGAACAGCTATTTGAGGAGCACCGGTTGGTTTCTCTAATAACACTGCTGAGAGGTTAGTAAGAGAGACATGTTTGATGTGAAAACACTACTTTAGTTTAATATTTGAAATCCTTTCTTTTAAATTTCCAAGTGCTAAACTTTGCAATCCTTGACTAAAGCTAAGGGAGTTTTAAAAATCGAGTTGGCCTGTAAGAAGATTTCAAAAGCTTATTGGAGAAAGATGCTGAGTCACCTGCATTGTCTGTCAGTGGTGATTACAGGGGAAAAAAACCCAAACCCAGTAATTTGCTAAGGTGTGCAAAGAACAACAGGGTAAAGGTGGGTTAGTATATCAGAGCGTGAATATTTCCTGCAATCTTTAAATTACTTTTCACTTGTGTGCTGCATCAGTCCTTTATTGTTAGTTTTTAAGTTTTTTTTTTTGTTCCCTTTTTTGTGGTGGGCTTTTGAGAGGCCTTGAGCGTTCTTGACCTTGAAATAAGGGGAGGGGAGAGTGGTTAAAAATGAATTTAAAACTGACCTTACAACTGCAGAGAAGTTTTATCTGACTTCTGTCTGATCTAAACAACACATCTGGCCAAAGCTCTGGAATCACAACAGCTCTGTCCTTATCAAATCAAAAAGAAAGTTTGTGAAAGATAAATAAGGAAAGGAGTAAATCTTTCCGAGCCTAAAACCAGAACCGAGTGCCTCATGTCTCTGATGAACAACAATTCTTTTTTTTCATGCACAAGTAAATCTGAAATTTTTGATAGTTTCAGACAGTGTTTTAGCATGAGCTATAAACACTGTGTATAGTTCTGAAAGTATAAGGCAAATTGTAAGTAAGGAGATTGTAACTAACCTAAAGTAGAATTGATCCAAACCCAGAAGACAGTGCTCTAAATATTTGAAAAGAATGGAAACAAATTGGCAAAGGCTTGTCCTCCCAAGGTGGGGTATTCTGGATTTGATCAGGCTGATGTAGGCAAAAGACCAACATCTGGCAAGGTCCTGCTGGTCGAGATCTTACAGAAAAGCAGCTCAGCTTCGAAGCCGGAATCCAAACCATGTTTTATACCTCAGTGAAGCACAGCTGCCTACAGACTGGTTTTTGTTTCAATGTGTCTTCGCTGCAGATGCCGTGTTCTGTGAGAATACTGAACCTCGCTCTCTCCAGGATAAACAGAAGCGAGCAAAGCAGACTTTTGAGGAAATGATGAGATACATTCCAGGTTCTGTATTTCATGACTCTCTATATGTGTACAGTTAACTGTTCGAGCAGAGATATCACCCAAATACAGTCACCTTAGCTTTCCATATCAAATAATACTTAACGCTGCTGAGATTTGAGTTTATTAGAATACTGGGTGTAAAAACCCAGGAGTTCAGTTTCATCACTTAAGTGTTGCTGTCTAAGGTTGTAGCACAGTGATTAGTAAAGACATGATGGAATTACAGAGCTTTACAAGTGTACTTAATACCATCATTTCTTCATCTTTAGAGCGCTCCTACAGTTTGTGTTTTACCCAGATGAAAACTGGGTTGAAAAAGGCACACCGGGAAACCAGAAGATAAACCCGAGCTCTGCTTACACTGCATAAAGCAGGGAAGAGGGGCCCCTTTGCCAGGTTATTCAGGAAGGAATTGATAAACTTCAGCTTGTGGTTTATTAAACAATGCACTAGGACAATACACTGGTATTATGAAAAGTGTAATAATTACTTAGGTATGCAGCCCTGAAGAAAAAGGCTGTGTGTTTCTTCCATTTACCTAGATGGATAAAATTTGAACTCTAATTTAAACTTGGGGGTTTTTAATTACTGGAGTTCTGTAACTGTATCGTATAGCTGTTTTGCAGTGCTTCCTAATGATTTGTGCATTTTTGTTGGTATCTGGCCTAGATTTAATAGGCAAGTGCATTGGGGAAGAGGCTAAATATGAAGGCATCAGGCTTCTGTTTGATGGAATGCAGCAACCAGTGCTCAACAAACAGGTAACTTCCAGCACGTGAGAAACTTGCCCTTTGGCACAGGATTTCCTTAAGTGACCGTATGGCTGTAACAGGGGAGTGAGCTCTAATTCAGGGTTAAAAATAATAAAAACAGTCCACATTAGTGCTGCCTTGGAGTGTTCTTAATTTTCTTTATTGTCTTTTAGTTAACTTATGTCCTGCTGGACATTGGGATTCAAGAACTCTTTCCAGAGCTGAGTAAGGTACGTGCTAACTACGTTCAAGAGCTGCAGAATTCTTCAAGCTGCTAATGAGTCTGGTTGTTGGTGCATTTTTGCTGCTGTTCCCATGTAACACTGATTTAAAATTTTGAGGGAAATCTATATTTTACTAATTTATGAATAATCCAAACTTTGATTATTTCAACATTTTTGTTAATTAGCTCTTTCCAAATCAGCTTAGGTCCATTTGTCTAGCACACAGCAAGTCTGAGCTGCCTTTCAGTAGAACTGGACAGAGCAATCAGCAGTCGGGATCTCTGTGACTTTCTTTTTGCTTGATTGTCTCCACTCTATTTTATGCATTTCCAGATTTAGGAATTGAATTCTGCAAGCAGAGCTCAATTTGAGCTTCAGCATTTTTTCTTGAGAATATTTGGCAGGAGGGTTTCTTACCTCCAGTTTGGTCACTGCAATCTTAACTCCAACTGTCTGGCTAAAGGAGAAAAGAATTCATATGACACAAAATGCTAGATAAATGCATATCACTAGGTTTGTGATCTATCTGATATTTGTACTTAGGTGTATAAAACCTTCATAGAGTTTCACGTAGTGATTTTACAGTTTGGTCTTCACGGTAAGCAGGAGATATTAGCTACTTAACTAGTTTAAAAAAAAACCCACAACCAAAAAACCCCCTCACTTACAGTAGATGTTTGTTGCATGAGCCCAGTTTCCAAGAACTGCGGAGCACCAGCAGTTACTTGTTTTGCCTGATAAAGAGAAACAAATGATGGATGTCAGAACAAGCTAAGGCACCTGCCATTGTTTTCACTGAAATAAGACCAGCTCAGCAAGCCTGACCTGCTCTGTGCATCAGCTCTGTCGCTGGCCGCCTCACGCCAGTGTTCAAACAGTTAAACAAAAGACAACCCGACATGCCCAACCCAGGGAATAAGGAAGTAGCCTGGAGATTTGTGTGCTGTGAAAAAGACCTGTCTTATCCCTGGTGCGTAACTCCACTGAACTGTGTTTGTATCTCAGCAGCTCATACTACCTATATAGGAACATTGGTGTTTCTTCAGCTGATGGTGAAAAAAATAAAGGCTTTGTGTGTTAAGTGTTTAAATAGCCTCTAAAGCACTGGTCAGGCCCAGAGAGTGGTGATCAGTGGAATGAAGACTAGTTGGAGGCCAGTAACTAGGGAGGTATCCCAGGGGTCGGTTCTGGGTCAAGTCCTATTTAACATCTTCATTAATGATCTGGATGATGGGGCAGCGTGCAGGGCTGCTGCTTACACAAAACGGGGAGGAGTCGCTGATACACCAGAGGGTTGTGCTGGCATCCAGAGAGACCCTGACAGGCTCGAGAAATGGGCTGACAGGGACCTCATGAACTTCAACACAGGGAAGTGCAAAGTCCTGCTCCTAGGAGGATTAACCCCAGGCACCAGGACAGGCTGCAGGCCAACCAGCTGGAAAGGAGCTTGGCAGGAAAGGACCGGAGGGTTCTGGTGGGCATCAGGTTGACTGTGAGCCAGCAATGTGTCCTTGCCACAACAAAGGCTAACGGTGTCCTGGGTTGCATTAGGAAGGGTGTTGCCAACAGGTCAAGGGAGATGATCCTTTCCCTATACTCAGCACCGGTGAGGCCACGCCTGGAGTGCTGTGTCCAGTTCCAGGCTCCTCAGTACATGAGACATGGAACTACTGGAGAGTCCAGTGGCAAAGGGCCACAAAGATGACTAAGGGACTTTCCTGCTATGAGAAGTGGCTGACAGAGCTGGGACTGTTCAACCAAGAGAAGGCTCAGGAGGAGACCATCAATAAATATAAATACCTGAAGAGAGGGTGCAAAGAGGACAGAGCCAGGTGCTTTTTTCAGTGGTGCCCAGTGCCAGGACCAGAGGCAATGGGCACAGACTGAAACACAGGAGGTTCCCTCTGAACATCAGGAAACACTTTTTCATGCTGAAGGTGACCAAGCACTGGCACAGGTTGCCCAGGGAGGCTGTGGAGTCTCCATCCTTGGAGATACTGAGAATCTATCTGGGCATGGCCCTGGGCAACCAGCTCTAGATGGCCCTGCTTGAGGTTTGGACCAGATGACCTCCAGAGGCAGCTTCCAACCCCAACCATGTTGTGATTCCATAACAGTGTACAAATTTAATGGGGTGAAATACTTTTTGTTTGAAAACAAATCAAGAAAAGATTATTTAATTTAAATCAAGATTATGGTTTGTACAACTTCTTCATCCACCCTCTTCTGTGAAACTGTGGTGCTGTCCAAGTGCTCGACCCCCCAGACAGACCATCTAGTTCCAGCCCCCCTGCCATGGACACCCTACACTGGACTAGGTTGCCCAAAGCCCCTATCCAACCTGGCCTTGAACACTGCCAGGGATGGGGCCTCCACAGCTTCTCTGGGCAACCTGTTCCAGTGCCTCACCACCCTCACAGGGAAGAATTTCTTCCTAACATCTCATCTAATTCTCCCCTCTTTTAGTTTAAACCCATCCCCCTTGTCCTATCACTCCATGTGCTTGTAAACAGCAGCTGAGTTAGCGCGGGGATGGCAGTCTGCTTCCTGCTCTTCAGGTCTGGTGTCTTGAAGGTATATCCTGCCGTGCGTAGCAACGCAGCTATATGCTGGATCACTTCAGATACGCCGTGGTTACTGACAGCGTGCGTAAGAGAGGAAGTTCTAAGGATGAGAGCTGAAAACCACCTCATGTATGAATTTCACCTTTGATACAAGCTACATCCAGTCCCTCGGAAGTCTGTCGGACAGGATGCAAGGAGAAGGGGCAGCTGAGAGAGGAGCAGCATTTCTAGCAGAGGAAGGAAAGAAATCCAGTTGAAAAAAATACGATGCCAGTGCCATTTCCAGAGTGGAAGATTGCTGTGTTAAGAAAACTGTATTTAGCAGTTAGGGATGGGGGAGGTGAGAACTTCCGGGGAAAGAAGAAAATACCTATTTTGAGAAATAGTATTAAAATCCTGAAAGCAGTAACCATCCTTTCCCTTAACTCTGGTTTCAAGTGGATGTTTTCAAATACCATTAATCATTGCAGCTCAGTTGAGTCATTTATATGTACCTGTGCATTTTCATACTCAATCAGTCTTTTTTCTCCGTTACTGCTTGACAGGGCCCGAAGGAAGCTAGCTCCGTGTCGTGTTGGATGTGAATGCAGGGACCTTGCTGGACAGCCGGTAGAAGCACCCGCTGCACACTGTTGTAATGGAAATGTGACATTTTAACCTTGCATTGTATATTTTCTTGTAAATAACATAAAATTTAAGTTCTAAAAAAAAAAAAATCTCTTTATGCAATAAAGACATTAAAATTTAATACCAGTTATAAGTAAATAATATATCTCTACTTGTTATTTAAAATTTGCTGTAGCTGTTACCAGCAAAAGTCAAGTTAATTTCCCCAAAGTACCTGTGTATGTAGTTACAGAATGACGTAAAATAAGATGGCTGGGAGACCAGCCAACGTGTGCTTTGCTGAAAGAGCAATTACTGTTGTCTTCCTTAAAGGACATGTAGAAGAATTGTTCAGAAGAAGCTGTAGAATGCTCCCATTAAGTTATTTTTAGCTGTCTTAACATATCTTACTTAATTCTTTTAAACCAAAATTATGTGATTGAATCTATTGCCTACAAATCATCTCAGAACTCTCTGGCCTTCGTGCTTTCCCTGAGCACGGAAAATCATGTGTGTGATTTTAGTTAATTTAATATCTGACCTTCAAATCTAAAGCATTTTTAAAATAAGAACAATGGGTGTGAAAAGTGGTTTTGATTTTTACCTTAGCCTTTATTTTTCTGCGATTTCTTATCTGGGTTTGTTGGGGTTTTTTTCCGATAGCCTCTTTACAGGCTTAGAAAGGAGGATGTGGTCTGTTCATAGCTGCTTTTTTTTTTTTAAATTTATTAGTATAAAAATGTGTGGAAGATTTTTCCTGTAAGTCTTCATTTGTTGGCGCAGCCTTCATAAAAGAGACTTTGAAAAGGACTTTAATGTGTGGGTCTTTTAACAAGTTTTACTCACAGAACAAACCAGAGATATTTTAATCGGAATTCCTCAGTTTTCCTTTTCCGACAACACCCACTTTCTCCTTTTTTACAAACAAACCGATCTAATGCAGTATTCGTGTTCTTTGTCAACGCAATTTGCAGTATCTCTCTCTCTGACAAACAGAAGGAAAAGGTATGCAAAAAAGAAGGTAAGAGTGTAATTTCTCTCTGGGTATGCCAAAGGAATTGTTACACCACTAAAAACTGGCGTGCAGGTACGTAAGTGCGCTCTCTGTTACTGGTTTGATGTTGATCTGGGGAAGCTCATTCTGTCAATTAGTAACTTTAGGGACCGGTGCTAAATCCTCAGCGCCGGGTTATAACTAGCTGTGCGTCAAGGTCAGTTGCTGTTTGTCTCCCTGTTCTGACAGAGCTTACCTAACGCAGCGATGGGTTCCAGATCTTCTCATGTGCCACCCTTCCGTTTATGCGGAAACAAATGAGGTCTTGAAATCTAAGCACGCTGAATGCGTATCTTCATGCACCTTCTTCTTGAAATCTGCAGGTGCAGTGGATTTAAGAGGCAAGTAGCTTGGGTCTGAAAAAAGTGTGCAGTGCACTTTCCAGGGGAACAAAGCAGGTTTACTCTAAACACCGAGAATCAGTTTAACACAGCAATAAACACCATGGGAACACATTAATGGCAAAATTCCAGATGTGAGTGATCTTAGGGACATAATCATTGTTTGCACTCATTTATAAGCAATCACTTCTTGGTAAAGTGTCAGAAATTTAAACTTGGCATTTAATCCGATTATGGATTTTTATACTCTAGCCTCTTACAACTGCGTGGTTTGTTTAAACACAGCCCTCCCGCAGAGGAGACAGGCTTTTGAGTTAGGATCACAATTCTGCTAAAGCCAGGTTAGGCTGTAAAAAGCCCCATTACTGGGCAACTTCCGAAGGTTGCCCAGTGCTGCAGGAGACAAAATGTGCACCCAAGGTTCTCCCTGCAGAGTAAAGGTCAGGAGTCCTTTGGCCTTTGCAAAAAGGTGTAAAATTGAGCATATTTATATGAAACATAATCACAGATTGTGTTCTTACTCGAGATACAGCCCCCAAACCAGTCATATTAAATAGAGATGTATATATACACTCATTTTGTTAAAACTGATCGAAATCAAATCAAGCTTTACTTAAATCTTTTATTAGTGGAAGACATAAGTAAGATGCTGCATCTTCAAAAGTAAACCAGAAAAAAAAGAATATTAATTGCATGTAAATGGACCTCATGCTTTTAATGACATTGAGTTTAATCCAGGTCGTTCAGGCATTGGTGTAATTGGACTAATTGGTTCTATTGGACAAGTAGGACTGGAAGCAAAGTAGAATTGTTAGATTGAAAGCTTTAACCCTGAGTGGAGATCAAAGCAAGGTGTGTATACACCTAGAATAAATCCATTTCTAGCATTTTGTTTACATTACTGGAATCGGATTCTTAATCAACTCACTATCTAAAGCAGCTAAAAGAGTGTGACAAGTTAAAAATAGCCCATTTCGGTCAGTGGTGGTTTTGGGACGGAGCATTAGTATTCACCGATACTTTGCTGCTTGAAACATCAAACTGAACTGTGGGTTACGCGACTTGGTTTGTACCTGCTGCTTCAAACTAAGTCACGAATTCTGCACCGTGTTCTTCAATGACTCCACCAGATTAAAGACAATTCCGTGTGCTGCTTACTGTTGCCCTGCAGAAACCTAAGCGCTCGTTCATTTCAAGGTGTAAGGAAAGAGAACCGCGCTCTCTTCCCTGTGTCAGCACCATCTCTCCTCCTGCCTTCCTCTGAACGGAAACGTAGTGAGCAAAAATCAAGTGTGCAGGAATGCTGCAGTGACCAATACAGAAATCAGGGTAAGACTTCCTTCAGTAAGACTTCCAGAAGAAAACTTTATTCGACCTTCAACTGCTGGGTAAACTCTCTTCATTTTCTGGAGGTAACGGGAAATAACCTCAGTGTCAGGTTCACCTGAAAAACCAAAGAAAGAAAGAAAGATACAGTGTTCTCTGCAGCAGCCAAGCTCTCAACCACAGTTTAAGAACCTGCCTGAAGCTGCAGTTTCAGCTCAAGTTTAAAAGCAAACTCTTCACTACCATTTGCCATTCTGAACTGGCGCCTGCCATCAAGGCAGCGCAGGGGTGCGGGGAGCTGTGTCTTGTGCACAGGTACAACATCTGTGGTGCTTTGGAGCCTGAGCGTTTGGTTGCAGCTCATGGGAAAAGAAAAAGGCTCATGAGGGAAAGAAAAAGTTCTCTCTGCATCATCTGGCTTTTTTGTTTCTGTGCCTCTTTCTGTTAAATCTGACTGGAAGTTACTGTTGTAGGTCAGTTGAGGTAAGTCTCCCACCTGTTGGGGGCAGATCTGGCAAAGTGTCGCTTAAACCTTTCAAATTTAACTTTACTTCTTTAGGAATAACTTCCAGTCTGTGCGCTGCTGCGTGCAGACAAAATACGACATGGATTTTCTACGGTGGAAGACCCTCCTTGAGTCAGCACAGCTGGCCGTGTCACACGAGCCCTTTCTGAGCCGAGCTCTTGCAATCCTGAAGTGCAACACCTCCACCTTACAAGTGATTACAGTTTTGTTCCTCTGCTGTACTGGACTACTAGAACCCAAGGGAACGGCATGGAGCTGAGGCAGGGGAGGTTTAGGTTGGAGATCAGGAGAAGGTTCTTCATCAAGAGGGGGGTGGGGCACTGGAACAGGCTCCCCAGGGAGGTGGTCACCGCACTGAGCTTGGCTGAGTTCAAGCAGTGCCTGGACAGCGCTCTCAGTGATCTGCTCTGATTGGGCTGGTCCTGTGTGGAGCCAGGAGTTGGGCTTGATGGTCCTTACGGGTCCCTTCCAGCTCGGGATATTCTGTGATGGCAGTACACCTGATATGTATTCTCCATAGTGTGCTTTTTGCTTTTTTTCTGGTTTACTATGACCTCAGAACTGCTTTTCAAGCAGTGTGGAATTGATGAGGCTTAGTTTCTCTCGGAAACTTTTGTGATTCAACTGAAAAAGAATATAGTTGCTGGCTACAACCAAAACTAGTAATCCGGAGCAGCCACATGAGAAGTAAATTTAATCTATCCAGCAGAAGCAAAAAGTCTGAGAGTTGTACTACAAAAAGATCTTTTAACTTCTAGGAATTGTTTATCTGCCACCCTGCTGGACCCCATCCTTACCCTTAATGTATCCCAGATTTTTGTCTTTCAGCATACGATAGCCATCTCCTCCAAATAACATATAGGACGGGAGAGTCACGTTGTAGATTTCATCCATCTGGAGCGGGACGTAGGCTGGGACTCGGCAGGCTGTGCAAAGCACTTCTAAGCTAACAACTCTGCTTCCTGGGGCTCTGGAGACATCATAGACCACGTGGATGCCTGCAAAAATACATGTTTGAAGGGGACTTCATGCTGTGCCTATTGAACACACAGGGCTAGAAGCAGCATCCTCGGCCACTTTCAAAAGATTCTTTACATTAGCTTATGTGGCGAAGAGGTTATACTGTTCTGAGCCATACCAGTTAATACCCTGTTTTCTTTGCACAATAATCAGCTTTTATACAAGAAAATTAATGAGATTAGGGAGTTGCTGAAGTAGTGTCCCACGTCAGTTCTTATCCGGTATCTGTTCTCATCACTATTCCACAGAAGTGAATTCCTAGCCATGGGATTAGGACACGGTGAGATAAAAATACCTTCCCTTATTTCTGCAGTCATATGATTTCTCATTCCGCCGTCTCGTTGGCTGAAATGACTTCTTTTAAAACGAGCCAGCCACCCTAACTTAGCAGCAATTACAGATAATAAGTACTGTCCTGAAAAAAACAAAGCCCAGCCAGGGCTGAACGTTGCGGTTTCTACTCGCTGTAGAAGTAACGTTTCTCGTCGTGAGCCTTCCTCAGTCAAAGCCCGGGGAGAGCTAGGTCCCCAGAATGCCATTGCCAAGAATTTGCTGATCGGGAAGCCGCTAAAGCTCGTCTAAAGCACAGAGGCTCTTCCAAGCCTGGCGCTTTTCCTGCTCCAGATCTTCTGTCCTGAACCCTTTCTAGAGCTAGTGGTCATCTTCTTTTTCTGTGAGAAGGCAGCAAGCAGAGGGGCTGCTGCTGCATCACCTTAGTGGTACCCAAGAACATGGTAACTCGTGAACACGCTTGCCTCACGCATGTGGAGTAATTACTGGAGGTGGTTTATGGAGACTAAAGCAGCGTTGAGGAGACTTCCAGGGTGAATATGCAAAGAGTCTGTTCCATAAGCAACACGGCCTGCAAGCTTAGGTGTTGGTGTGCGCACAAAGTGCAGGGGAGCTTGGTGCGCTGATGACTCTGAGAAAAACAGCATGGAGGGTGCAGTGAGACACTGTGGCCAGGCTCTGTGATACTACTGCAGGGGTGGGAACCTGATGGTACCGGGGAACTGATAAACTGATCGTTTGGGTTTGCGTGGCAAGGTTTTGGTAGTCAGGGAGGGCCACAGGGGTGGTGGCTTCTGCATTAAGCTGCTGGAAGCTTCCCCTGTGTCCAACAGAGCCAATGCCAGCTGGCTCCAAGATGGACCCGCCGCTGGCTAAGGCCCAGCCCATCAGCAAGAGTGGTAGTGCCTCTGGGGTAACAGAGTTAAGAGGGAAAAAAACCTCAGCAACCGCAGGAGCTTTTGCAG
>VWZZ01001821.1:6494-16932 GCA_013399095.1 Psophia crepitans
TTGCCCTTCTCTGGACACACTCCAGCCCCTCAGTGTCCTTCTGGTGCCAAGGGGTCCAAAACCAGACGCAGTACTTGAGGTGCAGCCTCACCAGAGCCAAGTACAGGAGGATGGTTTCTGCCCTGGTCCTGCTCGCCACAGCATTCCTCATACAAGCCAGGATGCTGTTGGCCTTCTTGAGCACCTGGGCACACTGCCGGCTCATGGCCAGGCGAGCATCAACCAACACTCCCAGGTCCTTTTCCTCTGCAGAGCTTTCCAGCCACCCCGCTCCCAGCCTGTAGCGCTGCCTGGGGCTGTTGTGGCCAAAGTGCAAGACCCGGCACTTTGCCACATTGAACCTCATCCCGTTGGCCTCTGCCCATCGATCCAACCTGTCCAGGTCCCTCTGCAGAGCCATCCTGCCCTCCGGCAGATCGACACTTCCCCCCAGCTTGGTGTTGTCTGCAAACTTACTGAGGGTGCACTCAATTCCCTCATCCAAATCATCAACAAAGATGTTGAAGAGGATGGGCCCCAGCACCGACCTCTGGGGAACACCACTCACAACCGGTCGCCAGTTGGATTTCACTCCATTCACCACCACTCGCTGAGCCCGGCCATTCAGACAGTTTTCAATCCAATGAAGAGTGTACCTGTCCGGGCCATGGGCTGCCATTCTCTAGGAGAATGTTGTGGAATAATGCAGAGTTTGATGTTCTTCAACTGCAGAAATTATTGGGGCTGAATCTTTGGTGAAGTTTGCAAGACCTACATTCATATCCCAGTTTTGCACCAGAGGTACAGTTTTCTCTGTGCCTGTGACACCCACAAACACATAAACCAATGACTTTTAGACAGAGCACAGGAATAATTCCATATTCTTACAAGTCAATAATTTCTCTTCAAATTTTAACCACTGCAGAGTAGAAAAACTATTAACTGAGGCTACTGGTCTTTTTCTGTGATTCTAACATGGCTTCTCAAGTATTTCTAAAGAATACTCTGAAGGTTTCTCCCAGCTCTTTTTCCTTCCTGACAACTATTGTCTTATCCAGAGACTTCCCATGGTTGAGCTAAACTGTTATTATATTTGTTGTGCTCGCCTTTGCTACAGAGAGATGCAGTGAAAGGAGAGAATGGGAATTTTAGACATGTCAAGGTTTTCAGAGACATTTCAGGCTCTTGTCTCCTAGGTTGCTCTCGGCTTTATCTTGGTCTTTATTATTTATAATGAGTTCTACCTACAGAACAAATCTCCAAGGCTACACAAGCTCATACATATGAATGCAGCTGAAATCTCTCTCAGCAGATATAATGTCATTGTGACACAAAGGATTGGGTTACTTAATGTTGTGTACTATTCTCTCCTACCATTTTTGAGGCCACTTGTCTGTTTGTCATGTACTGAAGATGAAAAAGAAGTTACCCCCAAACATCTTTGTTTCTTCTGGTGGCAATATTTTCATATACAAAGTCATACAGGAATTCGTGTTCTTTGTCAGGACATGCCCCCTAATCCTTCTGGTCTAAAATTCTGCAAATCAGAGAATACTGAAGTTAATCATCCTACACACTACCAGTTGATGTAATAAAACCAACAAAAAAAACCCAATTAAAGATAAATAATTGAGAAAAGCAAGCACCATTCCCTTTCTCCTACTCTCTTTTCGGTTGTCAGCTGGGTTAGCTCTTGTCGTACAATGTTTGGCCTTTGATTCTGTCAAAAGGTCTAGATGCTCTGAAATCACAAATGCATTCATAATAAATAAAATGAATTACTTCTATTTTAAGGCAGAAATTGAAAAGCCATTTGAAATTCACTGAAATTCCTAAAACCAAAGAAATTTCACAGTCTAGTCTGCGTTACACTCTTCCTTTAAAAGGTGTTGAATGGTGAAAAGGCTTCTGCCATGATTTTATGGTAAGGTATAAAGAAACATTTCAATACCACTAAAAAAAGGAGTAAGCAAAATGCTGTGTATAAAAACCTCTCACTGATGCTGGGAACTGCTTTTGATCACTTTGCATAAAGGAAAGGTCCAAATATGTTAATCTTATAGGGTAATCCGGATAAAGTTATAAAGTTTTGAGCATTGAGACCATGTTTCGTTCCCAAAGTCAATGTGAGTGTAGACACCTTTTGGAAAACTATGAGTGCCATAGAATTGGGTTTTCCTATCTGAAGTATATTGTGTGCTCTGAAATTACTTTTTCAGAGCTTTGCTTTTCCAGCTGCACGTGCACATTGTCCTCTCTAAAAAGCCCTTTTTTTGTTTGATGTCCCTCACCTGGGCCTAATTTGCTGCATTCATCCCCTTTCCTCAGTGCACAGGCACATGTGCAACTCTCCTCTCTTCCACTCTGAAAGCACCTAAGCCACTCTCAGAAAACTCACTAAAAAGCTGTATCAAAACCAAAATCTCCAACAAATGGTGCCACTGAAAGACAGGTTCTTACTCTTGCTTGCTCACAGTTAGAAGCGATTGTGGCTCCCTACCCAGGCACATGATATTAGCCTGCATTTGTGTATTTTCCACATAGGGTCTGAGCTTCTCTTCCTATCAACCCATTAAGCGTGAACAAGCTATTGAAGCATTACTAATCGCCAAGTTTCAGAATGCAGCAGGCTGGAGTCAAGTGTCAGGGAAATGTGTGCTTTTCCACAGATGTTTTAATGGTTAATCTTTAACAGCTAAAAGGCTTTTAGATTAGAGTTCCTAAGAAAATGCCTTAATTTTCTGCTACAAAGCAAGGTGGGGAGGATGAGAATGGTCTAAGTAATATAAAAGGGAGATGGATGAGATAGATAGAAAAACAGGAGAGAAATAACCTGAGTAGACAAAGCAGGGGAGTTTCCCTAAAAAAATCTTTCCATTGTGCTGGATTAGTTTTTAAGACTCTGCCATGACATAGCACGATTTTCATGCATGGAAAGTAAAGAAGCAATCCAGTTCTACACTGAAGCTTTCCTTCTTGCCACCTGAGGAGAGGTGAGGCAAAGTTAATTTTAACCATTTTGAACATTCTCACCCAATTGCCAAGGACGTACCCGTGCCTGCGTGGCCTGTCTTTAACTTAACAGCCCCCAAGCGCTCAAACGCTGCAAACTCTGGTGGCTGCTGTGGTGCAGCCCAGGCAGGCAGAGACAGTGGAGACACAAACAGGGCTCTTTCTGCTGACTGTCACCACCTTTTCCATCTCTGGTAATGCCTTTCTCTTCTTGAATAGGTGATAGCTCTGAGTGGGACAACATTGGGTGGATTTGGAATAATGCAGAATATCTACTTACTTGTAGATTTCTGCAGAGTCCAGTCAAGGAACTCTCTGCTTTGTGCAGCACGAGCTCAGATTTTATAAGCTTTGGGAGAACTGTTATTTCCCTCAAAGCTGTTTTGACAACAGCTTTTAACAAAGTCAAACATCTCAGTGAAGGCACTGTAATGCAATGTACCTTAGATATCCCCTGCATTTCTTGGTTAATTACCCTGTAATAATTTAGAATTACACCCGTGGATGTAATAAAACACTGTTTTATTTTTCTGCTAATGTTAGATGAAGGTATATCTCCTATACTAAATCATCCATCTGTTTAATATACCTGTGTTATTGAGTGACGTGAGCCCTGATACAATGAAGGGGTTAAAGCTTTAGGACTGCAGAAAGGAACAGGAGTGGATGATGTGATCATCTGAAAGAAGCAAGGTCTAAGGTTTATCAGCTGTGGTGAGTTCTCCATTTTCTGGGTTAATGATGTCCTGGGATACGCATGACAATGGGACAGCGTGGGATGAGGCTGAAAGCACAATGCAGAAACATCTCATGAATATTGAAGAGGTAACCATAAGTAAATGTATGACTCATTTTCTAAAGATGTAGTGACAGAAGAGAGTCTTGAAATCTGGTAAGAGTGAAAAGTTACAACCTGGGTAGACCAGCTTCAAGTAAGGTAGTAAAAACCGGTGGAGATAGTTGCTGGAAGAGTAAGTGAACGAGGCTTATGCAGGCAGGCTAGGTAAGAATTATGACATGCATCTAAAAGAAAGGTGATTTAAAGAGGAGGTGATATGCTAAGAGAATAAAAGTGAAGGTAAAAAGAAGTTAAAAAAGCAAAGGTAAAAAGAAAATAGCTAGATCCTAGCACAGGAGTCATCTTGAAATTTGTGGCACCTTACATTAAACAGGTGGCAGATTGGAAATCTGGGAGTAAGTGCAGAGGAAACCATCAAGATGGGAGGGAGGTCAGGGAATGAAGGTTAGTGGACTCTGGGCACAAAGAGAGAAAAATGTTAGGTTAGGCCAGATTTTATGAATAGTTATACAGGAAAACATGGTAAAATCTCACCGCTGGATGGAGCAGAGCTTGCAGTTCTGTATCATGGAGGCTGCTGGTCTTAGAAATGGTGTCAGAAGACCAGGCCTTGAGAATGTTTTAAGAGAAATTAAGCAATTGAGTTTGGACTAGTGAAACGGCATTTAAGAAACGACGAGGAAAAAGACAGAAATGTGAATCTGGGTAAAGAAACATCATGGAGAAGTAAAATCTACCAATGAGGATAAACAACAAAGCTGGCAGCTGTTTTATATTGCACAAAGTGGCAAAACTGAGAAACACTTCAATCTGGCAGTTAGTAGTGCTGCAGATTTCTGCAATACTTCAGCTATACTTATATTCAAGTAAGTCTCTTTTTAGATAAACCAGATCTTGACCATTTGGATGATCGTTCTTGTTAATGACTGTAAGATTTTAAGGAGCTGCAGGTGACTGGGGAAAATAATGATGAACATAGGTCAATTATACAATGAAAATAATATTTAAATGTCAGGTTTTCAAGACAACTCTTTTCCACCAACTCTAATGAACAAATGCTGCAAGTGTGGGAACTAATGAGCTGCTTCTTCATAGAAAAGTATTGCACTGGCTCCAAGTGAGTTAACAAGCAGCTAATGTTATTCCAGAAACGGCATGCATATGTTAACACAGGGTTACGAAAAAGCTAATGAAACCTTCCTCCCATTTTCCTTATTCTGTGGGTACAGTTCTGCTCTAACATAGCCAAATGGCTTTCAGATCAAAGCTCTCATGTCCTTCTGCCCAAACACTCTCTGAACTGGCAAACCACTGTATGCACCTAAGCACGTAGCCCGGCCAGCCAAATAGAAATGGAGAAGAAAGGGGAGGACAGGCCAAAGGACTGCCCAGAGAGGTCAGGTGATATTTCAAAAGCAAACAGAACTACCAGTTGTAAGCAGAAGAGCTCGATGAATAATACTGGATGAGTAAAAGGTTGAGGACTTCAGTGCAGAGACAGGCCAGGATTAAGTCCTAGCTTGGAGAGCCGTGTGTGGGCATGGATGTGTACAGCAGAGAAAGGAGATGCAAATTAACAGCAATGATCATGAACAGCGTGCTGCAGAGAGAGGGAGAGGAGGCAGGAATTGGGGACCATGGAAGATTTGTGTTTAATTGCCCCTAGATACAGCAATGGAGATAGAGGGAAGATGGGGCAGTGTGAAAGCCATTGCTTTCACAGCTCCCGCGCATTGGCCCACATGGAGCAGTACCTTCACCTCAGGGTTCAGGAGACCAGGGTGCCACAGCAGGGAGCACTGCCTTTGGCGATGCACCACGGCAGTATGGAGGACTGTCGAACATGCATACCCCGTGCATCTTGGGGCACAAGCAGGGCTCTACCCTCCTTTCTGTAAACCAGAATGGCTCCTTTGTTTCCTTTCTCTATCTTCATTTTGTTGTGCCTGTCAAGCTCAATGCTTGTGAACTACCGGACCACTTTCCATCTTTTGACTTGCCTCATTTTTTCTCTCTCCGGTAGGAAAAATACCTTTGATAGCTCAGTTTTCAAGGCCACTGTAATACATAATAAGCCTTCTGACTGATACAAGATGTACCAGTGAGACCTTATACATGTTTAGGGCACACAGACAAGCCTTCTGAAGTTCTGAAACCTATAATTCAACATGGGAATTCTGCTAAGCAGCAGTATAATTCTTATACCCCAGAGTTCTGCATGTCTCACAGGTATCTACATTTAATATAGTGGCACATCACTGAGTGTTATTTAAATTGGTTTGATATACTTCATTAGTCAACCTAAACTTAAATAGTTATCCATAGTGGCAGAACAGGATGAAGCAGCTGTTTCAAACATTCATTTAGGCCCTCAGGTATATTAGCTGTCTGCAATACAATTAAATGTTCTGGAAACTTTATAAACAATGATGAATAGAATTCAAATGGCAAAGTTCCATGCAACTCTAGAGATGCTTTTTTTTTTTTCTTTTTCTTTGGGAAACAATTTATGCACTACCCTGAGAACGTGCAATACACTCCAAGTAAGTGCCAAATGCGACCATTTCCCACAGAAGTTGTGCAGAGAAACTGCTCAGTATAAGGTTCCTGTTGCACTAGTGACAGTGCAAAACCACAGAACAGCATCAGACCGTTTGGATACTTAAGATGCTTAGCTTCAACTCACATAGACCATAACGCATGAATCATATACAAAAATACATTCTCTGGGACATATACTCCACCTGGAACCACTAGTGATGGACAAAACAAAAGAGCTTCAAATATAGTATTTCATCAAGTCCCAAAACATTTTTTTTCATGTTTGCTAGCATGAGAATCCTAATCAGCTGATTTTGGGAGGTGTTACAGAACAGTGTAGGAGGCGATAGCAACACTTATTAACTCTTGAGCAACAGGAGACACTCCCTACCGACTGCCACAAAACATGAGAACTTGATACTCTCACCATACACCTACTTTTTGATGTATCTTTCATCACAGTAAACAGGGGCTCCCCAAATTGCTGCATCCATTGTGTCCTGTTGACACAGCAAATCTACAGAAAACAGGGAAGAAGCATATTATCACAGTAACAAGTAGTCTACCCATGGCAGTATTAAGCTCCGTATACGCAGCACCCCAACAAGGTGTCTCAGCCTGTGGTGGGGTTGCTCACGTAAGCTGGAGCTAATGTCTCTGCATTATGCTGCCGCCTGCAGAACAGACGTACCCCAAGTTAGGGGAAAGGATTCTCTTTTACTCTTTTTCCCAGGCTACCCCCTGTCTTAAAATGGCACTGGCAGATTAAAGATCCACCATACAGATCAAGACATATTTGTGTGGATGAAAGTACGACATTGCAGGCAGGCATTAATAGCTGCAGTTCCTTCAGAGACCACCCTGAGCTATTAACAGAGAGTATTAAGTGTCATCTTTAAATTTTAAATACAAATCGAACTGGCTGGCTACCAAATGTAACTTTATGGTTGCCAATGATCTCCAACATAATATACTTCTTCATTTATTATGGATATGTTTTTTGAGCTTTTCTAAAAATATGATTCCAAATTTTCTCAGAATGTTTTAATAGTTCTGTTGAAGGCAAAGACCTGTAATTCATACAGAGCAAGTATCCTGTTAAATAAATGGACAGAAAACAGAAAAGGAAAATGCTCAGTATCTTTCAAATGTGGCTGCTGAGAACAGCAAAAAATGTTTTAATAACCTCTCTTTGTCTGCCCCCCATGTTAATCTATTTTGTATTAAACAAAGACAAATTATGTTTGTTGCTGAATAAATTATCCCGTTCTTGCTTAAACATGTTACCCTAGATTACAAACATATGCCTGTAAAAATAACTGGTTGGACTGATTTAAACTGCTGATTTTAATCTTGGATTTGGCATGAGGAAATTTACTGTAAAACCTGTTTAGGATCACAGATGCAGCTCTGTCCCACAGCTGCAAGAAAAAGGTGGATTTGTAATCTTCCAAGCGTACAGACCTCAGTGACTGACTGGAAGTCTCTTTCGTAGTACAAAGCTAAAATGCTTAACTAAAAATATCCCGGATTCCTTCTGCCTTAATTTGAAAGTAAATGGTGATAAAATGGAAGTTACAAAGCTGCAGGCCTATGCAATTAAAAAAAAATTCTGTCATATGTAAATAGAAAGCTGCCTTAATAGCCCCGAATGTTTTTTTTCCAGTCTGTTGGGCTTGGTGGAATTTGGCAGGACTGGGGGTGGTTAAGGGTTGCCAGCGTGGTGGATGACATTGGCTAGCTGTCATCTGGGCAGAACGTGTGGGCTGGTGGGCAAGGCTGACTACGCAGCACACAGATGTGATTAGAAGGGATGAAGCTCTGGGGAGTAGTTATGCACCTGCCTGAATTCCTGGCCACTCAGTCACTCCTTTTTATCCTCCATTCCTGCTGTTTTTATAAAATAGACTACAAGGAAACAAAAACTTGGGAAGATGGAAGAAGGCACGTCCATTTCATAACCCAGCCTTACCCACAGAAAACAACTTTATTGATGTGTTTTACATACTTTTGTCTAGGTGGGTATTACAAGCATTAACTGTCCACTGAAACCAATATAATTCCTTCAGGAATGTCCCTCAGGTGTCAAAACCTCAGCACACATCTTAGTGGCTAAGAGCATAGGCAATACTCAACCTCTCTTTCTTTATGGACCACTTTAACCGTGTTAGTTCCCATGTTCCACATGTCAAAAATATGCATATGAACAGTCCCTGTGGTTTAACTGATAGGCCCACAACTTGACTACATATGTCAGACTTTACTTGTACTAAGCTAACAGCAGGGTTACGCGCTCACTGTGGCAGATCGCAGGCCAACGTGCACTGAAGAGCACACAGTTCTCAACTGCATTTGCGATAAAAAAAATGAGGTAGGAAGAAAACTGAGAACTATCCTCCAGTGCTGCCAAAGCAGTGGTATTTTAAACATATTTTTATCTCGTGTGTGTGTGTGTGTGTATATATATATATATATAAAAGGTAGGATAAGGACTAAATCACAAGGGTAAACATAAGGAAAAAAAATGTAGGAGTCAATTCTATTGATGTTCCCAAATCTAAGAATTTTTCAGCTTTACCATGACAGAAGTTGGACTACAAGTCCAAACAATGCAAAAAAAGGTGGCAAACAAATCCCTGCATTTTCAGTCTGGTCGGCCTGTGCGTAAGAGTGAGTACACTGGGAATAGAGAAAAGGGTGAAGGGAGACAAGCATGTGGCGTTAACTTGTTCTTCCCAACACTTGGGAGTTAACCATATTTAAATTCTCATGTGCTAATGCTTTCTTCTGGGTCTGTGTACAGCAGGAAAAAAAGAACCAGGTTTTCACTTGGATGTCTCAATACCTGATTCTGTCTGAGCACCATAACCTAGACATAAATAATGAGAGTTCTGTCTTCCTATCTCTACAGAACTCAGCTTTCACCCCAGCTGAAGGAGGCTTGTCTTAGGCTCTCTGGATTTCTTCAGCTGGGCAGTCTCTGACTGACTCCTACCTCCATTGTTTTCTTAGGCTAAAGGGAAAGGAAATTCTTTGATCTCTTGTAAGAACAAATAAACTCTTTTTCCTCTTTAGGTACCTGCTGTATCAAGCTCAAATAAAAGTCTCTGCCTTGGCAGGCAAAGCAAGTCTTCTAAGCTTTAGTCAATTCCTGGAACAGCCTGAAAAGATGAAAGCACTTCTCTACGTAGTGTGATACAGAGCATGACGAGTAAATCCCAGTACTGCCACTGTGGTAAGAGTACAGTCCATACCAGCCTAAGATCTTGCTTCAAACTCTTAACTTTCTTACTGTATTTAACAGGAACTTAGAATCCAGCTATCAGCTAGTTGCCTCTCAACTGAATAACTTTATTTCGACAGGAATATAGCACCCCTTTTGACACCTGACTGGATTTTCAAATGTGGGATTTTGGGATTTTTTCAGGTTTTTTCTGACTGACATAACAATGTGAAGTGCAGTTAAGTCTATATTGCCCCACTTGATGCACTTCTGGTTCTGAAAGAGCTCTGATACTATGAAAATACATGCTGTAAGCATAGAAGCAGAATAGGCATAAATGAAAGGGAAGACTCAGATTTAATTATGACATTTAACTCACACACAAGCAAAAGATGTACAGTTGCAACTGACACCGTTGGCTTAGTACTTGGTTCTTTCCAGTGAAAAATAACGTACAACATACCTTCACTTTGAAATACTTCCTTTAAAAATTTTCATTTTGAAGACATCAACACTTTACTTAGCAATTAAGGATAGTCACCATAAGAATGTAGCAGAAATAAAATAATCTTTTCTTCTAGAAAAAACTTAAATAACTTACCACATCTACAGAAAATGGGAAGTACTGAAGGAAGTAATAACATATATGCCACCGTTCAAAACAGAATTCTCATACAAATTGGTGTTTGAAGTGCTGGCTAGTACCAATAGATTTTAAACTAAACATCACCTATCAGCTAGTGCCATTAGAATAGAATAGAATAGAATAGAATCATTAAGGTTAGAAGTGACCTCAAGGATCATCTAGTCCAACCGTCCCACCACCACCTATTAACCACTAGAGGTTGCCCCTAATACCACATCTAACCTTTCCTTAAACACCC
>VWZZ01001821.1:17544-30891 GCA_013399095.1 Psophia crepitans
TGGATTTCACTCCATTCACCACCACTCTCTGGGCCCGGCCATCCAGCCAGTCATGAACACAGTGAAGAGCGTACCCGTCCAGGCCATGGCCCACCAGCTTCTCCAGGAGAATGCTGTGGGAGACCGTGTCAAAGGCTTTGCTGAAGTCTAGACAGACTACATCAACAGCCTTTCCCTCATCCACCAGGCGGGTCACCTGGTCCTAGAAAGAGATGAGGTTGGTCAGGCAGGACTTGCCTTTCACAAACCCATGCTGGCTGGGCCTGATCCCCCGGTTGTCACGGACATGGCACGTGATTGCCCCCAAGATGACTTGCTCCATCACCTTCCCTGGCACCGAGGTCAGGCTAACAGGCCTGTAGTTCCCCGGATCCTCCTTACGACCCTTCTTATGGATGGGTATCACATTGGCAAGCCTCCAGTCATCTGGGACCTCTCTGGTTGACCATGACCGCTGAGAGATGATGGAGATTATACACAAGGTTTGCAGGTGCTGGATTGTGGAACGTGCCTGGATTCCTGTCCAGATGAGACACAGACGTGATTAATTTGCCTCAGCAGAAACACCTCCCCTTCTAGCAGAGACCAACAGACAAGAGGGAAAATAAGGACATCATCAGCTGACACCAGAAGTGAATTTGGAAAGATTCCTGCCTAGAAGACACTAGCTGTTAATAGGAGCAATAAGCCCCCAAGGCAACTAATTCACATTTTCAACTGCTGAGGACAGCTTCAGACAGTAAACCGACAGGTGCCAACAGGTGCCCATTCCATGGGATACGACCCTGATGAGAAGGAGGGTCCAGGAGAGCTGTTTGAACTTCAAGGATGGTCCATCCCCACATGTAGGAAATAAAGCAAAAGTGGAAGGATGTCTGCATGCATAAAAAAGGAGCTCCTGACAAAGCTCGAGATGCAAAAAGGAAGCGTGCAAGAGGTGGAAGCAGGGAAGAATACAGAGAAAATGTCTTAGCATGTACAGATAGGGCTAGGAAAGCCAAAACCCATCTGGAGTTAAATCTGGTGAGGAATACGAAAAGCAAAACTAAAACATAGAGATATATGTGTAGCAAAAGGAAGACCATGGAAAATGTGGGCCCACTGCTAAAAGGGCAGGGGAACTGGACACAAAGGACACGGAAAAGGCTGAGGTACTCAATGCTTCTTCACCACGGTCTTTAGTGGTAAGGCTGGACTTTAGCAAGCCCAGGTGCCTAAGACTGCTCCAAAGTCTGGAGCAAGGAATGTGTACCCTTGGTGGAAGAGAATCAGTTAGGGAATGTTTACACAAACTGGACATACACAAGTTCATGGTTCTTGACTGGATGCATCCACAACTGTCTGGTGTCATTGCAAGACCGTTCTCAATTATCTTGGAAAGGTCATGGAGAGGTTTCTGAGGATTGGAAGAAAGCCAAGATCACCCATGTCTTCAAGAAGGAAGATCCAGAAAATACAGGCCAGCCAATATCACCTCAATCCCTGGGAAGGTGATGGGTTAAAATAACCCTGGAAAACACTTGCAGACACATAAAGGACAAGAAGGTAGCAGTCAGCATAGATTTATGAAGGAAAGATCATGCCTGGCCAACCTGATAGCCTTTTACAACAGAGTGTCTAGCTTGGGAAGGGAAAACAGTGGATGTCTGCCTTTACTTTAGCAAGGCTCCTGACAGTCTCACAAATACCCTTATAGATAAGCTGACAAAGTACAGACTAGATAAGTAGACAGTGAGGTTGAAAAATAGTGGAAGGGTCCGGCCCAGAGAGTTGTGATCAGTGGCACAAGGTCTAGCTGGAGGCCAGTCACTAGTGGTGTGCCCCAGGGGTGGATAGTGGGGACCAGTACTGTTTAATGTCTTCATTAATGACCTTTACAAGAGAACAGAATGTGCCTTCAACAAGTCTGCAGACGACAAGACTGGGAGGAGTACTTGACACACCAGATGGTTGTGCTGCCAACCACTCAGAGGGACCTCAACAGACTGGAGAAACAGGCAAACAGGAATCTCATGATGTTCAATGGAGGCAAATGCCAAATCCTGCATTTCTGGGGAGAAAAAAGCCCATGGACCAGAAGTGGTCAGAGACCAACCTGTTGGAAAGCCGCTTTGCAGAAAAAGGACCAAGCATTCCTGGTGGACACTAAGGTGACCGTAAGCCAGCAACATGCCCTTGCAACAAAGGAGGACAAGAGCATCCTGGGTTGCACTAGGAAGAGTGCTGACAGCAGGCTGAGGGAGGTGATCCTTCCTGTGAGGAGAGGCTGGAAGAGCTGGGACTGTTCTGCCTGGAGAAGAGGCTGATGGGGTTCTCACCAATGTGTAGAAATATATGATGGAGATGGGGAAAGGGAGAGTAAAGAAAGAGTAAGTCAGACTCTTCTCAGCAGTATCCAACAACAGGTCAAAATGCAATGTGGGCAAATTGAAATACAGAAAACTCTGTTTAAACCTAAGAAGAAACTTACTCTAAAGAATGCTCAAACACTGGAACAGGTTTACAGGTTGTAGAGATACTCCAAGCCCGACTGGACACAAGCCTGAGCAACCTGCTTTAGATGACCACAGAGGGCCATCTAAACAGGGAGGTTGGATTAGATTATCTCCAGTAGACCCTTCCAATCTCAATAACTCTGTACTCAAAGCAGACAAAAAGGAACTCATTTTGAGAAAGGCCCAAAACCCAAGAGAATTAATGCAACATTCTTATTTATGGGTTTAATTTTTACAATTTCTCATCTGTTTCAAAAAATGTAATTTTTCTGCCTCCAATTTTATATACATTCAGTCCACCATAGAGCTGGTGTTTTTTTTGGTGGGTTTTTTTGTTTGTTTTAAAATCAACACCATTTATAGTCGCATTACAGATAACCAAAAATTGATTGAAAAAAATAACGTATTGATTCTTTGATAACTAGCTCTATGATTTACTGAGCACATTTTTATAAATTCAAATACCAGCTATATGCACTACAAGTGATATGCACAATTGTAACGTGCAAAAAATAATTCTCTTCAGGACAAAAATCAAAATATGTAATCTTTCTTCAAATTTGTTCCCCAGTTTTTCCAATTTTACAGAGAACAGCCACCACTGGTAATGAAAATAAACCAGAAAATTCTCTTCTCTATTCCTGTAAAGTGACAGTAGTCCTTAACTTCAGCCAAAATTTCTGGAAGTCTTCCAGCCTGCAGCTATATGCTTAATAGTGCAACTTATATTTTGGGTCTCTCCCAGCACATATGCACTACATGGGAAGCTTGTTTGATTACAACACTCGTTTGATATGCCCACCCCCTGCTTTGTACCATCTTACAATGCTAGACTCTAGACTGATAGAGAAACTGGCAGCCTGTATCTTGTATAGATACTAAAATACAGAAGCACAGTGAATTAATTCTAAAATGCATACTAATCATAGAAATAATACACATCAAAAAGATTAAATTATCGTATTTCTTTATTTGTACAGTATTTTTTCCTTTTGTCTGAATTTGTGGTCCTAATGTCTGCTCTGTTTTGGAAGGAATTTTTTCTCTACAAGGCTGCGTCTACATCTGATGGGAACCTTGAACTCAGCTCTCAGATTGGTGACTATAATGACACCATGTCTGAAGCACGAACTGCTGACTGAGATGAGGCAATAACCCCACAAAGCTCCTTCCTTTCAAAACAGAGCAGGTATGAGGACCACAAATTCAGATGAAAACAGCTTTGAAGGATTACATTTGATATTTCTAACTTGAAGTGTGATCCACTCTCTGCCTTCTACTGTACATCAAGCCTGTTTCTGTCCAGGAATTCTTCATGCTGGCTAGGGAAGTGTGAGAGATGCATACGTAAAATACTGATCTTAAAAACACTCTAATTGAACTAGTTTATATTCTTAATTTTCTGGGATAGATTAAGATACTGTTTGACGGGGTCACCACACAAATACTTGAATACATGATCCCAGCTATATTTCTTTGTGAACTAGATATGGCATTTATGGAGGAACTTTGGCAAAACTGAAAAAGTAAGAGAACAGGCACAAAATTCTGTTGGCTCCCACAGCACAGAAGCACTTGAAAACAGACACAGTCTGCTCCATCTAGACAATGATAAAAATAAGCTGGAAGTCTCCCTGAGCTAGTCTTCCATCAGGCAAAATCCTCTGTATCATGCCTCTTGGAAACAAAGGGATTATCCCCTTATGTATTAGTGATACCAGAAACAATGCAAAACTGGTCCCAAGGGCCTTTATTTTTCCTTTTTCAGCTGTTCAACACTGAATAATGTATACCAGTGTGTAAGGGTAAGTATAAAAGCCAGTAAGTACGAAAAAGTAATCCCTTAGATTTAACTGTAATAGTGAAGAAAGTACACAGAGAACAGTGGAAACTTAATTTTGAAAAACCTCACTCAACAGAACTGTTCCAAAAATCGTCATAACAAATCCGATGATATCAAACACTGTAGATAAAGTCCAGGAATGCAGTGCCTTTATGTCAAACTTATATGAACACATAATTGAAATTCAGCCTTCATCATCACTGCTGCTCCATGCATCTTCATATGCTGGGTTCAGCTTCTGTTGAGGCAGAGACTAGAGAGAATAAAAACTTTCTCAGTAGTTTGCTTAAGTGAAAATACTTAAATCAAATAAGGGCAATGCTAAAGACATTTTGTAAATTACTATATGTAGACAAACTGTTGTCTACGGATACTGGATTCTTTTTAACCACTTTGGCCATTCCGCTGATGTAAATTATGAAAAGAAGTAGTAGTCTCTCTAATTCCAATTTGAACAACAAGAAATATCTGGAGCACCAACTGGAAGTTTTACAAATGTCTGGCATAAAACATAACAGATAAATATTACTGTGTTTGTTTTGTGTCACTGGTTTTAAGCCATAATTTCCCTGGTCCAGTGTAACTGAGCACTACGGTCTCAAGAAATTGTCCCGGCCTATCCATGTCCAACAGCTGTTTCTCACTGCAGCTCCCACAGGGTCAAGCTAAAAGGATTTGTGCAGCTATGCAGTGCACTGAATCACAGTTTTGACTTGGGGTAATTTATTTTTTCTTGTTTGCTTCTATCCTGGGTTCAGATTGTGGTTGTACAGGCACTCAAATGGCTGCTCTAGCACATGAACTAGTGGCCTATGGACAGCGGAACTGTTGCTTTCAGAGGCAGTGATCATCTACAACATTTGCAAACAGCAGATATAGCTTCACAGTTTTCAAAACAATGGCACATCTTACATACCTCCACCATGTCAAATTTAAAGGGGCAGTTCTAATCAGAGGTGGTAAATAATACTGTTGCTGTGGGTTTGTTTTTGTTTGTCAGACTAAGAAAAAAAACCAATTCACACACATCAAAATTCTCAGTTACTGCAAAAAACATGCATTTCAGGTCAACTGAACACATTTTGGGTTTAGGGTTACTAACCTTTGAAAACCGTTTTTTCTTCTTTGCTTAAGCGTAGGATAGTTTTGAAATAAGTTGTCTTACAAAGCAAAGCAAATGTTTCAGAAATTGTATGATTCCTATCATTTGCCCATCCAAAATGGAACACTTCAGAAATTTTGCAAAAGTGCAATTTTTGTATGCTATGAGCCAGAACGTTAGTATACCCTGATTTTGTAACATTAGTACAGTTTGCCAGACATTGATTCTGTGAATGGCTGCAAGTCCTTTCAATCTGGAATTACTCCCCCTCAAACTGTTCACTGAAATTTTTATTGTCCAGCTCTAATACTAAGAGGGAGACAGTACTCTCTTGGAAAACATATTACATATGATCCTGAACATCTTGCCTCACACACTAAAATAAGGTCGTTTAGACTCTTCTTTATTATATTTCTGCATGAAAAACATTACGATATGAAGTGTGGCATCCCTAATCTTACTGGTTAATACACAGTATATTCTTAATAAATTCAAAACACAATCTTAGGCACCTTTCCAGTTCCAAAATAACATAAACTACAGAAACTACAAAGTTTGGAAAGTAAGGACGTTGAAGTTGAAAGAGGATAGCCAAATGACAAGTATTACTTTTAATTGAGAAGCTAGAAGTCTACAAAAGATTTTACTAGACTATTAAAGAAAATGTCCTCTCAAAGCCCCACAACAATCAAAAGACTGCACAGAAACAATAGGTGATTCTCCTCTTAATTAGGAATTGTTACAAATTTTGATGGTGAAAAACAGACTTCATAGTTAATTTCCACCCCACTCCTCAAGCATAACAGCCATAAAGAGTACAGTTAAAACTCACAAATTCATTACCTTTTCAGATATGTCATCAGGAACTGGCTCTCGAAGAGCTGGTATCCACGCAAGTATATTGCAATCTTTGCTACCACTATAAAGTTCCTTTAAGAAAGCAAGCAAAAATTACTTTTACACACATTTACTGAAACATAGATACAATGTTGGGAAATTCAAATGTATGAAATAATTTTTTTAAAAATAAAGACAAATATACAATTCCTAATTTGTACTATAGTCTTGATAAACAGTTGTCAAAACAAAATCTATAAGCTTTTTCATTTTCCCTCATTGCTCATGAAAACGGCACTACCCACATTTCAATGAACTTTATTGTTTAAATGCATTTTTCTTCTATCTATCATATCTCCTGAAAATACACCTATTTTAACAGTTAGAAAGCTTAAGAGATGATTTGCGTTCAATGGAAAAGAAAAAAAAAAGGGAAAGACTTTTATTATAATTAAAAGATATTAACTCAAAAGCAGCTAGTAATACATGTTAGAAGGGTACATAAGTATGGAACAAAGAAGTATTAAGTAAACATAGTTTCAGTACGCCTGGGGAAGGAAAAGAACAAATAAAGAACAATTTGAAGCCTGTATCCTGTTGGGAAGGCAGAGATCAGAACGACCGATTTATTATTTTTAATATAAATAACTCTATTTATTATGGTAAAGACTAAGGACTGAGATCCCATTGTGCAAGGCACTTTGCAAACACATGGAAGCAAATAGACTGTACACCAAAACAGCTAACAGTCAAATACAAGCTTAGCTTTCTTAGTTCTTTATTAAAGCAAATACAGAATACTCTGTCATTTTAAATGGAAGAAATTTTCCTAATAAGAAATACTGCAGCATCTTTACAGTAAATTTTGTGCTAATAACGCTTCTACTTTACAAATAGCTAATTAGGAGAATACCTTCATGTGTGTTCATTTATGTTTTCAATCTTGAATCATACTCCTGCATATTATATGCAATGTCTGACAACACTTGAGTATTGCTGTGCATTTAAACCGCTTAAGTGAAACAGAGAAAGTTATGTTTTTTGTATTCAGGCTGGCAGTATGAAAGCCTGCTTTAAGCATGTTGGTTTTTACACTTGAACTAGCAACTCTATGCCTATGTGCACATTATTAATACACTGATTAAATGGAAGTTCAACAAATCATTAGAATTCTGTCTTTGCAGAAGGTCTCCTATATTATGTATATTTAATTCTACAACTACATGAATTACATTGACAGTTGGTTCAGTGACTTAATACCTAATTCCTATAAATACCCATTTATGTGGGTAATCTTGTTCAAGAGAGCTGACATACTCACTTTTCTAAAACCGCTTCCATGCATAGAAGCTATTAATGCATAAGACACATACAAGATTAGTGTTTATAACTTTATGAGACAGCAAAACATCCTACTTATATTGCTTAAAAGAAGACAGGTCAAAGTTGTACCAAAGTATTGGTCAAATCGCACTTTATTCTGTCAAATCCCACTTCATCCTGTCAGCTGTACTCTACCTGGGCCTTCTGTCTTTGGCAGGATACCGAGTATCTCTATAAATTGAAAACATCTTCCCAAATCAAAGATCCCTCATTGTGAGCAATGTCACAGTGACATCAGCATACTTTCTTACCACTTTATTACCACTTGTCTCACTTTCTGATCCTGGCATTGCAAGATCTTCAGTTAATAGCCATTGCACTGAGTAATACTTACAATTAATTGTTACAACCTGAAATGGTGACTCATGCCTTAAGTCAGTCAGAAGAAAAGCCAGTGAGCTTCATGCATGTTTATGATACAGTGTAAGACAGACACATATATTGGAAATATTATGCTTTAAGACTCTGAGGAAAAACTGCAAATAAAATCTAATTTGACTTTCAGCTATCTATGCTTATTAGCCTACCACTGGATCTGCCAAATATCTTTGCAGATGCCACCGACCTTTCTTAAGCAACAGAAGTAGCTATAACTTAAAGCAAAATTGTTTCCTGATGTATCCCTAATGTTTTACAACATGTTATTCATGCATGGTGCTTTACTCCATTTATTTTTATGAAAGGGAAACATAGGTCTTGTTTACTTAAATTATTTTAAGAGCTAACATGGCACAATGGTATCTAGCATATTAGATACAATAGTAAACATCGTCTAAGAGATTGCACAATGAAGATTCTTTTCCACATCACCCTTGAAATTAGCTACCTCCTATTAAATTAATGGCTCTTATTAAAGGGCCAAATTCTGCAGTTCTTATTACTCAAGCAGACCAACATCTTAATAACTTTACACACATATTTACGTAACAACAATTTAGGCCAAAAATAATATAGTGGATTTTATGGCTCTATTCCCAGAATCTCAAAAGGCATATATATATGCATTAACTAAATCTCACACCACTCTGTGGAGACAGCTCCATACAATATCTCAAACACAAAAGGTATTCCACACAAACCTGATAATTAATTTGGACCTCATGAGAGCAGATAAAGACTAATATCTTTGGATTGCAAATAGCTAGTTGCTTGGGTATTTGTGATCATATTTGATTATATAGTTCTGAGCAAACAGAAGATACTTCTCAAATACATAATTGGTGCAAAGTCAAAGTTCCTTTTAGAGCCCATGCTAGTTATGAGGTGAAACAAAGAGAGTGATTAAAATACAGTTAATGAACAGAAAGAACACGAGGCACTGGCATCAACCAGTGTCGATGAAAGTTCTGAACAGAGAAGAAAATAGTAAGAAAGTCTAAGGACCATATTTGGGCTGTTAAAGGAGTAGCTGGTGCCTGAGCATTCATACACACTTACTCTTGTGCACGTTTCCTCCTTCTTCAGGCTTGACCCTAGGTTTCCTGCAGCAGAGTCTCAGGCGTGGGATTTTATAAAATAATTAATTTAATTGAAAGATACTGCAGCAAGAACAGTTCAGGTTGAGTGCCTCCAAAGAGAGGGACCCTGAACAAAGAAATCCCGGGGCAATTACACTCTTGTGATCTATACACATGCCCATCACGCGCTATCCAAGCTCTTTTAGATCCAATGATGATTTTTGGTCTGGGGTCTTCTAAAATCTGATCAGATTCTTTTACTGTGTCCAAGCAGGCAGGCTCTTATCTTGTTGATTTGTAGTTTCAGCTGAAGGTTGGAGCCTCCTCATCATCTGGTTTACACCCCTTAGGCATCTGCCGTTTCTGGCAGAAGGTGGAGAACTAAAGAGTCCCAGACATGGGAAAAACACTACCAAGACACCAGTGTGATATCAAAATACTTTCACATACTAAAAGACTAAACATAGCACTGTAGTAGCTGTTAGGAAAACTGCTAGGAAAATTACTGAGAAAAATAATTCTATCACGGCTCAAAGGCTTCAGCAAATCTAGGTACTCATATTAAGTAAAGCTAAGCAAACAGCACAGTTCACACTGTATTATAATCCTGAGTAGTTTATTCTAATTAAAACTTATTTACCTTAAACAACTAATATCCCTCAACATGGTGGTGGTGAGGACAAAAATCACTTAGAAGTGTTAAAGACAGCAGAAGTAGTTTAGATTTATTATGAAGAAAACTCTTAATGATAGAGACTCACTACTAGATGGAAATGGAACTAGATGCAAACTATGCAGAAAAGATACAGACCTTGTTTCATGTGAACACAGTGTACTAATTTCAAGTGTGCTAATAAGGAAAATGTTAGAAAGTAATTTGCTGCACATTTCACCAGCAGCTGCATAACTTATATCAGAGACAGAAGAGTTGTCTACGAAAACCAACTTAAGCAAGACAGAAGTTATGTTTTAATACATATTGAAATTCTACAAAGCTGAAGTGAGCTAATATGCCATTCAGGGTATAAAAAGGAAAAAAAAAAAAGAAAAAGAAAAAGTGGAATGATACAAATGAAGTAACATTCCTTTAATCCCAAACTAGACAATGGAAAAGGTCATTAAAAGATTCAGTTACTGGCAGAGTTAAGATATAGGAATATAAACAACATCAGTCAACATTGTTTGCAACAAAGCAGGTTTTGTCAAGCAAAACTGATTTTATTTACAACTAGTACCTGAAAATAGAAATGCACTGATGTGAATAACTTTGGAACATACTGGTTTAATACTGCATGCAAGAGTAAAACAGGTAACTCTAAATTTTACAAGTGACTGTGTTCTTATAAAAGGAGTTTTAACTGGAAAATCATAATTTCTATTGGAATTATATGAAGACTGATGAACATACTTAATTGTCTCAAAGAGAATGCGGTATTTGGAAGCGTATGTGTGAACGTAAACAGTCAAAATAACACTACCACTACATCTGGAATAACATTACTGTAGTCAGTGTGTCAAGACCATCTGAGTAACTAAAAGCAGTGAATTTAAAGAAAAAGAAAATCCAGTAATACTTCTAGAATACAGAACTGAACTCTGGAAAAGAGGGATCCTGAAAGAGGAATCACAACAGATAAACAAATGAAGTTGTTGGTTGCCAACATAAACCTATAGCTATAGTAATGGATCCAATTATTGTGTGCATGCTCACAGATGGGTGATCCTTTTCTAAACATCTTAAAAGACAAGACAGATAGAGACACTACAGGGAAATATGCATTACCAGTGAGCCTTAATGAGCCTCACCTCTTCAGCTTATTAAAAAGAACACCAAAGATGACAATATAAACACACCAGCACTTTTGTTGGGAAACTATTCTTAAAAACACAAAAGGCTTTTCAAACTAATCAAGAACGGCCCAGAAAAGATGTGCCTTAGCTCTTATGTGAATATTTCGTCTTTCCGTGGATCTGGCATCTCACTGTGTATTCATGCCAGAACTACTCTCCAGGACTAGCAAGGCTTACTAGCTCGGGCTCTGTTACCTTACCTTCACCTTCAGTGAAGTCCAGCTCAATGATAGGGAAACATAGTTTCAAAGTTACTGGACTCAAAGCAAGAACTACTAGAGTAACTTCTATGATGTATGAGAGGTCATGAAAAGATATCTCTCTGTCCTTTCTGCCTCAAATATTACTGCCTCTTATTTCAGAGACAAAAGAGGAGAAAGAAGGAGCTGGAACATGAAGCAAAATCCTCAACACCTGAGGGCAACTATGTTAACAGCCCTAAAGCCCATACTAAGATCCATTCTACTCTTGCCACACCACAATCCATAAGAACAATCTGTTGTAAAGTATCTCATAACAAATGAAGCTTTTTTATCCTTAAGTCTTGTGATTACAAAAGAAAAATATACCTTAGGAGGAAAATTAAAAAAAAAAAAGAAAGGCTGTCAGCAACTGTAAGGCCCTGCAATGCTATGGTATTTCTTAGGTTAAACGTTCTCAGATTAATTTAGGAAGCTTCTCATGTTCTCAACACTTCATCCAAACTATTCATAGATTCAGTGATAGATATAACCACAGACATTTGAGCAGGGTCACCTTAGCAAAGTACTTGAGAGGTTTTTCAGTACCGATAGCAATACTAATGCACTTCACATTTTTTCTTACCATGACTAGTCTCACAGAAAGACAAATGCCGCTTCGGTTTTAAGGAAAACAGGTAAAACCCTTAATGCGTACAATTTATTAATGACAATATAAGCTGAAAAATTACTATATAAGCTGAAAAATTACTACAGTTTTATTGAAAAGTTACCTATGTGAGACAAAATGAATAGTGGACGGAAGCAGTACAGAAAGAGCCGTTCCAAGAATCTGACCACACTTTTCTTGCTTGACACTGGCCACAGAACTCCCTCTTAACGTCAAGACCTTTGATTAATGCACGTCCCTAAGAAGTTAACACTTCTTGTGCAAATGGTTTGGCAATCTGCATAAATATTCCAGGTTGTCTGGTATATTGCACTGTACTTACCTGAAAATTAGGTTGAAATACACAGCAGTCTACAGTACTATAATGCCCTCTAAGCATAGTGATCAGTTCTCCTGTGAAAATCGTGTAAACAGCAATGGTACTGCCATACGGTACAAAGGCAAACTCTGGATTGCAGCCACAAGAGATGGTGAATTTGAGTCCTTTTCTACTTTCATTACAGACTTTCCCATAATTCACCTGTAAAATGAAGTATTATGCTGTTAGCTATTAACTATAACTACAGGAAGTAACTTTACATGAAAAGGTCAATTTCATTTCTTGTTTAATAACCAATAAACTTTAAGTTTTCCAATGTAAATAAAACTCTAAGATTACCAATTACAGATTTAAAAAAATTAATATTTTCTGTTCATTAAAAGTTCACTTTCCTTAATATTAAGAAAGGTAAAGAAAGATATGCCTAAAAATCAGTAGTTCCACACTTACAAATAGAATTTGCATAGACTGCTGCACGCTAGATCTACACTGAGCACCTAAATTATCACTGAAATTAGAACTGGCTCAGGAATTACTGCCTTAAACATTTTCCTAGATGGTCCAACATAATAATTTTCTCTCAGATATTGAAACTATTAAAAGAACTCCTCATGCACAACAGTATACGGTTATAAATGATAGAATACTTTGGGCTGGAAGGGGCCTTTAAGAGTCGTCTAGTACAACCTCCCTGCAATGAGGAGGTACATCTTCAAGTAGATCACATTGCTCGGAGCCCCATACAGCCTGGCCTTGAATGTCTCCAGGGATGGGGCATCTACCACCTCTCTGGGCAACCTCTTCCAGTGTTTCACCACCCTCATCATAAAAAACATGTCTTCCTTATATGTAGTCAGAATCTACCCCACTTTAGTTTAAAGCATTACCCATTTGTCCTATCACTACAGGCACTGCTAAAAAGTCTGTCCCCGTCTTTCTTATAATTTCCCTTTAGGTACTGGAAGGCTGCTATAAGTTGTCCCCAGAGCCTTCTCTTCAGGCTGAAGAGTCATAGAATCATAGAATCATTGAAGTTGGAAGAGACCTCCAAGACCATCTAGTCCAACTAACCCCTACCACCTATTGCCCACTAAACCATGTCCCTAAATACCACATCCAACCTTTCTTTAAACACCCGCAGGGACGGTGACTCCACTACCTCCCTGGGCAACCTGTTCCAATGCCTCACC
>VWZZ01001821.1:31230-45902 GCA_013399095.1 Psophia crepitans
GTTGTGGCCAAAGTGCAGGACCCGGCACTTTGCCACATTGAACCTCATCCCATTGGCCTCTGCCCATCGATCCAACCTGTCCAGGTCCCTCTGCAGAGCCATCCTGCCCTCTGGCACATCAACACTTCCCCCCCAACTTGGTGTCATCTGCAAACTTACTGAGGGTACACTCAATTCCCTTATCCAAATCATCAACAAATATGTTAAAGAGGATGGGTCCCAGCACCGACCCCTGGGGAACACCACTCACAACCGGTCACCAGCTGGATTTCACTCCATTCACCACCACTCTCTGGGTCTGTCCATCCAGCCTTTTTTCAACCCAGCGAAGAGCGTACCCGTCCAGGCCATGGCCCACCAGCTTCTCCAGGAGAATGCTGTGGGAGACCGTGTCAAAGGCTTTGCTGAAGTCTAGGTAGACTACATCACCAGCCTTTCCCTCACCCATGACGGAAGTCCAACTCTCTCACACTGTCTTCATAGGAGAGATGCTCCAGCCCTCTCATCATGTTCACAGCTCTCCTCTAGACTCACTCCAACAGCTTCATGTCTTTCATGTCCTGGGGGCCCCAGAGCTGGCCTCAGTACTGCAGATGGGGTCTCACAAGAGCAGAGCAGAGGGGCAGAATCACCTCCCTCAACCTGCTGCCCATGCTTCTTTTGATGTGGCCCAGGATATGGTTGGCTTTCTGGGTTGCACGGGCACATTTCTGGGTCATGTCCAGCTTTTCATCCACCAACACACAGGGCTGCTCTCAATTCCCAAGGGCTGTCCTGACCCATGACCGTGCACTTGGCCTTGTTGAACTTCATGAGGTTCACATGGGCCTACTTCTGGAGCTTGTCCACATGCCCCTGAATGGCATCCTGTCCCTCAGGCATGTTAACCTCACCACTCAGCTTGGTGTCATCTGCAAACTTGCTGAGGGTGCACAAAATCTGTGTCACTAATGATTAATTAAACAGTACTGGTCCCAATATGGCAGTACTTTAGTCCACAGACTGAAGAAAAATTGATCTACACCACCTTCTACCCTGTAAGCCCACTTCGTTTATCGGAGTTGACTGATGTTGCAGAAAACTACATTTCTGAAGCGTACGTGCCAGCAGGACTGCAAAGAACAGAAGCATCAGTCTAGACAATACAAGAATGAGCCCTAGATTTCTCAGCAAGTCATCCCTTGCTCGGGGGAGAAGGAACAGAGGAAAAACATCTGCAACCTAGGGAAAGATTCTGCACCTCTCCCTCATGAGTTACTAAGAAACAGCAGGAGATGCGTAGGCAGTATGAAAACAACTGAAGAGTAAGCAGAAGGATGGCGTAAGTGAAGGGTGAAGTAAAGGGATTAAGAAGAAAGGGACTCATGAAGGAGAAGCAAATAAAGAATAACTTGCTAAATTATTATGGACTAGTTAGCAGTGATAAAAAAGCCTATCTTCTAACCAAAGCTAAATCACCACTGAAAAATTCAATACTGTTCCCTATAAGGGCAGCTGGGATAAGAGCAAATATTGCATTTCTAAGACATGTTTTGTGGAGTTGTGTGGGAAGCCTTGCAAATAAAAATAGTATAAGAAGTATAGCTACTTTGTGTCTGTAGGTTTCAAGCTCTTGACAGTCCTATATGGATAAAAATCTCACCAAAGGTTGAAAGTGGAAAGTTTCCAAACATGCTAGGAAATATTCCACTTGGATATATCAGCCTAACTAAGTCCTAACAGACATCAACTGTGTATTCATGAGAAAATACAGAAATACACTCATGAAAACAGTATAGCTTACTTCTAAATAAACTTAACTAATTTTGACTAGTAAAACATAGGGGTTTTTTTAAGAGGGAGAAGTCCACTTCAAACACCCAAAAGTCACACATTATTTTATGATTTAAGTAGGTTTTTTTAAATAAAAATAAGTATTTTAAATTTAAATTCATTAATACTACAGAGCATTATATAAAAAATATTTTGTTTTCACATAGCATTGTCCTGCAACCTATGCTCTTAATTACCACTGAAAAAGAGATTCACTTATACGTACACATTAGCAAAACTCTCTGGGTTAATTTTAAAGCTCACTACCTAAACCTCATCACCTATAGTTTAAAAAAAATAAAATCCCACTTGTGAAACCTTTTGACTACAAGCTAATAGATTTATAGAGTTCATGAGGTAAATATTCTAACACAAACGTCTTGGCTTTGTCACGTTTTTGATCCGTATTGCCTGAGTCTAAAGTTTGAGACAGATATAAGCATCAGTCAGCATGAGCCAGGCAAGACACAAGACTACTTGTTGCTCTATTTTTAAAGTATACTCTTTCACAGCAAAGAGCACTTATGCAAAAAAGTATAATAAAAAGGAGTCTTGAGAAAATCTCTCACAACCATCATAAAAATGCATACAAAGAGAATTTTATTAGCATACAAGTAGGTGGACATGTTTTCATACCGAGAGGATATTTTCATGCGAGGAGCTTGTGTCGTGTCCTTTGTGGATAATACTGCTAAGTTTGTAAATACTAGCTATGTTAAGTTTAGTTAGTGCTAGTTGTTTTAAGAGCCATATTACTCTGCTGATAAAGAGCAATTTACACAGCATGCGAGCTGTAACAGCAACAATTCCCAAGCCACAACACTGCTCATAACAAAAGCACGTACAATGAAAAGGAGGAGTGGAGGCTGGGAAAAGTAAACTATATGGATATACCCAGTGTAAATGTTTCTGCTTGATACAGAAGCAATGGAAAGGAAAATAGGCTGCCAAAATAAGAACAGAGGAAAGATCTTAAAAACCGGCTTTTCCTTTGAGCACACAGACAAAACAGAAAACGTGCTTCCTTCTGTTTGGCTCTTCCTACACTCAGTGAATCAGGACCTTCTATTCCTTTTTGTGATAAAGGATGTACGCAGCATGTGTACAACTTCAATATTCATTTCTCTTATTAATGCAAACAATCCACCAGGTCCAAAATTTGGCTCACTGCTCAAAAGCAATTCATATGCATGGTTTAATTTCTATACCTTTTGAAAGGTACAGAAAAAATGTATGGTAATTGAAAGGACAGACTAGTAGGGGAAATAAAGAGACTGTGGTGTGAAGTTGTGTTACGTGCACATGCATTTATTTGTTTTAAAATTTAAAAGTGTTTTAAAAAATTATTTATTTATTTTAAGAAATACCTCTGGGCAGTGTGTGAAAATGTGGTACTCTCTGCACAATAAAATAAAAAAAAACAAACAAGGCAGGATCAAGCTATTCTACACCGAGTAAGAAATCATAAAATAGCCTATGAAACAAGTCAATGAACTAACAGGCACAGAAAAACAAAAAACAGTGACCCAGCTGGTGACAGGAGAGCGAACAAACTGTATTATCTACTTTGGTGATGGTCATTTGAAGACAGAAAGATATCTGTATATGAAGGGCTGAGAACATGCTGGCAAATACGGGCAGCATAGAGATAGAAAAGTCCTTTCATTTAAGTATCTATAAGGAATTCTTTTTGCTGTGTTCTGAAACCAAGCAGCAGGAGTAAAAAACTTCTAAGGTAGAATAAAATTTCTTCCTTTCCTGACAGGAATGACAGGCCACAATCACAACTGGCTAAAACTCTGTGGAAACTCAGTTACTAAGAATGTCCTTCTTTCAAAAGGGAATTGTTTACTGAATTTTCTTTACTGAACAGAAAATTAAAAGAGGAACTTACCTTCAGCAAAAAACAAACCATACAAAGATTTAATTGCACCGTCCCCCATTTTGTTGCAATGCAAATACAGAGGGGCAGATATTTTTAACACTACTATGCAACTCCACGAGACAGATAGCAGAAAAACACAAACGAATTTGCAAGAAAGCCAGGCAGTCATTCAGTGAAACTCTCAAGTATGGATAACTGCCTTGTGGATAGCATGCTGACAACTAATCGTTTTAAAAAAAAAATACATTACCAAGTCACTGCATACTAAGGTTTTCATTACTGTTCGAAGTGTTTTCAGCTATGCTCACAGATTAATGAACTTAAGGTTACCATATTCAATCTTTAAGTAGCTTCAGGCTTCTTCATATTCTGTTTTTTTATAATAAGCAAAAAAGGAAATGTAGAAAAAATGCTCACAAAATCTTCTAATGCTGAGATTAAGCAGCTATATTACTACCTAAAATTGTAATGACAATTGTACAAATCATAAATCTTCTAAAACTAAGTGCAAGGAAAAACATAACCAATGATTCTTGAAAACTTACTAATGTGTTTTCTCCAGTGGAGCTGTTCCAAAGTCGCATCCGATCATCTGTACCAATGGTCAACAGATAAAGTCCATCATTCGTATAGCATAAACCATTAACTCTCCCATTGTGAGCAGTGTTTGCTGTCAGGAAAAAGAGCCACTTCAGATTTCTACAGAAGAATTACTATTTTGTATACACATTTTTATTTCAGTGTATAGTACTGACAGTGCTTTTTAAATGGTAACATATTGGTAAATTAATAATTTAACTCTTGGTTTATAAAAGCATCTGTCTGGCTTCTGGTCACCAGTGGTGTTCCTCGGGGCTCAACTCTTGGGCCAGTTCTGCTCCAGTCATTTATCAATGACCTGGATGCAGGAGCTGGATGCACCATTAGCAAGTTTGCTGGTGATACCAAACTGGGAGGTGCTGCTGACTCTCTCAAGACAAGAGGCCTTGCAGAGGGATCTAGATAGACTGGAGCACTGGGCAGTCATCAGTGGCATGACATTTAGCGAGAACAGATGCCGGATTCTGCACCTGGGACGCAATAATGCCAGGCACAAGTATAAACTGGGAGACGTGTGGCTGGAGAGCAGCCCCGCAGAAAGGGATCTGGGGTGCTGGTTTGACACTGAGCTTGCTACGAGCCAGCACTGTGCCTTGGCAGCCAAGAGGGCAAACAGCATCCTGGGGTGCATCAAACAGCATAACCAGCCGGTCAGGAGGTGACTATCCTGCTGCATTTAGTGCTGGTGCAGCTTCACCTTGGGTACTGTGAGCAGCGCTGGGCCCCACCATTTAAGAGGCTGCGAAAGTCCTTGCACGCCACCAGAGGAGGGCAACAAAGCTGGTGGAAGGGCTGGAAGGCATGGACTGTGAGGGGCGGCTGAGGCCTTAGGGCTTGTTGAGTTTGAAGAGAAGGAGGCTGAGGGGTGACCTCATGGCGCTCTGCAGCTGCCTGAGTACAGGAAGTGGGGAGGGAGGTGCTGAGCTCTTCTCCCTGGGATCCAGTGCCAGGATGTGTGGGAATGGTCCAAAGCTGCACCAGCGGAGGTTTAGACTGGACAAGAGGAAGCATTTCTTTACCGAGAGGGTGGTCACATACTGAACAGGCCTCCTGGAGAGGTGGCTGATGCCCTGAGCAGGGGGGCTGGCTGTCCCTGTCAGTGTTTAAGGGGCATTTGGACCATAACATGCTTTAATTTGATCACTGCCCTGAAGTGGTCAGGCAGTAGGACTAGATGATCGTTACAGATCCCTTCCAATTGAATATCTATTCTATATTGCTTATAGTGTACTATAAATGAATTCCATTGAGTTCACTCTGCAATACTGCACATCCTTAAGTATGTTAAAGTAGCTACAACCCAACTTAGTGCTGCCACAGCAAACATAATTATGATGCCCATAAATCAATTCACTGGAAAATGGGTAAGGTATCTCTGCACTATACTGCAGTACACCATTTAGACATACCTCTTAGGTAAAAAGTGTTACCTATTTTTCAAAGATTTTATAAAAAAATTGTGAGCTGTATTTGGTTTAGTTCAGCTGTACTTTAATACATTTAATATCCCATATTAAATTATATCTGACTGCCATTAGATTATTAAAAACTCATCTTGAACAGGTCAGAGAAGGAAAGTTCAAAAGAAAGTTGTTATGTTTGAAGACAACATCACATCACTCAAAGGAACATATAAAATCGCACTAATTGCGACTTTCCCGTACCTGAAGGGGCCTACAGGTAAGACAGAGAGGGACTGTTTACAAGAACAGTGAGTGACAGGACAAGGGGTAATGGGTTTAAACTAAGAGGGGAGATTTAGATTAGGATGTTAGGAAGAAATTCTTTCTTGTGAGGGTGGTGAGGCACTGGAACAGGTTGCCCAGAGAAGCTGTGGAGGCCCCATCCCTGGTAGTGTTCAAGGCCAGGTTGGATGGGACTTTGGGCAATCTGGTCTAGTGGAGGGTGTCCCTGCCCATGGAAGGGGGATGGAACTAGGTGATATTTGAGGTTCTTTCCAAGCCAAACCATTTTGTGATCCTATAACAAGTCAGACTGACTTCTAACTTTAATCACTATGATTTTTACTACGCAAATGCCTTTGTTTAGAGACATGACATACAGTTTTTGTTTTGTGATTCAATGCCAAATACTATGTATTTTTGCTTCAGAGTAGTGACTGTTCAAGTACTTTTTTGCCCAGCCAAAATTAAATATCTTTTCTCTAGAGTTAACTGAAATTCATGAACTATAATTTGAAGTTCAGAAGCTTCAAGGTAGATTATTTTTTTTTAGGTAAGGAAATGTGACCTGAAGATAAACAAAAATGTCAACGTTGTAGCTAATAGCATCTGATATGAGGCATCATTAATGCAGCTGACTGTACTAAGATAAGAGTGTAATTTAGCTCCCTGTAGAGTACAGTCATAAATTTACACCCTGTTCTATACTTTACGCAGTATAAAGGAAATACAATTTATTTTACTGCACCACATATGAGAAAATATTTTAGAGGTTTGCACTGCAAGCAAGACTAATTTAAACCAAAACTGGAACGTTGTTTTGCGCGTTTAGTTTGTATTGTCTTTGTTTTTAAAGGAGGGTATTGGAACAGCTTATGAAGTGATTGCTGTTTATATGAAACCTAATCTATAGCAGGAATTAATAATTCTGCCCATAAAACTGATGGCAAAATTTCCCTTTCCAGGTGGAAAAAAAACCATTCAGAACAGATACAGTACAGTTGCCAAGGAGATCTGTCTAAACAAGATCCCCAACCACAAACACTGTAACAGAAGTAACTGAATAAAATCCAATGGCCTGTGTTATGCAGTAGGTAACAACTGGATTATCACTATTTTCCTTGCTGGTCTCAGTATTCAACACATTTATGAAATGTAAGAATGCTTCTATTTACATATGGATTGCCACCAGTTGTATTGTGCGTTACCTGCCTCAGAAGATGCTTTAGACTTTTCTCCATTGTGCTGATCAAGCGTAGTCAGACATCCAGATGCTCTCCTCACATCCCATAATTTTACTCTACTGTCAGCACTAAGCAAAACAGATTTGCATGTTAGGGAAATTGTGTGCACCCTGGTTCAATAACTATCTTTAGCCAACCCACCAGGCACTCACCCCGGTCCAGGAACCATTCTGAACTACTGCTCATCATGCAGTCACGTTCAAGCCAATAGGATTTCATTAAAAGATTTTTAAGACAGACTTCAGATACTCATTTACATGAATTAATAAATGTAACTGATACACTACAGGCATCTAAGAGCGAATCTTTGTCTAAAGTACAATACATTTGCCTTTTTGTCTACAACATAACACCATTGCATACATACACAGACTAGAATAAACTAACTAATTCTTCTGCTGATTAAACTGTAGCTACAGACTCCAGCATTATCTGTAACGGTTGTCTGGGAACTCATGTCCCTGCTATCACAGATCTACAGTATGGTCGGTACACAGGTTGTCTACATACACATAACTGGATAGACCTATACACTCTGTCACTGTATGGTGCTACAGCAGAGAAACACTGAGAGCTTGCTTCTGTAGGAACTCACTGGCTTTGTTTACGCTACCAGGGTGGCACAAGGAGGGAAAGATGAAGGTTCAGGCTGCTGTGATTCATTCTGATTCCCAGGCTGCATGCTCATGCTTTGCTCACGCTGTGTCTTTGTCACCAGCACAAGCTATGATTAGCTGATGGTAGTAGGTACACACTGCACATGCTTAGACAGCAACATGTCAGGCACTTTGTATGGTACCTTGGTGTGCAACTTAAGTATCAGTAGTATACTTCCGTGTGCATCACAAGACTCCCAGCTATACATAGGAGGTAAATTCATAAAAAAGATAACTTCCCATGCACTAGGTCTCTAGTGTAGAAGCATTTACTGAAACCATCTGGACCATTCTCCGACTCTTCCAATCTCCTCCCAAAACTACGGAAGAGCTGAGCATCATACAGAGAAATTTCAAATAACATGTTTCACATTCAAGCCACATAAATCCCTAAAATATATTTTCCTTTCCTTGAAGTGATCACAAGCAGACATACAATTGTCTTTGAAAACAGTCACATCTCATGATATGCAAGATTAGGCCACATTCCCTTTTTAGCAGTACGAGACAAGTTTCTCCTCACTACCTCTTCACTATCTCAGTGTTGTCACATTTGACTTGGGAGATGGCAAAACTGAGTTATGTGATTAGGAAATAAGAGCCCAACTATAGCACTGAATTAAGTAATGGAGCCACAGGAAATGTTTAACATGCAATCATTGTTAGGCAACACGACAGCATAGATAGATGCAGTTTATAGTTATATGACTTTGAAGCAAGATGTTTCAGGAGACATCAGTAAGTCAATATTTAATAAACAAAGTTCACTACTACTTCTGTGATGGAAAACCAAACAAACAACTTTTCATTTGTTAAAACAAACAAGCCACACAGGTAGAAAATTTCCCAGCTCTGTTGAGCCTTTCAGAAGCTTGGCATCAAAAGCCAAGGGCTTGCAATTTTGATATCAACTTATTGAAATTTCACTCTCAACTTATAAAATGGTTATTCCTCTCTGCAATTCAAAAGAAAAAAAACATGCCAACCATGAAACTGAGAAGAGAAATGTCATATTATAATCAAAAGCTAATATATGTAAGAGTTACAGGAAAGCCTTTTAGACTGAAAATGGCTGGAATGAAATGAGAGAAGGCCCTATAGTATCAACATACCATCTATACTCACTGAATTACTACACTTTGGAAAGTTACTACCCGTCAGCTAAGCTACCTGTATTATGCTCTGACATAATTGAGCATGATTAAGCGAGATGGTACTTTGAGCTAAACATGTTTTACGTTGCTATAAAAAAAGATTAGCAATGCCTACACTAACAAACAGTAAGAAGTAAGTGTCACTATAACAGTCTATCATTTTCCTATACCTGCAAATACAATTACTATTACAAAACTCTGTTCAAACTTCCTATAAAATACGCAACACTGACAGTTTTTTCAGGTTTACTTTTTCTAGACAAGATCCACAAAACTTCGAGATTAAAGTAAATGATGGAGATTAACTTTAAAAGTGCATGCGAATTCTAAAAAGCATGCATAATGAATATATTAATTTTTACCATCAGACATTTTTACTGTGTATAACAGCCCAGAAACGTCTCTACCTTGCTGTTGCCAAAACATACTCGTGACGTGGGGACCAAGACACTGCCAGTACTTCTTGCCTGTGACCTAGAAGTTATATGAAAAAGCTTATATGATTTTCTAGGAAAATATTTATACATACCATTTTATGTAAATAACTCAAAGTAAAAGCAAATGATTTGTTCTATAGCATTCACCAATCCAGAACAATAAATTGCAATATGAATTTGAATTTTGTGAAATTATATTATTTTCAGCTAGAGGTTATTTCTTTTTCTTCCTCTTGCTCCAGTGGGATTGCAATGAGCAGAAAGTGATACACGGAATATTACACGTGTATAACTTTTGACAACAAAGACGGTTTTACCTATGCAAAACATGTTACAGCACAATCACAGGTACTGAGTTTACTTTCAGTACTCCTATAAAATGTTGTGTTAGCACTGGTGTTCCCACATGCAGGAGGAACCTTCCATTCGTTTTTCTTCAAATCCTTTCAAAACGTTTACTAAAAAGTACCTTATGTACTTAAGATTAGAACTTTATCCAGTGTCTGCTCAAGTACTCTTGTCCTGAATTTGGGATATTTTTCCCCTAATTAGGTCTGGAACATTAAGACGGTATGATAAATGTTGTCTTCGCAATGTCACACCCAGTGCAGCTTGGTGGCAAGTAATACATATAGATATGCACATACACATGCACACACTTTAAAACTTGGAAAATTTTAAGACAAATACAGAAAATAGTAAGTGTAAGGTGTCCCAAATGGAACAACTGCAATCACACTTCATCTAATAATAGAAACACATTGCTGCAACATAAGTTACACAAACACATTCTTGTTAATGAGTCAGGAGAACCATCTTGTTTATTGTACACATCTTAGTAGTTGGTTTTCCATTACCTGAAATAATCAAAGGGTTATGATGCCCAGTATAACGGAAAAAGCCTTCATAATACAGATACTACAGGATACATTTGGAAGGCTCAAGGCAGACACATATGTTTGGATCCACTAAGTAAACTACAGCCAAGCATTCTACCTCAATTTCAGCTCACAGAGTTAGCCTATTTGAAGAGTATTGATACCTATTTTTAAGACACTATTGAGTGCTTCCAAGTTCTGTAAAAAACTATTAATTACGTTTAGTGGGGGACATACTCTGCTTCCACTTGTTCCTCTGATATTGCACTTAAGCTAACTGTACCAGGCCGTGTATAAAGACACAACCAGCTTGTGCCTGGAAAGCACTGTGTCAAAATTAAGAAGCCCTGCTGAAATGACACTGATTCTCTAGACACCTATTTTTGTGTCTGCACTTCCTAGTGCTCTCATTTCTAGAAACACAACATCAAGACACCCACTGTGGCTGACACAGTCCAGAAGGACTTACTAGCTTGAACTCTGCATCACATGAAAGCACCTAGGCTGCTTTTAAACTTCAGCTAGTCAGTGAAGAAAGAGAGATGCATTTCCACATCGCTGTGTCTGACCTAACACTTCTGTACACTTTCTACATCACATCTGGCTCTTGCCCTGCTGGTTTGAAGCATGACGATTTACTTTGTAATCGCCTTCACTTGAGCATGTGTATATAGGCTCATACTCCAAAAAGTAAACATTAGGAAAAGAGACATTAAGGCCAAACTCTCATTAAGTGCAAAAAGTAATGGATTATGCAACAATAAACCCCTATGTTTACTGAACTAGATGAGTGCAAAGGATTAGATACTGCTCTTCTGTAGCAAGCAGTATCTTGCCTGTTATAAAGAAACTTCTAAACAAATCCATGCCAGCACCTCCACAGGACATTTTGTTAAAAAACAGTGAAGGTGTTCTTGTTTTGGTGGTGTGGGTTTTTTTGTTTTGTGGTTGATTTGTTTGTTTGTTCTAAAAGCAGCACCCCACATTTCATTTCCAGGAACAGAAAACCAATGCCTACACTTAACCACATAATAAATAGTAATCACTATTGATTAGGTCATGAAAATGGCCAAACACTTGTAATCAGTGTTTGTTAATTAGTATTTGTATTCTCCAATTTATTAGCACTAGAGGAATATCCAGAAGAACCTTTTGCCACTGTGTAACTTCCACAACTGGCAATAAATAAATTAGTCATGTTACTCACAAAGAATACATTGTATACAGTGTTTCTTTACAGGACTTGTTTTACTCAAAGTAGTTATTGTTTAACATTTATGTTTCAGACTAAAAAGTACCCTGCAGAATGTGAGAGCAGGATCCAGACTTCAAGTCACAGAGCTGTACTTTGGGGCTTTTGGTACCAACTGTAACAAGAGAAACAAAGACAGCTAAAAACCCCCAGCATTTGAGAGAAAAACAAAAACAAAAAAATCTTAGCAATGACAAAGAAATAGAAGAAAAATGTTAGCTGCATAACAGTTCATTTAGTCAGAGCAATGTGTTCTATTTACATTTTTAGTCCCAGTAAATTTACCATTGTTATAAACAAACACAACTTAGAAACTGGGGGTGAACAAGACAGTACTTATGAAACTTAAAAATATCTCCTCTTTAAACTTTTTTTTTGCTAAACATGGTTAAATTCTGTACATGTAAGCAATACACACATTCCCCTATTTACAAAATTTACTATGTTTGGATCTAATAACCTTCAAATGCTAACTTATATAATGAAAGGTAACCTAATTATACCTAGGAATTTTTATTGAGAGGAAGTGATTGATGCATTATTTGTGTGAGCAACTGGCTGAGAGGTCGGACTCAAAGAGTTATGGTAAGCATGGTTACATCAGGCTGGTGGCCCGTGACCAGTGGGCTTACCCAGGGCTCCATTTTAGGGCCAGTTCTTTTTAATGTTTTCATAAATGACCTGGATGTAGGACTAGAAGGTGTCGTGAGCAAGTTTGCAGATGACACCAAATAGGGAGGAGCTGTTGATTCCCTTGAGGGTGGAGAGGCCTTGCAGAGAGATCTGGACAGATCAGAGAACTGGGCAATCACCAACTGTATGAAGTTTAACAAGAGCAAGTGCCAGATTCTGCACCTGGGAAGGGGCAACCCTGGCTGTACGTACAGACGGGGTGATGAGACACCAAGACTTGGGGGTCTTGGTCGACAGCAAGTTGAACATGAGCCAACAGTGTGTCCAGGCTGCCAGGAAGGCCAACCGTGTCCTGGGGTGCATCAAGCACGGCACTGCCAGCTGCTCTAGGGATGTGATTGTCCCACTCTACACTGTGCTCGTGCGGCCTCACCTTGAGTGCCGTGTGCAGCTTTGGGCACCACAGTACAAAAAGGACATAAAACTATTGGAGAGTGTCCAAACGAGGGCAACCAAGATGGTGAAGGGTCTAGAGCGGAACCCTTACGAGGAGAGGCTGAAGACCCTTGGTTTGCTCCGTCTAGAGAAGGGGAGACTGAGGGGAGACCTCATGGCGGCCTACAGCTTCCTCATGAGGGGGAGCCAAGGGGCAGGCGCTGATCTCCTCCCTCTGGTGACCAGCAATAGAACCCGAGGGAACGGCATGAAGCTGCGACAGGGGAGGTTTAGGTTGGAGATCAGGAAAAGGTTCTTCACCAAGAGGGTGGCTGGGCACTGGAACAGGCTCCCCAGGGCAGCGGTCACCACACCAAGCTTGGCTGAGTTCAGGAAGCACCGGGACAACGCCCTCAGTCATCTGCTCTGATTGAGCTGGTCCTGTGTGGAGCCAGAAGTTGGACTCGATGATCCTTATGGGTCCCTTCCAACTCAGGATATTCTATGATTTCAGAAGAACCAATGTGATATTCTCATTGGCATCATCTGACTAACCTATAATACTTTATTTTACCAATGATCTCATGTCTTATGAAGACTCAAATTATGTGAAAATAAAGATGGGGGCAATCCCTACTGAATATTACTTGCTTTTTACTATAACCCCAAAATACACAGGGCATTTCTTGAAAACAGATGTATACCTGCTATTAAACAATGCCTTGTAGCAACTGGAGACATGTGATGGCTATAGACTGTTCCCTCAAAATGAAATACATCTGCAGGCTGAGAATAAAAAAGATAAAATTAATCACAGTGTCAAGTATGTTATTAGACTGTAAATTGTCATTATTAAGTATTTTTCAAATAACAGCTACAAATGAAACCAATACAAATATTACTATATATATACTAACAATAACTCCCCTGATCATGCAAACATGGCAGAGAAAGTCTGTTTCCAGTGCTAGAATAACTGTGCCAGAGCTCAGAGACAACCCCAAAGAAAGACCACCAAAACTGGCTAACTAGGACCATGCATGGAAATTATTTAAAAATTATCAAAAATTAAAAAAGCTAGCAAGAAACAACAGCAAACCAGAAGGTTATAATATGGAGATAGAAGTCAACAGGAAAGAGGCATTTAGACTAAATTTAGAAGCCCCTTGCTATTCATAAACATCACCTTCAATTCCTAAAAAAAGCTCAACCCAAACATATCAAATTATTAGCATCCCTGTGTTAAAAATTAATTAAATATAACATTAACTTTAATAATCAGTATAATTACTTCCAGATACAATGGCTTTTGTTGTCTCATTCTAAATTATTGTATCTATCTTTTTTATATATACATACACATACACACACATAAAAACTTTAAAATTATGTTGTCTGTGTTATTAAATACACCATTTGGTGGCAGAACCAGTCAATCAATAACTTTCACATAAACGCTGTCTTTTAAGTGGTGCTCACAGAACTACCTGGGAAGTGAAATGAAGTTTGCCTTAATAACTGCAAACACACCTTCACATCTCACAAAAAAAGAGGAGGTCAAAGTTTATTCTATACTGTGTCCCTAGAATAACAGACTTTTTTTTTCTTTTTCTTTTTAATTCTTTCACCATGCATGAAACAACATTCAAATAGCATGAGTGGTAAATCCATTACAACATGCATACTAGAAACAGGATAAATTGCAGCCCGGAATTCATAGTTTGACAATTAGATGTAAGGATTAGCAAGTCAAAACAACCTAAAATGCTACAGAATCTGTTTAACTTAATAAAGTCAGTTACACTGGTTAGCACTTTCTTAATGGTTTCTCTCATTCTCCACCAACTTTTAGATATTGTGTCTATAGTGCTTATAACAGTAGAATTTTGGACCTAAATGACCCTGAATGCCAAGATCACCAGTCCTCCAAAAGCAGTACTTAGACCTTGGTTAGTAAAAATAGCGAGCCCTTGCTGTACACTAACATTACAGAATCACAGAATC
>VWZZ01001824.1:0-10697 GCA_013399095.1 Psophia crepitans
GCGCAGGCAGATGATAAGCAGTGTGGCAGTACAGCAAGCAGCAGCTAACGAGTGCTAAACTCTACTATACAGCAAGGCAAGGAAGCCCCATGGCAAGCACAGGAGCTGGCTAATTATTAGCTAAACAGCAATAACAGCTATAAATTCCATCTAGCACATTCCAATCAAATCTGTTGTTATCTCAAAACGGTTGTGCCCCACGTTGGGCGCCAAAAACTGTCATGGTTCTACCCCAGCTGGTAGCTGAGCACCATGCAGACATCACTCAGCCCCTCTTGTCAGAAAGAGAGAGAGAATCGGAAGAGTGAAAGTGAGAAAATTCGTGGGTTCAGATACAAGAGTTTAATAAGTGAAGCAAAAGCCATGTGCACACAAGCAAAGCAAAACCAGGAATTCATTCCCCTCTCCCCATGGCAGGCAGGGGTTCAGCCATCCCCAGCACAGCAGGACTCTGTCATGGGTAATGGTGACTTGGGAAGACAAACGGCATCACTCCGAATGCTGCTGCTGCCCCCACTTCCTCTTCCTCCCAAGCCCCTTATAAACCGAGCATGACGCCATACGGTATGGAATGTCCCTTTGGTCAGTTGGGGTCAGCTGCCCTGTCTGTCCCCTCCCAACTCCCCGCACCCCCCCAGCCATCCCGCCGGCGGGGCGGTGCGAGAAGCAGCAAAGGCCTTGGCTCTGTGTGAGCATCGCTCAGCAACAGCAAAAACATCTCTGCACTATCAGCGCTACTTCCAGCACAAACCCAAAACACAGCCCCGTACTGGCTGCTGTGAAGAAAATTCTCTCTCAGCTGAAACCAGGACACCTTATTAGGAGTTATTAGGACATTTTACTAAGATGTTTGCAGGAACTTTGGTGGAATTCTTTAGAATTGCCCTTTTGAATTTGAACTTTAAAAACTTTTTTTTTTCCTTCTCTTCTCCATGTAGCTTTTAAAAAATGCAAATATGCTTAGATATGGCACATTTTTAGGTATTGTACTGATTTATAGCACACTCTGTGAGTTCTTTTTTTTTGTTATTGTTGTTTGTTAACAAGCTTACATTGTTTGTCTTACAAGCTTCTATATTTTATCTTATAAGCTCAAATATTCAAGTATATCCCTGCTTAAGAATTCCAGTGATGTAGGTGCAAAACCTGACTTCTATGCTACTTTTAGCTTTGCAGATAACTATTCAATATATATATGTGTATTTCTTGTGCTTTAACACCAGGGGAAAAAAAAAAGAAGTTTCGTGTATTCAGAAGTTCTTCTACTTAAAGTTACATAGTAGCTTGAGGTAAATTAGCCTTTTTTTTTTTTAACATCTAGGTCGCATTGGATCACAAGTAATCATACCTTATCGTTGTGATCAGTATGACCTCATGTATCTGCGACCGATGGGTGACCTGGGGCAACTTCTCTTCTTAGTAAGTCTTTGCTTTGGCTTTAGATCAAATACAATACCATTGCTATACAAGGAGGTCTGTTAATCATTCTGAAAGTCAGAACTCCAGCTATTGTTTAGCCTCTAAATGGAAATGGTGTGAAAGATCTTTCTTTGATTATGCCTGTTTACGCATTATCTCATCTTTTTCCCATTTGATGCTCTGGTTACAGGAGTGGGACTGTAAGGACAAAGACTCTATCCGAAGAGCCGTGGAACACAGCAATGTGGTCATTAATCTTGTTGGAAAGGAGTGGGAAACAAAGTAATTTTCCTTTTTTCTATATAGATAGATTTGTACCAAGTTTTGGACATTGTAACCATGTTTTACAGCATGTGTACAGTATGCAGTGATGCTGACACTGTTCTTGGCTTCTATGAAAAGGCAAAGCTGAAATTTTGCATATAAAAATTCTTCCATCTCTTTAAATGGTTAACTAGAATCCTGGTTATGATCTGGTCTTGAAAAGTCTATTCTTTCTACAGTTTTCTAGTGTACAGGTTTTGTTCTGTAAGAGAGTTCAATGTACTGCTTTCATATACCTTACAGATGTTTGGTGAGTGCCTTCCTATAGCTGATGAGGCTCACCAGTTTCTGTGAACTCGTGTTTACGTCATTACAGAAGTGGGCTTTTGTCCTGTCACTTTGGTGTAGTGATGAATTGTAGCCTACTGTAATAAGCTATGGTCAAGCTTTTCCTATTCTCTGGTTAATAAAAAGGAATAGCTAATGAAGAGTCCCTATGATTATGAATAATAACATTGTTCTTTGAGAGAATTTTGGCACAGACACTACTAGCTACGTAAACATTTCTTGGTAATAATTTTTAAAAATAGTTCCTTTCTGAAATCCATTTAAAAACCCCCGATTTATTCTAGGTTAAAAATACCTGTAATAGCCTCATTTTTTTTTTTTGTGCGTGTGATTCTATCCACTTTATTTAAAGCCTTGTACAGAACTGCGAGACAAAAACTCATTAGTTTGTGATTTGCCTTTATATGTTACATAATTTTGCTATTGTAGTAGCAAAATTCTCTATTTGAGAAACAAATGTAGGTATCAGTTTTGTCTGCATTTACAAGCCTAATGCTTTTGCTGCTCTCTTTTTTGAGCAGTTATTTGGTGTTGTATTCTCAAATTGTACAATTATTTTTCCTAAAATAATGCGCCTGTTGGCAAGCACCCATTTCAACTGTTTCTTGTCTAGTCAAATATCATACATAACTTCTGGGAGACACTTGGATTTCACATTCAAATTTGTAGAGGTACTTCCTTTTTCTGAAAATCACTTAGCTCCTTGTCCCACGGTTGGAGTCTATAACAGTTTAATTGGGGAAGAGCCCACTCAAGCTAAATTAACTTTGGTCTTGTGCATTTGACAAGGTTTTTGGCTTTTTTTAGATCTTCTTCAGACTTCAAGATATAGTTAAAAATGTAGAAAACAACAGGACTGTTTTGTGCTGTTGTTACTAAATTATGAGTGTAAGAGTTCAAATGACTGTTGCTATCAACAGAAGGAATTTCTTTCTAATGTGGGAGCAAGGGAAGAAAAGAAAGTCTGTACTATGTAAAAGAACCATGTAATATCTTTTTATTTTTCTGATAGGTATTTCATGTGTACTTCTCCTTGTAAAATTTCTGGACTTAGTAAAAACTATGATGTATATAAGGTAGGGTTTTTTTGTTATTGAAAGGTAGTTTGACAACAGCAACATCAGGAAGTTTCATTCTAGTTATAAAACCCCAAACCTTATCACTCCAGTCAATTTGAACAGATTTAAAAGCAGAGGTGTTGGTACGTGTTAAGGACTTTTGGATATTCCAAAACTTAGCACTCTATTGCGCAAATGTTCTTACGTATTTTATCTACCATGTTGGTATCAGTGGTGGTGCTGGAACCCTGAAATGAAATTCTGTGATCTGTTAAACACAAGGTCAGACTAGCCATTGTAATGATCCCCAAGTCTATGAAAGACTTAAGCAGGGGAAAAAAAAAAAGAACGAAAAAGTAAGATTAGAAGTAGAGAGCGGTCAAAAAAGAAAAAAAAAAAGCAAAGCCTGCCATTAAATACTTTCCTCTTTGCCTAGTATTAGTGTACAGCCTCATCTGTGTATACTATGTTGTTTGAAAACTCCATAGTTACAGGAGGGATGTTGTTCTTGTGTGTTTCTAAAATCTATTTCTGTGACTAGAACAGGAGTGATGGTTCCCAGGATCAGATTAGTTATTGAAGGGTCAAAAATAACTTTTTATTTTTAAGGCTTTCTTTAGACTCCAGTGGGATATGGAGGGAGTAGATAAGGACAGAGAAGCACATTTGGACAAGATGTTTATTACCCAAAGCAAATGGAAAAGATGTAGCAGGTGCTTATGAAGACAGTATAAAGACATGAGAAGCCAATTCTCTTTCTTGCAGTCTTGGTGTAGTTGGGAAGAATTTTGGGATTATTGCCAGTCTATAGTGTCAGTTCTGTTTGGAGACAGAGCTTCTGTATTGTTGATCAAAATGCCATACTAAGATTACATGTGAACCCTCCTAATTTAGGTCCCTTGCATGCCATAAAGTGAGTAGACGTGTTCTGCTTTAGCTTAGGCTGCTCAGAGTTTTTGAGCTCCTTTGTAGTGTAGTGGAGTGCATCAATTCGAATTTTGAACAGGTGATGTAAAAATGCAGCTTTGCTCAGTTTTCAAGATGCAGCACTTCTCTTATAAAAATAATAAAATAAATCTTCCACTTGGGTAGAATTTTCTATTTGTGACAGACAAGTAGGAAAGAAGATTTTCCATACGGATTTCATCTTCACAGGTGAAAAAGCAGACAGTACTGTTGTTGTAATTGAAGATTACAGACAGTACTGTTGAGTTTCACTTGCCTCATGTTTTGATTATATAATGAGTCTCCTGTGAAAGGAAACTTTCTTCCTAACAGAGTGTCAAGATAGGTATTTGAAATTTATTCAAGTAATATATAGTGATTGTTATTGGTTGGTAGGCAGTCGCTGTTGATAGGTCTTAAATTAAAATTTGTTTTTTTGCCTTCTTTTAGAAACTTCAGTTTTGAAGATGAATTTGTAAACATTCCTAAAAGTATTGCGCAGATAACTAGGGAAGCTGGTGTGGAAACACTCATTCACATCTCTCACCTGAATGCTAACATGAGGAGTCCTTCTAAATACCTCAGGAGTAAAGTAAGTCGGGAATCCTTTATCTTCCAAGAGCCTACTTGTTTTTGTTGTTGGCTCCTCCTCTCCCCCCAAACTGGATCTGTTTGAAGGAAATCAGTGTATGAATTTGTCATGGAATGTTTTCTGCAACTGAGGAATTTTTGAGTTACTGTGCTGATTGGAACTAGAAATTCTCCGTAGTACTTCATGAGTTTTGAAGGAAAATAGATCTTGTATTCCTGAAAACTCTTCCTTTCTTCTGTGCTTGAATATCTTTGCATTTATAATTACTGTCACTAAGAAAGAGGAACTGGTTTAATGATAGGTTGGGATCCATTATCAGGCCTAACATTGAAGGCTGGAACAATCTAGCAAAATAAGTGGTTGATGCCAAACTGAATGCTGCAAAGACAGATTAGCATCATGATTACAGGTCTCTGGAGTGGGATTATTACCTGCTTTTGTTAAAACAAAACAAAACAAAATGGTTTTGATATCCTATTATTTTTTCCTTTTTAGGAAGTCTAATTTTCTATTACTGACTTTCTCTTTATAATACAGCTATTGTCCAGGTTTCAGGTTAAATTTTTTTATCTCACTATATTCTGCCTTGTCTTTAATACAAACATTTTTTAAAAGCAGGGTTAAAATTCGGTAGCTTTCAATATGTAACAACGGTATAGGGTAGTTAGGCCTTATTGTATTTGCCAGTCCCATGTGAAAGGCAGATAGCTGCCACTGAAGTTTCTAACTGTACTTAAGCAGTTCTTGAAGTGTTCTGATAATGTAGGGGTTATGTAAACCTTCTGGTATGACATAAGCAAGAGAAGTACTTAGGTTAGGCTTCTTTCTTTTGAACTTTGTCACTTCACTAGTGAGGTGATGTTGTAGATAATTTCTTCTATTTGAGATACGTGTTTATGGGATTTTTGGGACGTTCTGAGAGAATTATATCTTAGCATAGCATCTCAAAGATCAAATGGCTAAGATATAATTTTTGTGCTGCTGATGGTGTCATTTCAGTCATTCTGTAGTCAGGATGCATTAAGTTCTGAAAAGGCTTCTGATCTGTTAAGAACGGGTCTAATGGATGTATTCATTTTAATTGAATACTAGGCTGTTGGAGAGAAAGCAGTGAGGGAAGAATTTCCAGATGCTATAATTCTGAAGCCCTCAGAGATGTTTGGGAGAGAGGATCGATTTCTCAATCACTATGCAAGTATGTCCTCCTGAAATAATAAAACAATGTATGATTTGTATACCTGTCTGTAGAGTACAGAAGGAAAATGTGATTTGCTTTTGAAAAGCAGAGAGGTGTGTTTTTATCAGAAACACTTTTTTTTTTTTAACTGAAGGTGTGTAATGGAAACATAAATTTGCATCTCATGACTGAATTCTTTCTGAATCAAGATAGACTTTAGTGGTTTTTTGAGGGGGGTGGAGGTTTTGGGGTTTTTTTTGTTTTGTTTTTTTAAAAAGCAGGAAGGCATATTTTTTTTTTTGGTTTTTTTTAGTTGAGATTGTTCTGAGCTAGGGTCTGGTCATCTCAACCCTGAAAGTAGTTTATCCTGAAAGTAGTTTTTCAGGTTGTAATGCTGGAATGTAGAAATAAACCTGAGTTGTTCTGGGCTCAGAAACAGTTGTAATGACTCTGATGTACCACCAAAAAATTGCTAGATGGGCTAGAGTGAAATCTGTCTGGCAAAGTTGAGATATCTCTGAACATGTCTAGATAAACAGTAAATACAGCCTTCCATGGTTCTTAACAAGAAAACTAAATGTGTGTTGAAAGCAACACTACTGAGATTGGATGCTAATTCTTCCCAATCCGTACTCAGTATAGCGCAACATGTATTGGTTATTTATTTACTGAAGGGATTTGCAGATTTTATTCTCAAGTTATGTATGTGTCTTTCTATCAGACATGCGGTGGTTTGGTGGTGTGCCTCTTATTTCTCTGGGGAAAAAAACAGTGAAGCAACCAGTATATGTAAGTTTTTAATAAAACATGACAATCCCAAATCCTTTGTGTGTATGTGTTGGGTTTTTTTTTCTTTGCTCTCTGTAAATCACTCCTCAAAGAGGAGTGCTTGCATGCATTTCTGTTTTCTATTGGTAATTGTCTGAATTTGTTTCTCACAGGTGGTTGATGTAGCAAAGGCAATTATTAACGCAATTAAAGATCCTGATGCTAAAGGAAAAACATACGCCTTGGCTGGGTAGGTTAATTTTCTGAATCTAATTAACTGAAGTACTTATTTTTGGTGTCATTTTTTGGCATGCTGCACAGTACATTTAATTTCTCCATCCATGCACACAGTTTGAGCTGCAATAAATTCCACCTCCTTTTTGGGAGGTAAAATGACTCAAGCTGTTATTGTGAGTACTCTGAAAATCCTTGTTTGGGCCCCATTGCATTTAATGTTATGTATGTTCGCACAAAGAAATAAGCAGTCTTGGGAAACATGCTAGACAACGTAGATTTGAAGAAAAATTTGCTAGAGCTATGTGGAAACCACCTGCAATTAGAATGGGTTGAGACAGTGGATCTCTTGGGATATTTTGCATCCAAAAGCTCCAAGTCAGAATAAGTTGTTAGCATTGAGAATAAACAACATGACAAAGGCCAAAGTAATGGATCCATGTTTTGATACTGTAACATAGCACTGGAACTGTGTTCATCCTTTATATGTGGTAAAAAGGACATTAGATTCATCAGTAAGGAAAACAGTTGCTAATTAGTCAAGATACAAATGATGCTGAACACTTCTCTGTTGCGTGTGTATCGTTGTCTTCCTCCCTTATACCCTGAAAATGTGCATAGTATCTGGATTTTGCAAAAGGCTTATCTGAGATTATGTTGTTTTTTTCCTTGTTTGTTTTGTGATGCTGTTGCGGTGACAGCTCTTTATTCCCGTGCTGCAGAGGTCATGCCTGGTTCATCTTTTACTCCTGCGATGGCACTTTCTTCAGCGCTGTTACTGAGCTGTTGAGGAAGGTGTTATCCTTGCAGTGAGGCCAGGTGTGCTGTATGCTGGTGTTCTGGGAAAGGCAGCAACCCGGTCTTCAACTTCTTTTGGATCATGCTGAGGAACTTCTGCTCAAAAACTTGGAAACTAAGGGAAGGAGGCAACAGTGGTCTGAAAGGACTACTAACAGCAACAATAAGGTTATTAAGTAACTTGGAGTTGCTTTCAAATCACTGGGGTGATACAAAATGTCACCTAGAGAACAAGTGGAAACAAATGCTAGACAGCCGTTCAAAACTACTTGCTAAATGAAAAAGAGTAGATGTTAGGTGTCAGATGGACACAACTAATGCAAAAAACCGTGATGAAATTAACCCTTTGAATAACTATTATGTCTCTTGGGGACAAACTTGAAGATGGGTCAATATGTTTCCGAAGCTGCCTGCTACAAGGAAGTTTTGCATACTTAGCCTTTCTCTAATGTGGTTTCATTTTTGTGGGAGTTTAGATTCCAACAGTAATTTAATGTCTCCTATTAAAAAAAAAAAATTAAAAAAAAAAAACAAACACAAAAGGGAGACTAAAGATGAAAAAAATCCCTACAGACTCTTATTTTAGGAGGGGCCTGCCTGGAAAGTCATCAGTCTCAAGGTCATTGTCATGTCACTGAGGTCTCTCCCTTAGCTGGAAAGAATAGGAGACACACACTTTTGGTGTATTCTTTGCCGCTTTGATCATGATTAGCGGGATGTAATTTGTAAGGTTGTAACACCAAGTGACACACTGGTACTCAGCAGTGTGCTCTTGTGTGTTGTCGTGAAGATTTACAGCATGTTTTGGAATACCAGCAAGTTGCCTTAAAAGCTAAGGGAGATAGCTGTTTCATTCTAAGCCATCTATAGAGTATTAGAATGCTAAGGCAAAGACTGAACAAGAAAGGAATGAGAACTACCAATTGTCTATGTTTCTCTTAAACTGCTGCAGGTGTGCAGAAGGCTGACTGCTTTCTTCCCTCCATCCTGAGAGGGGAAATACATTCTTTTGGGTGAATTTATCTTAGTTTCTTCCTCTTGCTTTTGAAGACTACAGTATGTTCTTAGTCGAGCAAAGGCAAGTGAATCAATTTCCTTGCAGCCATTTGCTACCAAAGATGGGATGTCTTGTTAACAAACCTTTCTTAATTTTACCATTTGTGTTATGGCTTCCTTCTAATACAAACTGCCAAATGGGCTTGTACAAAAAATCTCGTATTCAGAATTTGAGTCAGTAGTTACTGCATGGAGGAGGCACGTTAAAGGTGTGCTTTAAAAGTACACAGAATGCACTGTATTGAGTATGATTGTGGTGGGTTAGCCTTGACCACCAGCCAGATGCCCACGCAGCTGCTCACTCCCCCTCCTCAGCAGGACAGTGGGAGAAAGTAGTATGAAAAGCTTATGGGTTGAGATGAAGACAGGGAGATTGCTTACCAGATACTGTCATGGGACAGACTTGAGAAAAATTAATTTATTTTACTGTCGATTAAAATAGATTTGAATAGTGTCAAAGACAAGAAGAATAAACCAACACCTTTTATCATCCGCCCTTTTTCCAGGCTCAACTTCTTTCACTTACAACTTTTCTACCCCCTCTCCCTGAGCAGTACAGAGGATGGGGAATGGTGGTCTATGGGGTCAGTCCATAGCAGCTCCCCTCTGCCACTTCTTCCTTCTCACACTGTTCCCCTGCTCCATCATGGGCCTTTCCATAGGCTGCAGTTCTTCAGGATAAACCTGGTTCAGCATGGGCTCTCCAGGGGCTGTGGGGAATCTCCACTCGGGCACATGGAGCACCTCCCCCTGCTTACACCTAGATGTCTGCAGAGCTGTTTCTTACACTTTTTCCTCCTCATTTGTCTCTGCCTGTGTGGCATTTTTTTTCTTCCTTAAATATGTTTTCCCCAAGGTGCCACCATCTTGTCTGGGAGGCTCAGCCATGCCCTGTGATAGATCTGTTGAAGCCCGCTGTGCCTGGCATGGGGCAGCCCCAACCTCTCCTCATAGGCTTCCCCTGCAGTACCCCCTGCCAGTGCCTGGACTCTGGCACCCAACAGAGTGGCAAAACAATACGTGACTTACACTGTTACCATCACTGGTGTCAGGTGATATGTTTTTCTAACTTAATCCCTCTCTATTTCAAACAGTACAGGATCTGAAGAGCTAAAATTCATTCCCCTCTTGTGAGGAAAATGACAAATCTGGCAAATCATTTAGATTAAAGAAAACAGATCCTTGGTAGGCTTGGGGAATGGAAGGCTTTAAAATTTTTGTCTCTACAAATATTTAAATATACCTAATTTACCTGTAAAATTTGTTGCTTTTTCTTTCAGACCGAACCGGTACCTCCTTTACGACATGGTAGAGTATATCTATGCGGTTTCCTTTCGAACCTTTCTTCCCTATCCGCTTCCTCGTCCTCTCTACCGGTAAGTGGGACCCTTCCTTCACTAAGAACTTGGGATCTGCAGAAGCATAAATAACTGTTGCATTGGTCATTTAATATTGTCAATTGTTTTCTACAATAGGATTGTAGAAACTGGCTTTCCCTAGGTACTCATTAGCTAGCTTTGAGTCTTCTGCTCAGGCACAGGCCTGCATTTCATAAGCTAGTGTATGAAAGGTGTACTTGTAATAAACTTAACATAATTACGTATTCTGGAGTCATTGAAAGGCTTTACTGAGTCAAGAAGCAGCAACAGGTCTTAAGTAGAGACAACCAGTAGCAAACTTAAGTGAACTTTTAATAGTACCACACTGAAAATATGCGTGTATGTTGCTGACTGGAGGCCATGACAGATTTTTCTGCACCAGCTTCAGGTATTGCTACTGTCAGCTGTCCTTTCACTCTGGTGAGCACTGCCACCTTGGCAGCAGAGTTGGGATAAGGGTGGGTATGGATGGGTATTGATTGACTTTCCAGCTCAGTCCTTTGTATTGATTTCACAGAATCACAGAATCACAAGGGTTGGAAGGGACCTCGAAAGATCATCTAGTCCAACCCCCCCTGCCAAGGCAGGGCCACCTAGAGCACATCCCTCAGGAACACGTCCAGTTGGGTTTTGAATGTCTCCAGAGAAGGAGACTCCAC
>VWZZ01001824.1:11340-47945 GCA_013399095.1 Psophia crepitans
ATCAAGGTCGCTGATGAAGATATTGAATAGTACTGGACCCAGCACCGACCCCTGAGGGACTCCACTAGTCACAGGCCTCCAACTAGATTCGGCCCCATTTACCACAACCCTCTGACATCTGCCCTCCAGCCAGCGCACAATCCACCTCACTACCTGATCATCCAGGCCACACCTCCTCAGCTTGCCCACAAGGATACCGTGGGAGACGGTGTCAAATGCCTTGATTTGAGCCAGTGTTGGAGTTAAGTTTGTATGGAGATGTTGGCCTGGGAATTTGAGCAGTGCAGTTGTGAGCATGCATGTCTTTATCTGTGATATGATGCGGTATCTTTTAGAAGACAGCAATAAATGGGGAGGTAATAAGAGAGAGGTGTATCATCACTTCATTTGACTACAGTGGATGGACTGCAAGGGCAGCTCTGTTTGCATGCACTGATCTTCAGCAGCTGTACATTTTGGCCTTGGGCTACTGAGGAGAGAAGCTCAATTGCCGAATTGCAGCTACTAAGTAATAATTCATGAAAAAGTGCAGTATAAATCTGAGCCTGGGCCTAGTCCTTAAGGCATAATCACATCCTTTTAAAGAGCTACCTCAAGCAGTAAATGCAGTTTCAGAAGTTGTTCTCAGCATGGTTGAGATGTGTTAACGTTTGGGGTGCTGGTGGTCTTCAGTCCTAGTACAGCACAAACTAACAAGCTAAAAAATTCACCAGTGTTAGAACCTTCCTACCAATCTGCTAATAGGACTCAACATTGGATTCATGTAACTAATGGTGATTAATGCTGGAACAACATCTTAAACTGTTTTGGCTCTTTCTGAACTGGCTGTGGAGGCATCAGGTTAACATGGCTCAGCTGTCACAAAGTAGCTTGTTAAAAAGTAACTGTGTGAGTGCTTATCGGTTTCAGTCACATCTCCCGCAGTCTGTGCTTTTTTCTTTAAGTGGTATTTAATATTTTTGAGAAAAGAGTGCATCTCAAAGGTGGATAAGCCTAGTTCTGGTTTTGTGCAGTAACTTGGTAACACCCTAGTCTGCCAGATGAGCACTTCAGTAAGAGATTCTGCCTTGAATACTGTTGGTCGTGAGGCACTGGGCAAGAGCTGTAGTGTTATTTTCTTCGCTGTACCAGATTTTCTTTCTTTCAAAGGAAACTTAATTTCTGGACACTGCAAGTGTACTAATCCTTATCCTTTTCATAGCTGCTGATTGCTCCAGATTCCATCATCTTGTTTGTACAGCTGTTAACTCATTTAGTTGTCAGCAAGTGTGTTTTCTTATGGAGGCATTGAATCAAACTTCATGACTAATTGGATTACTGCCTACTAGGGAACAGAGTTTGGAGGAAAAGCAGGGGCAAGATTGAACCCTCTGGTGTCTGGGGAATTGGATGTGGAGGTTTATTTTCCCCACCCCCTAACGCTCATTTTCACTTCTAGATACCTACTCCTTTCTTCCCTTTCTGAGTAAAATAACAGGAGATAAATAAAGTGTCAGTAGCAAACAGTTAAAGGTACCAGAAACACAACTAAGAACTTGTTAGCTGGCATGTTCACTGCTTTAATGAATTCATAGCTTGCAAGAACAGCTAGAGAACAAGCTCTTGCTCACTGTCTATTGTGTGAAATATTTTTACCAGTTCTCATTTTCTTCTGTGTGTTGGATAATGACTATACTTTTGCAATACTCTTTCTGATTCCAGCTTAGTTGCAAGATTCTTTGAGATTAGTCCATTTGAACCATGGTTAACACGAGACAAAGTGGACCGGGTAAGTGTAGGACAATCCACAAACTTTGGGGAGCGTTTGATCGTGTATTTGTAACTTGCACTTGTAGTTCTGCATTCAAGGAGTGCTGAAATGTGTATACATCATGTGGAGCAGTATTTCAGTCAGTTCAGTGGCTAGAACTTGATTACAAAGAATTGCTGTTTGAGTGCTACAGAAATTTTAGTTTTTATAAGGTGTCTATATGTAACCTTCCTCAAAAGCAGTTCTGGTTCCTGCCATACAATTGCTACAGCTACTTACTGTTCTGCAATCTCACTCTTAACTTACTTGTTCAGACCTGTTACAGTGCCAGAGCAGTCTGGTGTAGTCATACAAAGATTTAATAAGAGAGGGGCACTAACAGAAACTATTTTTAAAAGGCATCGTTGTGATATAGTCTTTCCACTAGCACTGGTGGAGGAAGAATAGTTAAGATATTTCTCTAAATATATTTAAGAAAGTTGTTGAAACAGTTGGTGACAGGGTTATATACCAGGAAGTGACATGATGGGGACAGGGAAAGGGCCCAACCTTCTTAAGCCTTAAAAGTGATCGAGGCTGCATGCTTTGCTGTGCCCCTGTCCGCTTCCCCCAAAACACATGCTACTGAAAATAGCAAAGCCAAAGTAGAGATTGGATGTGCAATGTGTAGCTAACTGATGTGAGGGAGTGCTCCCTACTTTTAGGTAACTATTACGTTTATGTACCTCTGGATGCATTAAAATCACTGATACCATCCAGATAATGGTGTTTGTAACAACTCAAGTTGAACTGACAGTGCTGGATCCAGCCCAAGTTCTCGCTTAACATTAGGATGCATTTCTCGTAAACATGTTGCAACTTCATGTTTATTCCAAACTTCTCAGAGTCTCCAAGTGGGGGTGGAGAAATGACTTTCAAAAAACCCCCAAAACCAACCCAATGGCAAGTGAAGAAAAAGTAGTGATTTAGCAAGTATTAATGCTGAAGCTGTTGGTATATGTGTAGGTTAGCAAAGACAAGGTGCATGTACTTTGGCAGGCTCTAAGCTTGTTGTTCTCTGAAGGTTGCAAGTACTCTCCCAACTATTTCTTAGAGTTGGAGTTTTAATGCCTTGTGTTATGATGCAGTATCAGTAGCCTGTTTTGAGCTGATTGCACCACAATTAATTTGAGGCAGGGTACTGCCATGAATCTGGGAGAACTGCGTCCTATACTTAGAGCTGCTTACTGAATAGCTGTGCACAATTAATTTCTATGTTAACATTTCTCCATCTGTAAAATGGACTGGTTTCCTATTCTGTTCAGAAATAATTGTGGAAAAAATGTGAACAGTATGTGCAATAAAGGAGTTAATCTTATTCACCATCTAGTTTAAAGCTTCCCCCACACACACCACTGACTTATCCCCATACGAGAGTTGGCAGTTGTGGTTGTAGTTTTGTTGGTTGTATTGATCCAGGATATAGATGTAACATCTCCTGAAAACCTTGCTTCTAGCTCCCTTTGTGATTTGTAGGGTTACATTTCATAAAATAACCCCGCACCAAATAACTCAGAACTACTGCAATTCAGTTGTAGCATGCATAGTGTAAGGGGGAGTTTCTCCATGTCATTTCTGTGTCTGATTGTTCCTCTTTCCCAACTTTTCATCCTGAAGTAATCTACACAAAATCAGATGTGGTTGACTTAAAGACCTTTTAAGGAATAATAGCATAAGAGAAATCCCTGTTTTCTAGGATACAGGTCCTATGTGTTGGAATATGGTTATAGAATTAAATATTTGTCCTGTACAGGACGCTGTTGTAAACCATGAGCAAAGAAAAACAACCTACCAAGGTGGTAATTCAACATATATTTTTCTTGACAAAGCAGAATGTATATAATTGCAATTCAATTCGAATACGCCCTTACAAGTTTGGCCTAATTTTGTGGTTGCAATGCAGTAATCTTCCTGATAATATATACCCAATGGGGAAAAAATTAAGACACTTTCTGTATGTCTCACTGCTATTTATTCCTGAATCTAAATCTGAAGCCTGAAGGATGTTTTGCCAGATGCAGACATCTGTATCTCCTGCCAAAGTACACTTGATACTCAATAGTTCTGTAGGGCCACATTGAATCTTTTCCTCCTCTCAAGGGAAAACACTGAGCCAAAGCTATGGTCAGGGAACTGGGACTGTCACATAGTAGGCTGAGTCCACATCTGTGTCTGAATAGTTCTTCAGATCTAGTACAAGATGCAGCAGTGTGTTGTATTGTGAGGTTCTTTCTTGAGGGAAACAGTCTTATATCAGCAGCCTTGAAATTGCAGTAGCCATTTGTAGAAAATTGTTTTGAGACTTAATGAAATGTTCCTAGTACTAAGGATTTATGCTAGTTTGTTTCCTTAAAAGAAAAAAGGTGACCTCAGGTATAAGTACACAATACTCTTTTTAGTGCATGGATAATTGCATTAGTTGTAATGATGTTCATTCTATCAAGTGAATTCCCTCTTTTTTTTTTGTCTTTTTAAAGTTTCACACAACAGACATGACATTTCCTGATCTTCCTGGTTTGGAAGACCTGGGTGTTCAACCAACAGCACTAGAACAAAAAGCAATTGAAGTTCTGCGCCGTCACCGCAGATACCGCTGGTTGGATGCTGAGCTGGAGGAAGCAAAACCACCTAAGACATATCCCGTGTAACAGTTGATAAGGTGGTTACTTAATGCTTCTTAAACTGCCTTTGTAAGACCCAATTTCTTTGGAAAACTGTGTACATACTGAGTAAAATACATTAATCATGTAAACTGTATTTCACCAGTGTTGTCTTTTTAATTATGGAAGACTCATTGAAATGAATTTTTCTCTTTAAAAGGTCATGAAAGCAAATTTACGTATTGTTGCTTAGTGTGTGAGCATTAAAGTATTTTGAAGATGTCTTAACACTAGTAAGCTTCTCCCTCAATTCTCAAAGGAAGTGTATCACTGAGCTTTAGTAAGTACTCAGGTGATTTGAAGAACATTGCAGTTCAGGACTACATGGCCTAGAACATGTCCTTTCCAATAGGAAGTGCTGGTACTGAAGCCTATTCAGGTTATGACATCTGGGATAAAACCCCATTTTTAAGTTCTTGATTTTTCCAAGCTTTGTTTTCTGCCCTGAGCAGAACTATTATAGCAAATCCCAACTGAAATGGCACGAGCTGTTTCTAAGGTCAAGGAGTATCAATCAGACATGTAAACAAGTTACTGCATGTTATCTGATCTCTTGTGGTAATTATGTGTGCTGTGGCTTATAGGCATGAGGAAATGTGTCATTTCTTCTATTTTTAAATGAGAAAATCCAATTATTTTTAGATACTCAAAGCTTTTATGTGATGGGACATAATTTTTCTTTTGGTAAGAGGGATAAGCTTTGCTTCAGGATTAAATATTTTCACTTATTTCAATATCAGAGAAAGATCCATTCCTGAATTTGATCAAGAACTGTGTTTTCTGTTTCTATATCCAAAGAGCTGCTGGAGGCTTTTGGTTAAGTTAAGTAAGTCTGTGCATAGGACTGAGAGCAGAGATCTAGATCTTCTGTGTGCAGTGTTTTGATGGCTTCAAGATGTGAAAGAAGCCATCTCTTGATTCAAGGAGTGAGCAACTAGTTCTGGGAGTAGGCCAAATCACATTAACTAGGCTGAGTTGAGATTAGTGAGGAAACTGGTTTTAACTGGGGCTGAGAGAGGATAAAATGAGTGACAGAACACATTGGTTTTCACCTGCAGGCTTCCTACTATGTGCCTTGGAATTGTGCAATTGGATGGAAGCAGCTGAGACAAGTTCTGCATGGATAACAAGCCGTTTCCATTTTCATATGGTAGACTGAGCCAGGAAAAACTATCAAAGCTGATGTTGTAATATTAGGTGCTGATGCTGAGAATGCATACCATAATGTGGTGGTGTTTTGTGTGTTTTTTGGTTTTTTTTTCTTCTGTTCAAAGCACAGATTTTCTGGTGGCTTCAGTTCCACCACAGACCACTCCCACAGGATCTTAATTCACACTGAGAACATGCAGCTGATGAATATCCATGAAAAGTTTGCTTTGACCAGCCTGTTCCACATCAGATGGGGATACTGGTGAAATGGAGTGTCACCTTAGTGCTGAACTGCTGCTGCTGCCAGTTTTGTTTTCCACAATACTTTACCTTACATAGCACTTCTGCTTCTTACCTTGTGGAAATTACCATGTCATTTCTCATTATTTATTATTCCAAAACAATTTCTGTAGAGGTCTTCAAGGTTAAAAAAAATAAAAGTCACTTACTGTAATACAGTCCAGAATACAAAATTACTAAAATTTAATGTAATCTGTGATCTTTATCCCTACTTGTTTATCAAGAAGAGGGTCTTCCTTCTTACCCTATCCCTAATTTCTCATCTTGCAAAGTACTGAAGGTCCTTGAAACACATGGACTCAAAACTTGTGTTTAATGCCTTCATGTGGGGTGTCGCTCAGAGTAGTGTGGAGAGGGAAAGAGGGGACTGTTGTGTTCCACCCTCCCCACAAGAGGTCACTGGTAGAGCAGAAAGTGGCAATAGTCTTTAAACACGCTGGGTGCCTCCACTTTTTGCAGCCTGCCTCTTGCTCAGGCTTTGCCATGTTTCATATCTCTTCCTTGCCTGCATGCAGCCAGAAGGCTGTCTGTAGAGGGATTTTCAGGTCAGGCACAAAACTGTACATTGAGAAATTTAGGTACAGTGGCATAATAATACATGGCTGAAAGGGAACCTGCGTTGGTCCTTTCTCAGCCCGTAGTGTAATAATCTGATCTATAGCCCACCTTCAGCCTGCTCTAGAGAGTCGAAAAAGTAGACCCTTGGCAGCATCTGTTTATGGCCCAGATTAATTATTTGCGTGAGTGTTGTGTGAGTGTGTATGTGTGCACTTCAGAGACGGATGGTTAAGGACCAATAAGGGCTGAAGAGTTGCTGAAGGTAATCATACTGCCTGTCTCTATGCGTTATGTGTATATGTCTGCGTGTATGTGTGTACACAGATGCATACATGCCCCACCCAACCTGGGACAGTCTGATGGAAAATACATGCTTTACCCTGGGTCTGAGAAGAAAGGAAACGGTGCATAGGTGTCACTAAAACACCACTTCTCGCTTTTGGCGCTCAGCTATCCTGAGAGGAAAAAGTGCCGCTTCTGCTCAATGTCTGTAACTTGGCTCATATGCTGCCTGGGGGCATCAGTATATCTGGGCTGATGTGAAGAGAAATTGTAAGGAGTAGGAGAATATCGTGAAGGGTTATTATAATCATAATGGTCTTATTCATATAAATTAGAGCACTTCTATATTTTGAGTTCTTGGGGAAAATACTGCTAGTCTTTATCCTTTATTGGGACAGTAACTGCTAGCGTAATTTTTCATTATGAAAGAAGGTAGGTATGGAGGAAGGAGATGGCAAAAGCAGAAAGCTTAACCGACTTTGCCTTTTGAGATCCCCATGCCGGTAGGACTGGAGGATGCTTGCATTTTAGGAAGAGCTTGTGTGTGTGTGAATAGTATCTGCATCTGAGAATGGAGAGAAGGATTTGGACCTTACGTTTCTTCCAAGACTGTATGTATCCCAAGCAGTTAGGACTCTGGTTTGGACTTAATGTTAGTTATGTGTATATTTATGTTGAAAATGTGAGAACTCTTAAATTACACTGTTCATACGGTATCCCTCCAACTTGGAACAGGTGATTTGCACAGAATTAAGCCTTTGTGTCTGTCTGCTGCTTTATTCTTACCTCTTAATTTTTCTTTCCTGTCTTACTTGGAAAGTCTTGAAACTTTCTTCAGTTGCTTAGAGGGCAGATGGTTAATGACCGAGAAGAGCATTCACACTAGCAGTCATTTTTCTGTAGTTATCTCTCTCTCCCTGCTGCTTTTCCTTTCTACCTGCCCTAAGTGACACGCATTATATGAAGTGAGGAGATCATAGGACTGCTATATTTAAAATAATTGGAAATGTTGTAAGAACTCATGAGTAGTTTATGATAGTGTTGCTGCAGCCTCTGAGATATGGAGGCAGAAGGTGAGGGATACTGACGAAATGGCAAAGGAAGGCTGGTGGCATTACTGAGAATAGGGTGATAGTGTGCTGCTTTGTCTTCTTTCTGTCCTTTTAATGACTAGTTATAGCCTGGGACTCACTCACCCTAAACAGTCTTTCTTGAAAAACCTTGCAAAGGTGGTAGCATCAAAATTTTTCTAATAAACAGATGAGGACTTTTGGAGAAAATTCACAGGAATCTACAACTACCTTCTTTCAGAATAGCTATTTTTGCTTTCCTTTGTGCTTACTTAGGCCTGTTGTAACATACATTTCTATTTTGGCTTGTATATAAATCAGCAACAATTAAAAATTGCAGCTGATGTACTTCCAGGATTTTGGAGAATTAATGGCCAAAACTTGTTTAATTGTAGTTTGGTAGTTGGGTTTTGTGTTTTTTGGTTTTTGTGTGTTGTGTTTTTGCAGGGTTTTTTGTTGGGGTTTTCTTTGGGGAGTGGGGAGGTGGTTAAAAACTAGAAAACGGCTGTTACATTTCTCATTGTCACTGGGGACTCTCATCCACAGCCCAGGGATCTTGTTGTTGGGATTCTGATTTGGAACAGAATATAGAGTACCCAGTTCGAGAAACGTGTAGCATGTATTGCCATAGTCTTGATTAAAATTAAATTGGCCAGTAGTCAGAGCTACTGCTTAGCAAATGCTTTTCTAGATTTTCCACCTCTTCTGTATCGGCCAACATTTATCCTCTGGGCTAAAAACCCATTTTAAAAGGCATTAATACTTTCCTTCAAAGTTTTCTGATTTGTCTGTATATATGATAAGATTATTTTAATACTTTGACTTTCCTGGTGCATTGCAAGAAAGTATGACTCAACAAGGAAGAAAGAAAGAGATGGCTTCTGCGGAAGAGTTAGAAAAATAGGAAAGTAATTTTTTTGGATAAGGTTTATCATGGCTGTATTTCTACTCTGTTTTTGGTCCTCCTATGCCACTACTTTTTCCTCTACACGGAGGGGAAAAAATAAATTGCCATGAGGAATCACAGAATGGTTTGGGTTGCAAGGGACCTCAAAGATCGTCTAGTTCCACCCCCCCCCCCCGCCATGGGCAGGGACACCCTACACTAGACCTGGTTGGCAAAAGCCCCATCCAATGTGGCCTTGAACACTGCCAGGGAGGGGGCATCCACAGCTTCTCTGGGCACCCTGTTCCAGTGTCTCACCACCCTCATTGTAAAAAAAAATAAAATTGTTCCTTATGTCTGATCAAAACCTACCCTTCAGTTTAAACCCTTGCCCTTTGTACTATCACTGAACCCCCTAATAAACAGCCCCTCTCCATCTTTCCTGTAGTCCCCCCTTTAGGTACTGGAAGACTGTTATAGGGTCTCCCCAGAGCCTTCTCTTCTCCAGGCTGAGCAACCCCAACTCTCTCAGCCTGTCCACGTAGGAGAAGTTCCAGCCCTCTGATCATCTTCATGGCCCTCCTGGACTTGCTCCAACAGGCCCATGTCTGTCTTGTACTGGGGACCCTAGAGCTGGACACAGTACTTGAGGTGGGGTCTCACAAAAGTAAAAGGTCACACTTTTTATGCAGCCCAGGGTATGGTAGGGCTCTATAGTTGATAGGGGTTTTTATGCAGCCCAGGATACAAAATAGGGAAGTTAACAAAATCATAGGCACTCAGATATTTCTATTCCAGTTGAAAACTTTTCTTCCATAAAAGCAGTTAAATAAAATTTTTGAATCAGCTCCGGTGAAATCTGTTATCATTTTGAATAAGCTGGTGTCCCATCCCACTTGGTGGGTGTAAGGGAGAGGTAATTTTTTAATTCTCTGTGCGGTAATTGGGAGTAATGACAATTACTCTAGAGGTTTAAACAAACTACAAATTTACTTAAAACTCGTCAGAACTACAAAAGAGAGAGGCTTGGCAAAAGTTATAACAACAGTTAAACTCAGTGGAATCACGAGCGACAACGGCCTAGCAAAACTTGTGACAGGATTACCTTAGTGTGCCGAAAATGAAGTTAGAGACAAAGAGAGAGAAAAGGAAAGAGAGAGAAAGGAAGATAAGAGAAGAGATATCACCATCCTGGGTCCAGTGACGTTCTCTGCTCATAGTTGTGGTCCTCAGGTGGCGGGTGCATGCAAAAAGCTCATGTTTTTCCCTTTTCATAACCCAAAGTGCCTAGCCCATAGGCAGGGGTTTGTCATCACTGCGCAGTCACAGTATGGGCTCAGGAGTCTTCCAGAAATGAGTTGGTGGGTTATGGGGTGTCTCAGGGGGTCTCACTGTCTCCCCCCACTTTGGGGCTGAGTTATGGCCCCTCACAAGCGCATACGCACAGGAGGTAGATGGACTTTGTCAAGGCGTTTCAGGGAGAGGGGAAGGGGCTCACAGGATGGTATCCTGCCTCCTGCAGGCTCTGTCCTTGGTCAAGACAGATGTTTGCCACATTCTCTCGTTATCAGTTCATCCCTGCTTGTGTCAAGATGAACATTTGGAACATTCATTTGCTACTGGAGCCTCACAGCTGGAAACAACATTGTTCAATTTTAGCTATGGTGACCAACTCCATTAATTTTCAGTTTGTGTTACTTTAAAACTTGGGTGGATAAATACAGATGATTATGAAAAGGAAGATGAAAGAACCTCAATGTATGCAGAACACTTGAGGAATACATATGTCAATATCCTCAAGTTTAATTACAAAAGGAGCGGATCCTGGCAGCGTTCCATCTCTTTGTCTCCAGAACATCCATATGTATTCCTTCAAACTGGAAAAAGTGATTCAGTTTAGTGTGGGTTAAATGCTAATGTGGGTTTAAATGCAGCTGGAGAACGTTAAGGACTACAAAACAAATACAGTGACGGCCACAGTATGCACATCCTTAATGTGGTAATTTAAAGAGAAGGAACCCCTGGCAGAGTTTTGTCTTAATGCAGTTGTTCCCTATGATTTGCAAGAGGAGTCAGGGAGTGCATTAAGGACACTTGTAGGTGTCTCTAAATTGGAAAGTTTGGCGAAGACCTGTGAGGATAAAGGCAAGGGAACGGACATTGAAGATGTTATAAATGTGGACAAGAAAGAATAAAAGTATGTCGGTCAAGAAAAAATACAGCCCACTGCATTTATAGGAGGAAAATCATCAGATGCCAAGAAGGAGTTTCTTGGAAAGAAGTATGGTGAACAGCTCTGAAGTATGTAGTGCATGGTTCACATAGGAAGGCTTCACAGAGTTGGAAGTGTGTCTTGGGGTAGTGATGAAGGGTGTAACTCTGTTTATGGCAATAACTTTATAGCAGTTCATGATCTTTCCTCCAAAGTTACCATTCCTGAAACGTATGGTTTCAGCTTAATTCCGAACCAATAGGAATGTAGAGAGTGATTCACAATGTCTTTTCTTGACTAGTGCAGGATTTTTCCTTGGTGTGGACCATGTCTTTCTACTCCAGTTCCAGTGCACTGTCCTTCCTTATGCTGGAAGGTGACTGGTGTCCCTAAGAGCCTGCTCTGAGCAGTGCCCACTTTCAGCCACAGAGGGTAAGAATTCTTAAATTTGGCAAAAATGCTACCAAATTCAGCTTGTACGGGTCTTTTGCTCAGTATTGGGTTTGCATGGCAAGGTTTTGGTAGCAGGGGTGCTACAGGGGTGGCTTCTGTGAGAAGCTGCTAGAGCTTCCCCCATGTCCAACAGAGCTAGTGCCAGTCAGCTCCAAGATGGACCTGCCGCTGGCCAAGGCCAAGCCTATCAGTGACGTTGGTAGTGCCTCAGTGATAACAGAGTTAAGAAGGGAAAAAATCATAGCGCAGCTGCAGATGGAGAGGAGAATATATTAGAGGAGCAACTCTGTAGGTACCAGGGTCAGTGAAGATGGAGGGGCAGGAGGTGACCCAGGTGTCAGAGCAAAGATTCCCCTGCAGCCTGTGGAGAAGACCATGGTGAGGCAGACTGTCCCCCTGCAGCCCATGGAGGATGATGGTGGAGCAGAGATGTCACCTGCAGCCTGTGGAGGACCCCACGCCAGAGGAGGTAGATGCCCGAAGGAGGCTGTGACCCTGTGGGAAGCCTGTGCTGGAGTAGGCTCCTGCAGGACCTGTGGCCCTGTGAAGAGAGGAGCCCACGCCAGAGCAGGTTTGCTGACAGAACTTGTGACCCCGTGGGGGACCCATGCTGGAGCAGTCTGGTCCTGAAGGTCTGTACCTCATGGAAGGGACCCATTCTGGAGCAGTTGCTGGAGAACTGCAGCCTGTGGGAAGGACTAACATTGAAGAATGTCCTGATTTCAGCTGAGAGCGAGCTGATTTTCTTCACAGCAGCCAGTACGGGGCTGTGTTTTGGGTTTGTGCTGGAAGNTGCTCGGTTTATAAGGGGCTTGAGGAAGAGGAAGAGGGAGGCAGCGGTGTTGGGAGTGATGGCATTTGTCTTCCCCAGTAACCATTACGCATGACGAAGCCCTGCTGTCCTGGGGATGGCTGAACCCCTGCCTGCCATGGGGAGTGGGGAATGAATTCCTGGTTTTGCTTTGCTTGTGCACGCGGCTTTTGCTTCACTTATTAAACTCTTGTACCTGACCCCTCGAGTTTTCTCACTTTCACTCTTATGATCCTCTCCCCCATCCTGATGGGGTGCGTGAGTGAGGGCTGCGTGGGGGTCAGCTGTCAGCTAGGGTTAAACCACAACAGAGAAGTTTCTGGAGGACTGTCTCCCATGAGCGATACCCCAGGCTGGTGCAGGAGCAGCATGTGAGGAGTCCTGCCCTGGAGGAGGAAGGAGCAGCAGAGACACTGTGTGATGAACTGACTGCAACCCCCATTCCCTGACCCTGTGTGCCACTCGGTGGGAGGAGGTAGGGAAGTCAGGAAGTGAAGTTGAATCTGGAAAGAAGGGAACAATGGGGGAAGGTGTTTTTAAGACTTAGTTTTATTTGTCATTGCTGTGCTCTGATTTAATTGTTTATTAACAATTAAAATTAATATCCCCAAGTCGAGTCTGTTTTGCCCATGATGGTAACTGGTGAGTGATCTCTCCCTGTCCTTATCTCGACCCATGAGCCTTTCATGGTGTTTTCTCTACCCTGCCCAGCAGAGGAAGGCAGTGACAGCAGCTTTGGTGGGCAGCTGGCCTCCAGCCAGGGTCAACCCAATAGTTTCCTTGTTAGCTGTGGAGGTTGCTGAGTGTGCTTACCAGCAACCCCCAGAACTTCTGCATTTTAGAAATCATTTCTCCTCCCTCCTTTCTTCTGTGTATTGCAGTGGTATCTGTGCTATGATGCAAGACCAGTGAAAGATCATTGATACTGAAAGCTCTTGTAGGCACGCTTGTCTCCTCTCTCCTGTCCACCCCAGTTTACCCAAACCACGCAGAAAACATTACTATTACCAAAGTAGTATTTTGTTGATACTTTCAATGCGTTATTAAGTATTTTGAAAGTAAACATTTTAAAAGACACAGCACTATTGTAGTGCACTTGTACCATTAATTGGGGTATTCCTGTGCATTCACAGTGCGTGGTATGGAATTTATTGTGGTTTGACCGTGACAAGTACAGTACAAGGTGCTCTTTGCTTCCTGCAATTCTTTTTTTTTTTTTTTTTCCATTTTTTATTTGGCTCTAAAATGGGCCATATATCAGCATAATAATTCTGCCATGGTCTGAGCAGTTTACAGCCAACAGACTTACCTTGCTGTGTATGGTGGCGTGTGAATCCTGAGCTGCTCTGTTCTTCCTAGCATTTCACACTGTAGTTAATTTGATGGCAGTTGTGAATTTCCTTTTATGATGTTTACTGGACTTCACAATACAATCAGCTATGTTCTTGCTAGCTGAGATTTTTCTTTCCCAAGGTGATTCTCATTCTGCCTTTTTTTTTCCATCCCTGTTTCTGTCCAGAGGTCCTTTATTTTTCTCTTTCCTAGATTTCCCTAAAACTTCAACAAAAACATAATCTGTATGCTTCTTGAATACATTTTCATCTTCTCTTTGTAAGTGTGCATGAAAAAAATGAAATTGGATCTTTTTTTTTTTAAACAACCAACATATGCTGGTTGTGATGTGATGCTGGGATTCATCTTTTTTTATGCTTCCCTGCTCTCTCCTTGCCACCTCCATGAAAAAAAAAAAGAAAAAGGAGGGGGATTTCTGAAAGTCTAAAAGAAGCAGAAGTATCTTCGCACAGGTAAGCACACTTTCTTTTATGCATCAGGGAAAAAAACCAGTTTAATTACCACTATTCAGTTTGAAGGTCAGCTTTTTGACAGGTATGAATCAACCTATTAGCATGTCTAAATTAGGTATTTAGGTAGAAGAAGGTGGGGTGTTTCACGTGCAGTTACCTCTGTGTTACCATAAACGACCAGTTGAGGGATGGTTCTTGGGCCTTGGCAGTGTAAATGAAGGACACAGCTGTTGGTGGCACACCTAGCTCCTCTATTCTGCATGCTGACCAGAACACACTCACCGAACTCAAGTTATTCCTGTGGGGAAATGTCTCCGGTAAGTCTTACTCTGCAAACTGTGACAGGTATTCTGTGGGACAAGTCCTAGATGGTGCAGGCAGGAATATGTGAGCAATTACAGCATGAGCAATAATTGGGAAGTGAATGACCTTGTGCCTTGACAAAGTTTTGTTTACTGCTATGATTGTGTCCCATGATGTTTCTCTACCATGGACTTACTGGTCTTGGCCAACAGCAAACTTTGACAACAGCATCTTGTTGATTTTGGCAATAGAGGGTGCATGCTCCTTGCTTTAAAACTATTGAGTTTGCTTGTCTTAAGATTATCGCTTGGACCTGGTTATTGCAAACTGGCTCTGCTTGGAGGAGGTGCCCCTCAGCTTCTGGTCTCTGGTCAAAGCAGTCTCTACTATCAAATAGAGAACCCAGACCTGTAAAGAGTAGAAACCCAGTGCTTTAATTGGCTTGATCTGTCCAACTGTCTGCAGCTGAGGAGCCTTTTAAGTGTCATGTGCTGGTTTTGGCTGAATAGAATTAATTTTCCTCATAGTAACCAGTATGGGGCCATGTTTTGGATTTGTGCTGAAAATGTTGTGGATAACACAGGGATGTTTTTGTTGCTGCTGAGCAGCGCTTACAGAGCCTTTTCTGTTTCTCACCCCACCCCACCAGTGAGGAGGCTGGGGGTGCACAAGGAGTTGGGAGGGGGCACAGCCAGGACAGCTGACGCCAGCTAACCAAAGGGATATCCCATACCATATGGTGTCATGCCCAGCATATAAAGCTGGGAGAAGAAGAAGAAAGCGAGTGACATTCAGAGTGATGGCGTCTGTCTTCCCAAGTTGCCATTATGCATGACAGAGCCCTGCTGCCCTGGGGATGGCTGAACACTTGCCTGCCATGGGGAAGGGGGAATGAATTTCTCGTTCAGCTTTGCTTGTGCACACGGCTTTTGCTTTACCCTATTAAACTGTCTGTATCTGAACCCACAAGTTTTCTCACATCCACTCTTCCAATTCTCTACCCCATCCCACTGGTGGGGTGTGAGTGAGGGCTGTGTGGGGCTTAGTTGCCAGCTGGGGTTAAACCACAACATGTAGTCACTTGTGGCTGTCAGGAATGTTGATAGCAGTAGAGATTGTGAATTTTGACCTTGTTTTCAGGTATCTCTTGTAGGTTGGACTGTTGGTCAGTGGGCATAGTAGAGCCATCTGAATAAGGGCTAAAGAATCCGCCTCTTCATTGCCTTCGAACCCCTTGATTTCCCACTTTTTTGTTGTTGTTTGAATGTCATCACTTTATGGCAGTGGTAGGAGGGCTAAAGCAGCCAGAGCCCTGCTGGCTGGCATTGCTTTGACTGTCACATTGTCTACTTCTCCTCACGAAGAAATGCAACTGAATAGCAAGGAGATCCATAGATCCATCTATCCTGTCCTTTATTGCTTGAGAAAGGATCTCAGTCTTTTCTTTTCCATCAGCAGTTAACAGCAGAAGATCTTGGGCATACATGATTGATTTGTTTTTCAGTAGTCATGGTTCTTCACTTCTCATATGAATCAGGCCAAAGTTTGATGTTTTTTATGGTGGGGGAAAAAGTAAAGGATTATATACTAGTAATGTGAATTTGAAGTAATGTTTACAGTAATACAGTAAAACCTGGCAAAATGTTAGGGTTTCTCTAGCAGTGGCTGCAGGGCAGCCTTGTGGTGGAAGAGGCTGGGAACTGATATGCATAAGAAAGAGCGTCAGCTCTTAAGGCAGAAGACACCCAGAGGGGTCTGCTGAGGAGGAGGAGAAGGAGGAGGCATGGGGCTGCAGACACACTCCTGGAAGAAGACACTTGTGAAGGGACTGCAGCCCATGGGGGACATGCACTGGGCTAAGGACAGCCCTGAGGGACTGTGGTCAGCAGAGGACCTACACTGGGACAGCAGTGCTGGAAGTGTGCAGAAGCTTGGTGTTTCTATGGAAAGGGAGGCTCCCTACACTAGTTGTTGTGGGTGAAACTTCACATATGTGTACTAGGTGTAACTAGTAGAGTTTTGGTAGTGGTGAACTGCAGTAATGTCCTGTGTGGAAGAGGGCTGTGAAGTGCTCTCTACTAGTCACAATTGCTTCCAGCCAGCTCAAAAACTGATGGAAAATCCGTTTTAATGTATTTTCATATTTTTGTTTAATTAGACTCACAATTCCCCAGCTGCTAATGACCAGGAAACATAGAACTGGCTTGCAGTTTATTCAACGGTCTTGGTGTGTACGACAGGCTTTCTGACGTTTATCCAACAGCGCTGCACTTCCTACAGCATCACCACAGGTGCTTGCTCAGTTCATGTGACTCATTACACAAGTCAGTGAGAGCTGTGTCCGTTCTCTGACACTGATAACTTGGACAGATACATATAAGCATGTGAATGAAAACACCTGTAAGCTGTATCTTATCATCAGTTCTATGACTCATTAGACTATTTTAATTACTTAATCTGAGCAGTTGTAGCTCTCAGTCAAGGAGAGGCAATTTGAAAGTGCATTTGGAAAGAAGACTCAGTGCGGACCCAGAACGACAGACAAACTCCAACCTGCAGCAGAGCTTACAATGGCACCCTGGAAGAGACCGCATAAAGTTGCACTGTTAATCGTGAATGGGGGTTTTGTGTGTTATCTGGTGCACTTCTTGCAAGACCAAAGAAAAGGAAGAATTGATTCCTTGGAAGTAAATCCTCGATCTCTGAACCAAGAAAATAACATCCTTCAGAAACTGGACCAATTGGACTGGAACATGCATAACCTCTGTAAGTAAAATGCCATGCTGCTTAACGTTTCAAGGATTAGGTATCTAGATTTCCTCAAGGATAGAATAATAGATAGGAGCAATGTTTGTTTGGGTTTCCCTGGACACTTCTGATTTTTTAATTTTTTTTTTAAATTCTTGTGATCTTGAAAAAGGTGTCATAGCTTCTCAGCTTACACACAAAACAAAGTCTTTCACAGTCATCATGGTGGTTTTTTTGCATATTAGACAGCTCTTGACCCTGGACTCTTTTAGAAGTGTTAAGCAATTTTAAGGTGATTGTACCAGCATACTCATCTCAGGCAGCTATTATTCCTGTCATTATTTTGTTTGCCATAAAAAGCTATATTTGAGAGAAACTGGAAATGCCCCATTTTCTCAGCCTCTGCTGTGTGGGTGAGCAACAAGGGGAACTGTGACTCAGTCTTTTTCCTTTGCATACCTTGAGCATAAATGCAATGGAGTTGCTGTGAGGAAAAGACGTTGATGAACTCTGAGTCACCTGCTTGATTGGACTGTGTTCTCAAGTCCCACAACTCATGGGACTTTCTATTTCATCCCATGACAGTGAAAGGCCAACAGTATCCCAGCAGTTGTGCTTGTATATGAGCAATATTAATTTAGAAAGGGCCTTTCCTTTCTTAAAGCAGGGTTTGTGAATTTTGACCTTGTTTTCAGGTATCTCTTGTAGGTTGGACTGTTGGGCAGTGGGCACAATAGAGCCACCTGAATAAGGACTGAAGAATCCACCTCTTCATTTCCTTTGAACACCTTGATATCCCACTTTTTTATGCTGTTTGAATGTCATCACTTTATGGCAGTGGTAGGAGGGCTAAGGCAGCCAAAGCCTTGCTGGCTGGCATTGCTTTGACTGTCACATTGTCTGCTTCTCCTCACATTAGAGCTAGATATATGTTAGGTAGAACATAAGAAAAAACTTGGAATATCTCAATCGTCCAACCCTGAAAATAGCTGTTTGAAATGCCACTGGAGGCACCCTTGAACTTGATAAGGAATTTTCTCTGTACAGCTTGGTCATGTTTAATATTCCCTGTCCCATAATGTCACTATTATTACTGTCAGTGTCTTCACTGGCACCTATTCTCATGGACATCAATAATCGGGCATAATTTCTGTCAATTATTTTAGAGCCAATTGAAAGAAAGTTGAAGTCATCATTTCAATACTTAATCACAGAATCATATAATAGTTGAGGTTGGAAGGCACCTCTGGAGATGGTCTAATTCCCCTGCTCAAAGCATTATCAGCTAGAGCTGGTTACTCAGAACATTGTCCAGTTGGGGTTTCAATATCTCTAGGATGGACTTCACAACTATCTGGTCTACCTGTTCCAGTTTTTGGTCACTCCAGCAGTTAAAATAAAAATAAAAATCTTGTATTTGAATGGAATTCCCTGTATTTCAGTTTGTGCCCTTTCACTGGGCACCAGGAGAAAACTCTTCCTCTGTCTTTGTTAGTCCCTCTCATAAGGTGTGTATATATATATCTATACATATGCATTAATAAATCCCCCCACCTGCCTCCAAGCATTATCAGGCTCTCTCAGCCTCTCCTTGTATAACAGATGTCCAGTTTCATAATCATTTTAGTGGCTGTTGGTAGGATTTGCTCCAGTATGTCCATGTCTCTCTTGTACTGTGGAGCCCAGAACTTGACACAGTACTCCAGATGTGACCTCACCAGTGCTGAGCAGAGGGGAAGGATCACTTCCCTCAGCCTTCTGGCAATGTTCTTCATAATGCGTCCTGGGATACCATTGGCCTTCTTTGCCGCAAGGGCACACCATTGGCTCATGTTTAACTTGGTGTTGACCAGAACACCCAGGTCCTTTTCTGCAAAGCTGCTTTTCAGCTGGTACCAGTCCATGGGCTTGGTCCTCCAGAGGTGCAGAAATTTGTACCTGCCTGTATATTGAACTTCATGAGGTTCCTGTGGCCTATGTCTGTCTCCAGCCTCTTCAGGTCTCTCTGAATGGCACTAGGACTCTGGTGTTTCAGCCAGTCCTTGCAATTTGATATCGTGCACCTTGATGAAGGTACACTCTGCCCCATTTTCAAGGTCATTAATGACTGTATTGGAAACAGTATTGGAATCAGTATTAACCCCTGGGGTACACCACTAATGACTTGTCTCCATCTCCACTTTGTGCCATGGATCACAACCTTCTGCTACTGCAGTTCAGTCCCCCTTGCTATCCACTTATGTAGTGCATAATTCCTCAGCTTGTCCATGAGAGGCAGGATCAGAAGCCTTACCTGAGTTCTAACAACATCCGCTCCACTTCACTCATTCACCAAAACAGTAATTTAATTCTAGAAAGCTTTAACTCGCTCAGGTTTTCCGTGCATTTTTTATATGGCACAATCCACTATTGTAAACTTAACAAGACCTTGGGAGATTAGGATTCACCCTATTCAAGCCTTCTGATAGAGCCGAAGTCAAAACTGACAGTAAGTTTTTCAAGAGATGTTGCAAGGGACTCATTTATTGTATTTACCTTCAACAGCAGGATGTCCTAAACAACCTTACACAGGCTATCTGTGCTTTTATGGCACAATGTTGTGAACCTAGGAGAACCTTGAGAGATTAGGGCTCGCCCTATTCAAATATTTTTGAGCAGAAGTCAAAAGTTTCCAGTAAGCTTATTAAAGGAGATGGCAAAGTGTTCATTTACTATGTTTACCTTCAAGATCAATATGGTGTCAACTACCTGACTTCAATGGAAATCCTGTGATGAATCCTAAATACGTTAATGTAACTCAAGCATAACATCATGGGAATTATTTAGGCCCAATTTAATAATTTATGTGTTACCTCTACTCCCAGATTTCACCACTGAGGCCAGCGCAGTGTCCCTTGCTCTGCACTCGTGCAACTGGGAACAGAGTCTGATGTAGGGTATTGTGAAAGGTGATTAAAAACTGTTCTTGTGTAGGAGGGAGGGTCTGATGCTACTCTCATGTGAACATCAGTTTAGCTATAACTTCACAGATCTCTTAACCTACAGCGTTATAAAGAAAATTTGGCTCAGTTATGGTAATGGGAAGTGTTCTCAATTGCTGTTATAATCAATCCTCTTTTATTTTCAATCAGCAAAATCAGTGGAAGCATTCCATGAAAATATAAAACAAATAGAACATGATCTGAAGCTGCAAGGTGGTTTCAAGACCAAAGTAGACAAAGCTGATAGTGCAAAGGAGGAAAAGAAGATTGTACACCGTTTGCTGTACCCGGACTCAGTTTTGTTCAAACGCTGGGGTGCAGATTTAACGGAAGAGGAGCAAACTGTTGCACAGAATTTGTTCTTAAGTTATGGGTATAATGTTTATCTCAGTGATCATCTACCTCTAGACCGATCTATCAGAGACACCAGATCTCCCAGGTATGGTATTAGCCCTCTCTACATTCACAAGGAGACATGAAATTAAAGGGGAAGGGATCTATATTGCCTTGGACTAAGTTAAAATAATCTACTAACAGATATCAATCGTGCTCTGTTTGTTTAGGGTTTTTTTTCTGTCATTTTCTTCAAAATCTTGCTCAGACTTGAAATACTCCAAAGACTCTGAAAAGAAGTCACAGTGTATAAACACACTTAAGAAAGAGAATTTAATATTATCATTATAACTGATACAGGACTCCTAACTGTCAGTATAAAGGAGAAAAACTAACCATAGTATTCAGAAGATACAAGACCTTCTGGTCTGTTTACATTCTATTTCAGCCCCAAAGACAGGACATGTGAAGTGTGCTTTCTCTTGTCTCTTATGTTGTCTGCTGTAAGCCTCTTATATGCTGAGATATCCAAAGTGGTGTTTATATAAAACACACACAAACCCCTTTTGAAAGCTCCCAAAATATAAATCTCTACATTCTAAAATTCTGTCTTTCTTTTTAACAAAATACTTCTTTTTCTTAGCTATGTTGCAGACTGTAAGTGGGAAATACCTATTCAGCTTATTAAAAGATGATTAGAAATCAAGAGGAGAGGTGGCTGGAACTAATTATTGGTCAGTGAGTCCCATGAAGGGTGAGGTTAAGATTCAGCACTTGAGCTGAATCCCTGGCACTCTTGTCATTAGTATTGTAGCCATAGCCACAATGGACTGGTGACCTTGTGAGTTTCCTTATAGCCTTATTTTCTCTCTCTGTTTTCAAGCTATCAAAGAGTTTGAGGGTTTATTACATGGAAAATATAGTAGGGTAAACATCTAAAGGATTAAGATGTAGGTATGCAGTCTACTTCATAAGAAGAACCTTAAGGGATTTTTTCAGGAATTGGTTCTTGAGGCCAACAGGTAATATTTTTTAAGCAGAGCAGCAGAGTACTATGGCAGCTGGCACAGGTAACTGTTAAAATCCTCATAAGGACCAAGTATCTGTTAAAAAAGCAAACACATTTTTTTCAGTATAGTATGGTAAAATACACAATTTATTGCAAAAGATAATAGTAAGCTTCACAGGAACTAAATTCCGCAGTGTAAATGTGGAAGAATGTCACAGGTATACTGCAAGTCTATACCTTTGTACCTATGGTCGCTTGTATTGAATCTGACGGAGCATTTCAGAAAAGGATGTGCTGGGGCAGAGCGGATTGCAACTAGGTGTGAATTAACCATGTTGCACTTAAGAAAAAGAGAGTCGTCTTACTGGCGGTCCTCTGGAAGATATAAAGAACAGGTTATGCAACTGAGCTACTCTGCTTGGCGTCATGAAGAAATACAAATACATCGTGAAGAAATACAAATACTTCGTGAAGAAATACAAATACATCATAAAGATGCATTTGCAGAGACTGCCTTTTGCAGATATTTTTTATTCAGGCTCCTGTACTAATGGACAATAAAACTAATGGAGAAATTCCCACAAAAAGGCATTTCATTCGTGCACAATTGCCACTGTAGAGGTCTGCTTGGAGCGTGAACCTGGCTGTGAGACTGTGTGTGTGGCTACACAATTCGTGCAGTCTGAGTATTGCTTTCAGCAGCGTATTTCTAAGGGGAGGGAATGAACAGCCTGAGAATCCAGCTATGCTCTGTTGTCTGCTCTAGAGGGTGTTAGTGCTTAGCGTTATGAGGAAGACCCAGTCATCACCATCTGACAAATATCCCAAATATATACTTTAAAAAAATGTAAAAAAAAATAAATATTTTGATGGTAAGCCAGAAGTCCAGAAGTATTCAAATAGCACAAAACAAGTTCGTTTCATTACTGGAAACAATTTGTTCTGGGGTAGCATGGAGTTCTACAAGATCTGGTTTACTCTGTAAGGATTTTTGAAGCTCTTTCAAGAACTTTCTAAGAAAAGTTCCCCCTTGTCCAAGGGAATCCTACCCCCATGTCACTTATAGGTAGAGCTACCTTGTTCTTCCTCAATATACATACAAAGGGATTATTATCTAATTTACTTTTGTCTGCTGCCAAGTTTGGCCCCTATCATCTCCTCCTGTAAATGCAAAAAACGAAATTTCAACTCACATGTCTACTGCCTTTTAAGTTAATCATCCCAATATTTTATAAGCATTTTGGATTAAGAAACAGTAATTGTTCTTTTTGTTTTTACAGAAATTTTAACTTCCCCCAAAGCTTTGTATACATATGTAATGCAATTCAAGTAATGAAAAATGGATTTGGGAATTCTGTATTTTTCCACTTCTATGCTGTGGAACACATATTCACTGTATGTTTTAAGCCCAACATCTCAATTCTGCCTTCTTGCATCTGCCTTGCTCTCTGACTTTCTTTAGAAACTGTGCTAAAGTTTTTGTTCTTCTATTACAGCTGTAAAACGAAAACATATCCGAAAGACCTTCCAACACTCAGTGTTGTACTCATATTTATAAATGAAGCACTGTCAATCATCTTACGTGCAATTACTAGTATAATTAACCGAACACCTTCTCATTTATTGAAAGAAATCATCCTGATAGATGATTACAGTTCAAACGGTAAGTGACCCAGGGAAGGAAGGAGTCTTGCTGATTTATACAACTACTGTGTTAAATGAATGTTTGTGGCCTTTTGGGCCAACACAGCGTAGACTACTCAAAGTTAAGAAGTAACTTGAGTACATGGCGGAAAAAAAGTACACCTTAATAGCCTGGAAAAGGACAGCTAATAAGGATCAGGATGATTCACTGCAAGTGTCTGAAAAGGTTAAAAATTGAAGTGGGAGATTATTTATCATCACTGGCTCATCAGGCAAAGTACCAAAGTGAGAGTATGCTAAAAACCCTATCTCTGTAAGTATCAGAAATAAATCCCTGAAGAGTCTTGGGTTGTGGAAAATACTCCTAGGGGAAGCAGTGGGTGCATCGTTGCTCTTAAAATTGAGCTGAATAAAGCACTGTAAGAAACACTAATCGTAAGGGTGCTCTTTTCTTTTTTTTCCTTGCCTGATGAGTTGTATTTGATTTCTCATTTTTCTAATGCTTTGTAGCTGCTAGAAAAACATGTCCGTTTGTGTGAAGCAAGAGTTTAAGTGAATTTCCAAAACAATGCTAAGAGGTCCCAATTTTCTATTAGTTTTCTCTGACAGTATTTTTTCCTTTGATGAGGGAGCTAGTATGCCTACAACTCTTAAAAGAGCATTTCATGTTTTCAGGGCTTGTTTATTTTCTCTTTTCCGTTCCACATGTTAGAAGACACGCACAGAAATTACTGCACTAAGGCAGCTAATTGGTTGCTGTTATGGCACATATCTAAAGTTTCTGCATACTGATGTATTTATACACAATTTAGAAGTCATAAAATAGCACTACATGTAAATGAAATTTAAGTACTTAACTGAACTGGAATGAGAGGAGGTTTTAAAAATAATCCTCTTGAATTCATGACTACCTGAATAATTCTACCTGTTTTATCGCTAAGAAAAAAAAATCAGTTTTAAGTCTGGAACTGGAAGAAGATAGAAAGCTAGAAATCTTTTCCATTTCTTCGTATTGATGAACTCTTTTTTTTTTTTCATCATTAAAATGTGGGGACTGGTTTTAGATGAACTGAAAGGACCTTTGGAAACACACATTAAAAAATTCAATGCAAAATATCCTGGACTACTGAAGATCATCAGACATCAGAAAAGACGAGGCCTAACACAAGCCCGGATTTCTGGCTGGGAGGCATCAACTGCAGATGTTGTTGCAATTTTAGATGCCCATATTGAAGTGAACATGGCATGGTAAGACTATGAAGACTATGAAGTTCTGAAGTGGGGAGAGGGAGGTGGACAAGGAGTATAACTATGTAGCTGGGTCAGACATCCCGTATATCATTCCCCTTTCTGGCCTGCCACATGTTAATTAACAACCACCGAGTCATTTATTTCTGAGAGGAAAATGGATACAGTTGTTTGAAATAAATAGCAAAGCAGACAGGTAACAGAGTAAGCTGTTTAGTGGCTCTTTATAAGTGTATTAGACAGCCATAATACCCAATGACTTTAAATTAATTTGATTCTTATTCCAGCTTTGACTAATCTTTACTGTTAGTTTGGTTTATTCCCTGTTAGTTTAACAGTGCATCATAGTTCTGTAAGACTCTTCTTGCAAAGAGGGACAAAACGAGTGGCTGATGATGGACATTTACGTTCTGCTGGGTAGTGATGTCTATGGTACTCTGTTGTGTGAAATCTCTTTACATTCACTCCCCTCTGAGTTGTTTAATTCACTTGCTGGCTATTGTTCATGCTGTCTCACTTTCTGGGAACAAGACTCTTCTCCCAACCCTTCCCAAGCCAAAATCCTAGAATCCTAGAATCTTTACGGTTGGAAAAGACCTCCAAGATCATCTAGTCCAACCGTCCATCCGTCCGTCCCCCCTCTATTACCCACTAAACCATGTCCCTAAGTACCACATCCAACCTTTCTTTAAACACCCCTAGGGACGGCGACTCGACCACCTCCCTGGGCAACCTGTTCCAATGCCTGACCACCCTTTCCGAGAAGAAATTTCTCCTCATCTCCAACCTAAACCTCCCCTGGCACAACTTGCAGCCGTTCCCCCTTGTCCTGTCACTAGTTATCTGTGAGAAGAGGCCGACCTCCAGCTCACCACAACTTCCTTTCAGGTAGTTGCAAAAGGCAAATAAGGTCTGCCCTGAGCCTCCTCTTCTCCAGACTAAACAAGCCCAGTTCCCTCAGCCACTCCTCATAAGACTTGTGCTCCAGCCTCTTCACCGGCTTCGTTGCCCTTCTCTGGACACACTCCAGGGCCTCGATGTCTTTCTTGTAGTGAGGGGCTCTGTGTGGTCTAGATCTCTCTTCAGCTCTTGATAACACAGTAACTGACACACTCACGCTGTTACAGTCTTATACTGAAGTCCTTTAGTCATGGCTTTCAGAACTTATGGGGATAGGTGGGGCTGTCAGGAGTACGTAGGGAGAGATAAGGTCAGTTCTTCCAGGCCTAACAACAACTGGGCTCCAGCAAAAAGACTTCCTCTGTCAGAGTCCGATACTCAGACCAAGTTCTTTTAGATATTCTACCTGAGAAGGGCTTAATGTTTTAATACTAAATTTACTCATTTGAAGATACACAGGATTTTTCTTCAGAAAAGTGATAGAGCAATGTACTGAAATGACAACACAGGTGCAATATAGCACAGAATACAGTTGAATCACAGTACAAATGGGATTCACATTACTGCTCTCTATATGCTCATTGTCAAGATGTTGGGCATTCTCAATTGCTGGGAAGGAATACATGGATTGAAGCCAACTCAAAGTTAATTTTGACAGGTATTCAGTTTTTATACTTTCTGTTGGGCTGAGCCACATATACATTTTTCCTGTGTTGGTCTAGCTGGGTCAGAAAGGTAATACTTTCTCCTGATTATTTTTGGAAGGCCATGTACAAAACCAGTTGACCCACTCAACTGATACAGCCATTTATCTACAAAACAGCCACCCTCCGGTCCCCTTGGTGTTGGATTAAGTTCAACTTCTTTTACAGTAGCTGTGGTCACTCCCTACATTCTTCTCTGAGCTTTACAAGCACATCATCCTTGCCTGTCTTCTCTGAATCTTCTTCCATCATTGATTGATCACACCCTCTCCCTCATACAGCAGCTGAGGGAGACAAAGAGGGTGAATGATCAGTCTCAGGGCTTACAGCACCTCTCAGTGTCTTCTTCCCTTCCTTTTCGCTTTCTCTCTTTACGCAGATAGTGAAGACTCTCTAGGGCCTGCAGGAAGCAGACCCAGTTAGCAATAAACCCAGCAAGTTAAATGGGACTTACACTTAGTATGATTAGTGACAGTCAAAAATGCCGAAGGTGCCTATTGGAAGGTAGAATTGAGCCATGGCATTAGCAATTTGGGTTACTAGCACTCCGAGACTAAACTTTTTGTAGAGGCCAGTGACTTAAATAAACTAGTTGACCCAGTTTTAGAAACAAGTGGAAAAGTTTAGTACTGTTCAATACATTTCCACATTTTCAAGCTGAATAGTCTCTGTTTGTTAATTTTGGTAGGGCTGAACCTATTTTGTCACGAATAAAAGAAGATCGCACTGTTATAATATCACCGGTATTTGACAATATCCGTTTTGATGACTTTGAGCTTCTTCAGTATTCAGTGGCTGCAGATGGATTTGACTGGGCGCTCTGGTGCCTTTATGAACCTTTACCAGCTGAATGGTATGCTCTTAAAGATGAAACAGCTCCAGTCAAGTAAGTATGAATAGCATTTGAGAGAATGAGCCAAGATACATGATGTCCAATGTAGAGCTAGCAGAGGGAAGAAGTTTGATAGGTGATGGGATAGATACCTATGAAGAATGTTACATCTAGATAGTTGGTTTGGAAATGTGGGTTCTTTAGCAGCCCTGAAAGTCTCAGTATATCAGCTGCAGGTTTGTATTACAGAATCTGCCCTTTGCTGATCTGCTGTCAGATTTTCAGTCAATCCTCAAGTCATTGGTTTTTCTGTCTTGCATTTCTTAGGTAGGAGTGTGGTCACAATAGTTATTGGCTGTACAAAATGAATGTTGTTCCCTCTCCATGCTTCCCCAAGAACATGGAGTGAATCTCACAACTTTGCTGCACAGTTGCAACGGTGAGCTGTGAGGACTCACATGAATTCAAGTTGTGCAGTTCTTTCTTTGGAGATGTTGGCGTGGCATATGATTACAGTGATCTTGGCAGACTTTTTCAACAGTTATCACTTGTGCATCACACAAAAGCAAGAAAAAGACATGAACACAACACAGACAGCTGTTGTACCTAATGTGACCCCTTACTGCTACGCTGAGGATCCAATATGTTTGCTTCTGTTCCTGATACCTTCCTTAACTGTTCAGATTAGTTTATGTATTCAACACAAGATGATTGCTGCTACTATGATACCAGCAGCCATCTCATGCTGAATATATAAACCCGTTTGTTTCCTTGTTCTACAAGGATGTCAGATGTTGTTGACTGTCCCTTAGCTATTTACAGCCATCTATCAAACAAAAAAAAACCTAACAAGAGAGAAGATATAGTAATCAGATTTTTCTAGTCTAATCATATTTTATTTGGTTTACATGGCAAGGTTTTGGTAGCGGGAGAGGCTGCAGGGTTGGCTTCTGTGAGAATAGGTGAGAGACTGCCGCCATGTTGAACACAGCCTGTTTGAGCTGGCTCCAAAATGGACGTGGTGCTGGCCAAAGCTAAGCCAATCAGCAACGCTGGTGGTGCCTCTACAGTAACGTATTTAAAACAGGGTAAAAAAAGCTGCATGGCAGCTGTGGGTGAGAAAAGTGAGAAAGAAATATGAGGGAAACAGCCCTGCAGATACCAAGGTCAGAGAAGGGGCAGGAGGTGCTCCAGGAACCAGAGCAGAGATTCCCCTGCAACTCATGCAGAAGATCATGGTGAAGCAAGCTGCCCCACTGTAGCATGGGGAGGACCACGCTGGCCAGATATCCACACAGCAGCTGATGGAGGACCACATCAGAGCAGAAATCCACAGTGCAGGCCATAGAGGACCTCACACCAGAGCAGGTGGATATGCCCTGAAGGAAGATGCAATCAGTGGAAAGCCCATGCTGTAGCAGGCTCCTGGCAGGAGCTGCACCCTGTGGAGAAATCCTCAGGCAGGAGCAGGATTTCTGGATAGAACTGCAGCCTCGGTGGGACCCACACTGGAGCAGTTTTTTCCTGAAGAACTGTACCCTGTGGAAAACAACCCATTCTGGAGCAGTTCTTGAAGAACTGCAACCCATGGGAAGGACCCATGTTGGAGCTGCTCATGAAGGACTGTATCCTATGGGAGGACCCCGTGCTGAATCAGGGAAAAAGTGTGAGGAGGAACAAGTGGCAGAGATGAAGTGTTATGAACTGACTAGAATCTCCATTTTTCATCCCCGTGCCCTGCTCAGGGTGGAAGGAGGAGGTAGAAGAGTCAGGAGTGAAGTTGAACCTTGAAGTTAAAAGAAGGGGAATGAAGGGAAGGTGGTTTATTTTTGGTTTTGGCTTTCTCACTATCCTCCTTTATTTTTAATTGGCAATAAATTAAATTATTATTCTCCAAGTTGAACCTATTTTGCTGGTGATGGTAACTGGTGATCAACCTCCCCATCCTTACTGTGACCCATAAAGTTTTTCATCTTCCTCTGTCTTGCTGAGAAGGAGGAATGAGAGACCACCTTTGTGGGCAGCCAACCAAGGTTAATCCACCACACTTGTTTGTATAAAGGGCTTTAAAACTTACTGTGTAGATTGTGAGGGGGAAAGACACCATGAAAACATTTGAAAATAATGTACTGTGTTTGTCAGATGAGATGGCAGATTTCTTCATTCATACACTACTGTACCTGGTAGTCAAGCATCGAAGATAAGGTGGCACAGATAGTTAGATAAGGAACTATGGGTGAAATTGGCACTTGTATGTGTTAAAAACATTATATAGTGAGCATTAATGGTTTGGGAAAGAGGATTGAATGAAAACAAGCTGAATGTATGTTAAAGAATATTTTGTGTGGGACTGTCCACAATTTTTAGGCCAGAGAAAATAGAAGTGCGTTTGGTCATAGAGAATGGGGATATCAAAAGAGGACCAAATCCCCTTCTGGATGGATTAATCTCCAAGGGAATTGGTCCTGCCAGACAATCATCTCATCTCTCTTTCAAAACCTCAATTGACAGTGATTCCACAATCCCCCTTGGCAACAGGCTTTACTGTTTAAAGTTTCCTTAATGTTAGGCAAAATTTAATAATGTCCAACCTAATTCTTCCTTGCTGCAGTTGAGTATGATTTCTTTCTTCTTGTTTTAAATATGTGAAAGCTGTTGTTTACAACTCCTCTCAAAATAGAGCTAATTCTTTAAAAAATGCTTTTTAGGCCATTGATTACTGTCTTCTGGCTTCTTTAACATTGATCCACATGTTGTTCTGAATTAAATCTTACTCTCTCTTCAATACAGCTGGAATCCTTCTGGAAGTTCAAGGGGACTTTGCTATATTTCCATCATTGTTGCTTCTTTCTAATTTTACTTGTTTGGCTCTGCAGGAGCCCATCTATAATGGGGATTCTTGCTGCAGATAGGAAATTTCTGGGTGAGATTGGTGTACTGGACAGTGGAATGCACATATATGGAGGAGAAAATGTGGAACTTGGTCTGAGGGTAAGCTTATTTTTTTAATCTTTTTCTGAAATACAGTGAAAATTAGTATGTGATTTTTTTTTTTTTTGAAAGCACTCAGGCTACTGGTTATTGTCCAAAGAATGGGTTAATATTTCAGAACAATTCTGTTTTATTTTGGATACCAAATGGAAGTGATAGATTTCCAAAAGTGTTTAAGGCTCATCAGTAGGCTTTTGTTGATACTTCTTAAGGATTTTGAATGCTCTTAAGGATTTTGACTGCTGACACAAAAACCTAGTTCAGTGAGGAAATACTGAATCTCGTGAGATGTGGTTCTCTGCAGAAGTTTAAGCTGTATGTCTCTTGGCTCAGCAGAAGAATAAGATAAGATCAAGTTAGATGAAGTTATGTATTAGGAAAAAGCAAACAAATAAACAAGGAAATAAAAACAAAAAAACCCCAACAAAACAAACCAGAAAGAGGTCCGTCTGCCCTAGAAGGTAATGTATTCTTCAACTTTGGATGTCTTCAAATCAAGAATGGAGGGTTTTGTTTTTTCTGTTTTTTTAATTTCCCCCCCCCCCAATACTTTATCTGGAGTGTCTTTAGTTAATAAGGAACATGTGAGAACACTAAAAATTCTATTGATGAGTATTTTTTAAAAGTAATAGTGGTTGGAGACAGTCTAGAAGACCTGCTTATCTCAGTGAAGAAGAGAAGGGATAGTAGGACATAAGAATTATAAACCTGTTAGCAAGACTTAAATGTCGAGGAAAAAAGAGTTTGATTATTCTATTTCTCTATAAATATGAAAACTAGGGGGCTTTGAAAGAAGTCTGTAACCAGTTTCAAAATGAACATGAGGAGGAGGTACTTCATCTTTCTAGTAGCAGACCAGACTAACAGACCAGGAGCAGAGCTCCTTCCAAAGAGTGTTGTGGGTCTTAAAAACTTGCAGTCATTTGTGGGGAGACTGAACAGTTATGGAAGAAAAATCTACTCAGAGTTAATAAACAAAAGCAAATCACAGGAATATGCAGAAAGTCCCTTGACCTAGAAATAATCGGGGGCTGTGAGAGGTAACATATGTACTTGTCTTGTTCTTAACCTTTCCCAGGAATATGTTTGCTGTTATTGTAGAATACAGAATATTAGGCTAGAAGGACTGTTGGTCCAGTATGGGCATTTTCTCATGTTCTTACAGCTTTTTCTTTTTTGTTCTGGTATCTATTAGTAAGCCCAGAAAAGATAATATACATTTGTCTGGACGAATCATGTCAAACAAGTCTAGTGTGTTGGTTGTTTTTTGTTTTTTTTTTATAAAAGGGTAGCATACTTTATGCAAAAAAGAAAAACAGCAGTAATTAGGAGAAACATGAGGAATAAACAGCTACAGAGTTGTAGGCTGGGGAACATCCAGCTGGAAAAGAACTGGGAGTAACAGACTTTGTATGAGTCAACATGGCCATACAGCTGGATGGGAAATGATGGCATTGATGATCCTTCTCTTCTACTACTAAGTTCTCTTCTGGAGTTGTATTTTGAGTTCTGCGACCATACATCAGGAAATATGTGGAGCAATTGAATAATCTGAAGGAAAGGAAAGAGAACAAATAGGGTTCCTGTAATATGTGACCTTATAGCAGAAATAAGCCTAAATTAATTTTTTTTTATTTGTAGAATAGATGATAAAGAGGAATACAGCAACAGTCTTCCAAACATGCAAAATCCTCTGCTAAACAAAACTCCTTTGTGTGAGGCACGACACCAAGTCACGTGGATGTGTTAACTTGGGTTGATATTATGTTGGAGATGTTGACACATTTGTCCGTTACTTGTGGTGGACACGGCCAAAACCCCATGCGTACTCTGTCTGTGAGACTGAAATAGCACATGTCATCACCTCATGACTGGTGAGGCAGGTTGTGAATTAATAATTCAGTTCCGTTGCTTGAAAAAACATTTACACTTTATTGCCCTGCACCATTCACAGTAGTGTCAATGTATGTCTACTCTGTAGTCATTTACACTAGTGTGGAGGCAAAACCAATGAAGAATCCGTTCAGTTATAAAACAAAGCTGCTCTGAAAATTGAGTGTAAAAAGAGTATTAAAGATATCTGTTTATTTCCATATTGTGTGCTTCTTGTGTCAAATATGCTTGGTTAGCATGCAAGCAGCCTCTCGGGTTTTTCTTTAGCCAGCAGCCAGTCCTGGAAAATTTAATGTGAACATGTGAAGGAAGTCTGTAGCACATAATGAAGCATTGTGTGATGATCCCTAAACTAGGACAATAAATCAGCATTGTGCAGTGCCATGTGCATTTGCCAGCTTGAGTTCAGTTCTGCATAACTGTTCAGCTTTTGAAGAGCTTCCACACTTACACTGGTTCATGTATAGTTGTGTTGGGTGTGTTTGTTCTGGAGCTTTTGAAACATTGACTATGGCCTGCTTGAGTATGTTTTTGAATTCCATATAGGTATTTCCCAGGAATTCACTGGACCTTTTCTTTCTCTTGGATTCTTCCTAGTGTGTAAGGTTTTGCAGGACCAGTTTTTCTCTTTTCATGTCCTGGGCAATGTCACTGCCTCTGAAGGGTTCGGGTCCGGAGGCACCTGAGGTATTTAGCAGTTTAGCTCGTAGTGAGATCAACACGTATGTACAAGTTTGCCTCTGTGCCGTTGATCTGAGTGCCTTGTCACAAGAAACTAGTGAGTAGTTTTGTTAATGATGATGGCAAAGAAAAAGAAGAAAGAACATGCCTTTACTCTCCTAGACCTGTGGTAGAGCTACACATAGTAGAAATTAAAGATATTGAAAAATTATTTTCACTCACTCAAGCTGGAAAATAGAGCTTTGAAGGTTGAGGGCGTGCCAGTTTATCTGGTGAAGAAGTGGGGGGAGCAGTAATGGGAGACCTTTAACAAAAAGTGTGAAGAGCTTGAATAAATAGGCTTTCCCTCAAATTCTCTCTTCTTGACCTAGGCCTGGCAGTGTGGAGGTAAAGTAGAAGTGCTGCCGTGTTCAAGAATTGCTCATTTGGAAAGAGCTCACAAGCCTTACTTGCTGGACTTAAGCATCGCACTGAGACGCAACGCCTTGAGGGTAGCTGAAGTGTGGATGGATGACTACAAGTACATGGTCTACTTTGCATGGAATCTTCCAATTGAGGTGGCAGTATTTCTCTGTGTCTCAAATTGGATTCCTAAGTCTGAAAGTGGTCAAATAAGAGCATGTAGTCACACAAAAGGAGACATAATGTGGTTATAAGGGTCACTCCGGAAAAAAAGTAATATTAATGTGTTAATAATTATTGTTACGGATGGCATCCAAAAGCCATGATCATTGACATGTCCCTCTTAGGATCAGACTAAAAGCTGATGCCTAGCTTAAATAATATAAAATGGAATTATTTAAGATGTATTTTAACTTTTTTTAGGGAGAGTAGGAAGTATTTCATGTGGAATAATCATAATTTAGATGAAAAAGCATGTCTCTAGTGATCTGGGTGTCCATGAATGTCTTTTAAATAAGCAAAATCAAACTTGAAATATAGAATTGAATTACTCTTCATTACATCCCTGATGATTTTTATTAAGTGAGCTCTCCTCTCTGTGACCCAAAGTTCTGCTTTTGTTTTCAGGAAGAAAAAGGGGAGAGTCTTAGAGCATCCTTGGAAGATTGAAAAATACTAATACCAGGAAATTAAGAACTTCAGTGTAATAATAATAATCTAAATCCTTTAAATCACAGGGTTTTTTCCCTCATTTTGATTAACTTCAGTACTTCTGAATACGGTTTTAACTTTTCTCCCTCATAAACTGTTGAAGATACTGAAAGTGTGAAGACCACATCTTTTGACTATTGATAACTTCAGTTAAAAAACCCTATATGCATTTTCCCAGCCTGCACTTCAATGGATTTATGAATCCTTAATGAAGGAAGAATAGCCTTTCACTTCCTTGTGTTTTCTTGAACACATATTAAAGGAACAAATTAAAATATATAGTGATATAACATAAATTAAAACGTCAGAAGAATCCACTTTCCTTCCTCATTAATCAACTTCTAGTGTAAATATTTGGGATTTTTCATCTCAAAAAGTAAGTCTTTGGTAGGAACACATTCAATCAGTTTTAGCACTAAATGAAACTTGAGTAAAACTTGTTTATCTTTAATGACTCCTTTTCTCTGGGATATAGAAGTCTACTGGAAATTAATAACCTAACTTATTCAGGTCACAGACTGCATTTACAGAACTGCTTAAAAACTCCTTAAAGACAGAACGTAAGCTCCTGTGGGACTGATTTCTGTCAAACTTTCCTGCTGGAACTGTTCCACTTTGCTTAAGAAGTTACATAGTCTTGGAAATAATAATTTGAATCTTGATTTCTCCCATATGAAATGAGTGTCGCAGTCAATAGACTTGATTAAAATAAGGTTGTTAACAAGCACTGTCTTATTTTTCACTTTGAGCTAGATTTTTGGCAGTATGAAAACTACTTCCTAGCCTTATCTAGTTTTGATATTCTTTGATATTTATGAATTCATAACATGTTAGTTTTTCAGCAATTTATTGGTGCTTCTAAGCAAACATTCTGGAATTCTGATGTTTTAAAAAATGTACATTTCTTTTTCTAAGTTCACTTTAAAATGTGTTTATTGTTATGTTATGTTATGTTATGAATAGACAATATGGAGAAATAAGTCTGTACTTTCCCGAGTTATTCAGACCACCTTAATGTTTTGAAATTAAATATGTTATTCTTGCAGAATCCTGGAATAGACATCGGAGATGTTTCTTCCAGAAAAGAGCTAAGAAAAAAACTGAACTGTAAAGGCTTTGACTGGTACATAAAAAATGTTTACCCTAATTTAGTATTTCTTCCCAACATTGTTGGCTATGGAACAGTAAGTATTTAGTCTGTTTATTTGAAATATGGAACAACTCGTAGCTCCACTGTTATGAAGAATTGTTGTGAACACTGTTTTGCTGATGATGAAATATTTTCCCAGAAACTTTAAAAATACTTTTATATGTCTTTCTAGATGCCAAAGTTTTCTGAAGTCTTTTTCTTATTAGTTGACAGTCTAGAATTTCTAAACTATGGTTATTGTGTATGTATTGATGGGACTACAACAGTAGTTTGGTCAAGTGCTTAACATGCACTTTTTTTAATGCATGCAAAGCTCATACGTTGAGCTTTGAATGGATCAGTATCTTCTTGTAAGGACCTGCATTTTTCAATGCAATAGTATGGATTTTTTCCTGCAGAGATTAACAGGATAATTTGGAAATCATGCAGACATGAATCCAGATAGCATGTAATACACTGGAAGTCAGGCCACTGTTTGCAAAAAAGAGAACTAATCATCCAGGTTGCAGTGGCTTCTTAATAGAGGTAGGCATTTTCTAGATCCAAGCTCACATACCTTGCTGGAGCTGGGCAGTGGTACTCACCTGTTTGGAGCTGCCCAGTAACTTCTGATGTGGTGGTGCATGGCACGATGTTGATGAGTCTTTGAAGAACCTTAGATTTACTTTTGATTTTTGCTGTGATGAATCATTTCTACAAAGGTAATATGAGATTTTTATAAACCTGTATCGTCTTCCATTTCAGGATTTGATGCAGAGCTCTGAATAAAGTAGCCTTGCTCTTAGGACGGTCTCCAGAGTTAGCAGTGAGGAGTTGAAAACAGGATTGATATTCCTCACAGTACATTTCCTGTTCTATTCTGCAGATGAAAAACACTTTGAAAGAAGACATCTGTATTGATCAAGGCCGTGTCCCTGGAAACACACCAGTTATGTATCCCTGTCATGCCTACTCACCGCAGGTAGTGCAAGCAACCGATCAGATCTTTACATATGAGCTGTTGCTAATTATCCTTTCAAGCATCCACAGGCCCTTCAAAACTATAATCTCTGTGCTATCTAAAGGGGAACATTAACCTTTATTTCATTAAATTTTGCTCCCCGATGCAACTGGCCGCAGAGCAGGTTCCTGTGGAGATCTAAGGCTTTTGGTTTAGCCATGCCAAAAAATTGTGAGACCTCATGTTGATGCTGATTGATCTTGTTGATTAACAGAACTGGAGCTCTTCCTCATACATCAGTGCCTGTGCCCTCAGTAGGAGAGAAGTTAAGGGTTACCATTCTATTGTAAGCATCTTGCTTTTTACCGTCAGAAAGGAGAAAGATGTCGTATAGGGTTGAATGCTTCCTGGTTTAATTACTGAGAGATCAATGAATGCTGGTGCTGTACAGCTGAGACATGTCAATATCAGTTTTGGAACTCTCTGCTATCATCTGCTGGTGAGATTTCCTTGGTATCTTAATGCACTGACCGTGGTGTCACCTTCTGTTTCAGCACATCTTTTTTCACAGCACTGGAGAAATATATGTAGGAGGTTTACGCGCCCGGCAGAATACAGTTGATAGATGCCTAACAGACCCTGGGAATGGGGACCGGCCAGTTTTAGAGCAATGTAACACAGCTGTGAATAAAGGCCTGAACTTGTACTGGGATTTTAAGCAGGTAGGTGGATTTCTATATTTCCATATTTCAATAAGCTTTCCCATTATAATGAATCCTTAGACACTTCCCTTGCAAAGCAGTCTGAATAACAGTGCCTCCATTTCAGGACTTACAGATGCCATCGCAAGCGCTAAGGTGACGTTGATTGAATCTTTAGGGGTGTGTGATATTAAAAATGAGGGGATGGTCGCAGAGTTGAAGCTGAGTTACCAGAATTTAAACAGTTCTCACTTGTTATCTAAACCATAGCCACTTATTTGTCTGTCTGTCTGTCTGTCTTGGTAGAATCATTTGGTTTAAGCCTTTAACTTAAAAGTTTAAGTATTTTACTTTTTAGCTAGGCCAATTGAAAACATCACTTGCACACCTATCACAGCTCAGCTAACAGACAGGGACTGCACAAGCCCAGGTGCCTCTGCTGCTCTTTTTTTTTTTTTT